>NW_019167949.1:7393217-7934449 GCF_002303985.1 Durio zibethinus | reverse complement strand
AGTTCAAAGTCAAAGGAGCTATTGGGGGTTTAGGGTTTGATCCAAATTAAGTGATGGCCTAGGGCGCAAATCGGGTCGAGCCAAGGTTGGAGCTAGTCGATGCAAACCTAAGCAGGTCAAGTTAGTTGATTGGTAGCCAAAGTATCTCTTTTTTTTTTTTTTTTTTTCTCTTTCTTACCCAAAACTACATCGTTTTGGTTATTATTAAAACTCCAAAATTTCCTCTTTTTTATTTATTTTATTTCCATCTTCTCCATTCTTTCTCTAAACCCACAACCCTCTCCCTTATCTCAAAAAATTTAAGAGCTAGCTATTGTTGTCATTGATCAGTCACCTTTCAACTCTAAATTTTCATCATATGCTTATCCTTCATCTCAGATTTGACATTTAGATTTTTCGAGAATCAACCTTAATAATCCTAGATCTATCCTTAAAGCTACGGTAAAATTGTTAAAATTTTTTTTAAAAAATAAAAATAATAAGGAAGAAGAAATATGGCTTTGAGGCATGCTCTAAGTGTCCAAGTGCTTGCTTTTAACTTTTAAAATTGTCTGACCATTAGAAAACTCCTAGTAAGCCCCAATAACTTAGTTCACTCTAACACTTAGCTTAATTACTTAAATAACATAAGTAATCTCTTTTAAATTACATACAAACGATCATTTTATTCAATATGGGATACACAACATTCTAAACTACCAATAATCCCCCATTACTTTGAAATACTGATGCTTAAATTTTAACTTTTTACATAAATAACTATGATGATATAAGAAAGCAATATTTTGATTTAAACTTTTAATTAACGTATATACATTAGAATTTTTAATGAAGTTGATGCTTTTCACAGATTAAACCTCAACTCCTAGTGTCAAAATTGAAGATATAACACACATAATACTTATTTAATATTCTGTTAGAGGTTTATAACCACTTTAGCACTATTATGTCATGTGCTTATCTTTATTCATAAACATTTACAAGAAAATTTTTAATTTTCTTATTGAAACGGCACCATTTCTATGTTTATATAGGTGAAATTTTTTATTTATGTCTCCATTGCTATAGACATTTAATTATAAACTCCATTAAGAGTTCAATCTCATCATCCATTTATGCAATAGCTTACACTAATATTTCAAATATTTAGAATGGGTTTACTAATGTTTATAGACACATAACGATAATTTGTTGTTATCTATTAAACTTTGGAATTAGAGGCTACTAATTCAAAGTTAGGTTCCCATTATTAGTGTCTAAAAAGAATTTTAAACCCATTCCACTTATGGTAATTCTTACCAAATTTTTACATAGCATCTAAGTTGTTAGAGATTTAACTATATTATGCTAATTACCCTATTTTTTAAATTAATTTTTTGATATAATCATGTCTTAGACTAATATGTCTAGATTTTCCATTATAAATTTTATTATAAGCTTTAAACATAGTAGCTTCACTATCACAGTACAAAGAAATTGTTGTCATTGGTTATGGCAATAACTCTATATCTATTAATAAATTTTTTAGCCATTTTACTTCCTTACTTGATGTAGCTAAAACTATAAATTCATATTCTATAGTTGAATGTGAAATCCAAGTTTGTTTCTTAGATGCCTAACTAATTGCCCCAGCTTCATGAATAAACATCTAACTTGAAGTGGATTTATTATCACTAATACTAGTGATCCAACTTGCATCTAAATATCTTTTCAAAACAGTGGGATACCTTGAATAAAATAAGTCAAAATCTTTAGTTTTTTAAGATAACCAAGAACTCTTCCTATCGCTTTCCAATGACTTATACTAGGCTTACTTGTATATTTTGATAACTTACAAATAGCAAAAGCTATATCTGGTCTAGTACAATGCATAGCATACATAATACTTTCAATAACACCAACATTTTCAAGTTGCGTAATTACATGACCTTGATTTTCTATTAACTTTTATACTTGGATCAAATAGAGTATTGACTTCTTTTATATTAAGATACTTAAATTTATTAAGTAGTTTCTCAATATAATGACTTCGATTAAGTACAAAGCCCTTGTTATGTCTCTTAACTCTAATTCCCAAAATGGTATTAACTTCATTTAAATATTTCATTTTGAAATTAAAATGAGATACCTTTTGGTTTCATTTTATGCCAATCATATTAGTACTAAAAATTAACATATCATCTAGATAAAATCTTTAGTAAATTTTAGCAAATGCATTTATCCGCCTCCATTATGTTTAAAAACCATGGCTAATATGGTTGAATCAAACTTTTATGCTATTGTTTAGGAGCTTGCTTTAGCTTATAAAGTGACTTAATTAATTTACAAAATTTTTTTCATTACCTGAAAGAATAAAACCTTTTGGTTGTTTTATGTATACTTTTACCTTTAAGTCACCATTTAAAAAGGCCATTTTAACATCCATTTGATGCACATATAATTTATAGATGGAAGCCAAAGCTATAAGAACTCTAATGGATGTTATTCTAGCTACTAGAGCAAATGTATCAAAATAATTTATGCCTTCTTTTTGTTTAAAACCTTTTGCATCTAATCTTGTTTTAAAGGTTTGTACAGAACCATCTATATTATATTTCTTTCAAACACCTATTTATATCCTATAGGTTTAAAACCTAAATGTAAATCTACAAAGAGCTATGTATTATTGGACATAATTGAGTCTATTTCACCATTAATAGCCTCTTTCCAAAAAGCAACATCTTTTGAAGTCATAACTTCATTAAATGTTTTAGGGTCTTCTTTTATATTTAGTAGAGCTGGTGTTTTATTAAGCACTTTGGTTATATTTTTTCTACTAGGAAAATAATAAAATTTGGAGAAACAAAATCATAATGCAAAAAATTCTCTTTTCTAGTTATTTGGCTTATTTTAAGTTTAGCAGAATCATTACTTTCTTTTCTTTTATTTCCAATTGTAAGAATCATTTTAATTTGTTTCTCCATATCAATTTTAGTATCACATACATGAATAGATTTAACAATAACATTAGTATTTAAGTCAAGAAGTCTATATGCTTTTGAATTCTGTGCATAACCAAAAAAATTGCTTTTAAATACCTCTAGGTCCTAATTTTGATTTATGAGGATTATGTATTTTATAAAACGTAATGTACCCCCACACTTTAAAATAATTTAAATTTGATTTTCTGCCATGATTACAAAGTTCAGAGGTTGTCTTTAAGAATTTCTTTGAAAGAATTCTATTATGTATATGGCATGCTGTTAAAAGTGCTTTTTCCCAAATATTTAAAGGTAATTTAGTATTTAATAACATACTATTTACGATATAACTAAGGTTCTAATTTTTTTTTTAGCTAAACCATTTTGTTGAGGTGGATAAGGGGTTGTTTTTTGATGAATAATTTTATTATCTTCTTAAAAAAGAGAAAATGAATTTGGAAAATATTTGTCACCCCTATCAATTCAAAAAAATTTGATTTTTTTCTCTTTTTGATTTTTAACAACTGATTTATAGTCTTTGAATTTATCAAAAGCTTCATCTTTTGTTCTCATTAGATATATAAAAGTATAACGAGAATTATCATCTATAAATATTATAAAATACCTTTTATCTTTCTTTGTTAATAAACCATTTAACTCATAAATATCAAAATGTACAAGTTCTAACAATTTTGTGTTTCTTTCAACTTTAGGAAAATGTTTCTTAGTCCATTTTGCTTTGTGACATAGATTTCATATTTAATGTCATGATTTTTCTCGTATGTTATATAACCACATATTGATAATTTAAATGTCCTAATCTAGTATGCCATAAAAAAGAAGAATGCTTAACAATATAAGTATAAACATTATTTATTTCATTAATACTTAATTTAAACATACTATCATTGGAATATCCTTTTCTAATGAATACACCATTTTTAGACATATAACTTTATCAGACTCTAGTACAATCTTAAAGCCTTTCTTATATAATAGATTTGTAGATACAAGGTTCTATTTTACGGTGAATTTCAATTCAGCCATTCATTTTCCAATCACTTTGGTAGAAACATGGTTTCCTATAAAGATGTTTTCTTGTCCTTTGCATTCTTCATAAGTCTTGAGTTGCTCTTTGTTATTGCAAACATGAATTGTTGCACCAAAATCTAGCCACCAATCATATGAGCAGTCACCATATGAACTTTGGTGATTATTCCAATTTGCATGTTGGTTACCATTGCAACAAGTTCATTGATTTCTTGCTCAACCATATTTGCTTTGTTTTTAGAACTAGAATAAATCTTAATTCTAGCATTTTTAAATCTATAATCTTTAATAAAATGTCTTTTTTTTTACAATGAAAATAATTTTTATTCTTGTTAAATTTGGATTTCTTGAATCCATTCTTCTTGACTTTACAATCGTTTTGAGATTTTTTAGAAGACTTGTGAGTTTTTCTAGAATTTTGTTCAATCACATAGTTCACATTGGAACCTCAAAGGAAGAGTGCATCTCTTGCATGATTTTTTGCTTCAATCTATATGTGAGTTTGAAATTCTTTAATAGTAAAAATATTTGTTAAATGCATAACTTTTTCCTATATCCATTCCAAGAAAGAGGAAGTTTTGACAAAATAGCTCCCACTTGAAATGAATTAGTAACTTTAATTTATCTCGCTTAACTTAAAAACTAGAATTTGCAATCATGTACTTGGTCCATGATTGGTTTGTCATCAATTATTGAAAATTCAAAGTATTTAAAGGCTAGAAATTTATCAATACCTTTCTTTTCATTCATGTATTTGTGTTTAAGAGTAGTCCAAATTTTTAAGTCATATAAACGATCAGATAGTGAATTCAAAATATAACATTGACAAACTAGTTTATCTTTTTCACATTTGCTTCTTATTGCCTTAATAGCATTAAAGTTTTCAAGAGTTGATTTTGGAATTGGTTCCAAGTTCGAATCAAATACATAAAATATTTTCAATTCAATTAATAGGAAGACCATTTTATCCTTCCACTTAGTGTAGTTCAATCCATTGAAACAATCAAGTTTAATTACATCTTGATTTTGAAAATAAACCTTCATGCTTGATTCCAAATCCATAGTATTAAGGGCAGTAATAGATATAGTATCCATAATTACCTTCAAATTACTATAAAATTTAAGAAAAATAGAAATAATAAGAAAAAAATAGTTTTGAGGCATAAAAAACATTATTTTAAAGATAATTATGTCTATAGGATACAACAAAGCTTTAAAAAACTCTCCAAATTATAAGTAGTGAAATTGATTAGGCAGAAAGATCAATTTATACTAAATGAACAGTCATAAAATAAGTCAATTTAAAAAGTCATGACATTCTGTATAGTCATGTTTTCTAATTTAAACAAACTTATTTAAATAGTTATGTTTTACTATTCATATATGCTTATTCAGACCATCATGTTTTTCTCTATTCAAAAATGCTTATTCAAAATAAAGATATTATTTTATTAGTATTATGAAATTTAGAAAAAAAATAAAAGATTTAAATAAAAATAAATCTATTTACTAAATAAACTCACGTGCTTTAAGTGTCCAAGTGCCCATTTTTTACTTTTAAAATTGTCTAACCCACTAGAAAAACTCATAGCAAACCCAAATGATTTGGTCCACTTAAACACTTAGCTCAATTACTTAAATAACATAAGTAATCTCTTTTAAATTATACATAAATTATCATTTTATTTAATGTGAGATACACAATATTTTAAACTATTAACAATCCCCAATTAGTTTAAAATTTTGATGCTTAATCTTTAACCTTTCACACAAATAAATATTATGAATATGATAAGGTATCTTTCAATTTAAACATTTAATTAGTGTATGTACCTTTAAATTCTAACAAAGTTGATGGTGTCTGCAAGTTAAATCTCAACTCTTAATGTTAAAATTAAAGATATAACACTCATAATACTTATTTAATATTTTGTTAGAGGTTTATAGCTGCTTTAGGCTATTATAGCTATGCTTAATCTACCAACAAAAACAAACTAAAACTCTTACCTCTGCCACCCACACCTATCTTTTCTTTTAGTATGTTCTTCCCTTTCTTTTAGCATTATTCCTCTAAAAAAATCAAACCCCAAAACATCCTATACACCAAAACTGCAACCTTTAAGGCTTTATCCCTTTTATGTGTTTGTGTATTTTTTTTTGTGTTGGTTTTTTTCTTTTTCGATGATGCTGCTCCTAAAAGATGAAGATTTTTTTTTTTTTATGTTAAGGTAGGTTTTAGGCTTGTTGATGAATTTTTTTGTGTTATCTTTTTTTTACGGTGAGTTTCGATAAGTTTTGGGTACAATAATTTTTTTTTATGATAGGGTGGTCACAGGTTGGCAATTGTTAGTAGGTGGCTACTGTAATGGTGGTTTGGATGTTGATTGTTGGTATTTTGGGTTTTAATGGGTGTTTTTTGTTATTGGTAAAGGGTAGTCACGAGGCTGTCAAATGGTGGTGAAAAATGAGAGAGCGACAAGGATTTAAAGGTGCTGGTTCCAGCAATGGGTGTTGAGTAGGGTTTGGTTTCAGGCAGTAGAAAGAAAAAAAAAATAGCAATTGTTTTTGGTTCTCATTGTTTTCGTTTCTGGACAGGGATTTTTTTTCCTTTTCTTTCTACAATTGGCTCATTTTGTAGTTCATTTGGAATGAAATCTCAGATTTTTAGAGATTCAAATCTTTGATTGTTTGTTGCAAAATTGGTTGGGTAGTTTGAACAGTAACAAGCATTTAATGCTTACGTTTTTTTGCTAAAAGAAAGTGATGAAAATGAAGACAAAATGCCCATTCCATTTTGATTCTTTTTTGCTTTTTTTTTAAACTAAATAAATAAATGAAAATAAAATAAAATAAAATAATAAAAAAATTAAAAATTAAAAATGAGAAAATATTTTTGAGCTTAAAAGTTTTATTAGGCTTTTAAACCCAAAACAACTTGGACAATGGGTTTTCAAGCCTAATTATTTAAATAAAATTTAGAATTGGATTTGATTACAATTTGGTCCACTCGATGGTCCAATAAAACTCAAAGACTAAACAAGATGATGACTAATTAAAACTTTCAAACAAACCTAAAACAGGTGGAAAATTGCTGTGGCCTGCTATTAAAATTAGTCAAGATAAAATTTGGTATTTATAGTTGGAGCTTTCGAAAAAAAAAGAAAGAAAAGATGTAGAAAAAAAGAAAGAAAAAAGAATAAAAAGGAAAAAGAAATATAATAATAATAATATAAATGATAATATAAAAATAAAAATAAGAATAATATAATATAATAATTTGGTTGAAACAAAATTCAATTAGATTTAATATGAAAGTAATTCAATAAATTCAATTAAAATATCTAAACTAGTTTGAGCAAAAATAAAAAATTGGTTAACACTTAATTTTTGTTGGATAAAATAGGTGTCTACAGTGTTATATTTATTTAGTTATATTTTAATTTGTTAGTTAATTATTTAATAATTTATTATATATAGATGTAATGCTTGATTATTATTATTATTATTATAATTTCTCTTGTATTTGTAATTTCATAAAAAAAATACAATTGAAAAGAATTAACAATATTAACTTTAATAAGATACTACATCAAATAAAACCAAACCTCAAAACCCAAATTTCTTGTGAGCCAAAATCTCCCACTTCAAAACATACTCAACCAAAAAGAGGATAGCTCTCAAGATTTAAAGCCCTAAAAATTTCAAATTTAATAAGCTCATTCAATAAATCGAATGGAGATAAAAATAATTGTACGACATTGATAATGATTTATCTAGATTTTATCTTATTTCATTATTTCATTATTATTATTTTAGATGCAAAAGTTTTTTATTTTTTAAATATTTATGATATTTTTAATTATTTTATTAGAGAAGATATATGGGCTTTTAAGTTCAAATAAAATATTTTAGGTTTTTTTTTTTAAAATTTTTTTTGCCTTCTTTTATTCTCTTATATTTTAAAATATTTAAAATTTTATACTTTTTATTTTATTTTATTGTTTCTAATAATTTTGATCACTTCAA
The DNA here is from genome assembly GCF_002303985.1 of Durio zibethinus. Next base: position 7,926,413 of record NW_019167949.1, on the reverse strand, counting down.
TAAAAATCTCAAAATTTTTGGTAAATTTAAAATTTATTGCATATTTTCCACTTTATTTAATTAAAATAAACATTTGGTTATTTATTTTTTATTCTTTTTATTATTTGTATGTTATTTCATAGAAGTAAATGTTAGCAAGATGGGGTATTTTACTAAGTATTGTTACGTGTTTTATCCATTTTTTTATTTTTTCTTTTAAAATATTTAATATATATTTTTAATAATTATAAATAATTTATTTTAAAAAGATTTTTATGTGTGAAACTCATTTATACTTTTTTTTTTTAATTTTTTCTTTTTTAAAAATTTTAATAAATATTTTTAAAAATTATAAATAATATATATTTAAAAATTTTATTTTTTTATATGTGAGATTCACTTTTATCAAACTTTCTTTTATACTTTTATTTTTTTTTACCCTTTTTAACTTTTTCTTTTTATGAAAAATTTTTTTATAATATTTTTTAAGCAATAAATATTATATATTTTTAAAGACATTATTTTTAGTATGTGCGACTACACTTATATTAAATCTTTTTTTTTACTTTTTACTTTTATTTTTTAATATTTTTAATATTGTTATTTTTTTATAAGATTTAATAAATATTTTCTTTAGATTTTTTAAAAATTATAAATTTTTTTAAAGATTTAATTTTTTACATGTGTAACTCAATTATACCAAAATTTTTAAAATCTTTTTAACTTTTTCCTTTTTTTAAATATTTAATAAATATTTTCTAAAATTATAAAAAATATATTCTTAAAGATTTTACTTTTTATGTGTGGAACCACTTTTACTAAACTTTTTTTTCTTTTTTACCTTTATCAACTTTTTCTTTTCTTAAAAAAATTTATAAAAAAAATATTTTTAAATATTTTATTTTTTTGTGTGGGATCCACTTATATCCAATTTTTTGTTTTTCTTTTTTTTATCCTTTTTAACTTTTTCCTTTCTTAAAAATATTTAATAAAGATTTTTTTAGAGTTTAATTTTTTAAGACTCACTTGATAGCAATTGTATGTTACGTATATTCTTTACATATTTAATAAATAATTTTTTAATTTTAAGTTTTTAATCTCTCTTTTGATATCAAGAGTGTGACACTTATTAAGTCATTTAACTTCTTATTTTTCATCTTTTTATTTTTTACTATTTACCTTTCATTTTTTCTTTTTTAAATATTTAATATTTTAAAAAATATAATATTAAAATTTCTTTAATATGAGAGAATTTATTACATAAATTTGATTCATTTTAATTTTTTACACTCATTCAAAGTTTCAACATGCCATCTTATTAATTTCTATTTTTTTCTTAATTTTTTTTTCCTTTTAATTTTTTATAAAATTTTTGGATAAATTTTGTGAAAAGAAAAGCAATATAGGTGACCACGTGATGCCTCAATTTGCTTTTTTCCTTTTGATTTTTATCAAATAAATTTTCCAACAAAAAGAGTTAATTCATAGCAATGGCAAAAACATGTATTCAATAGATCCTCATTCAATTGAAGTATCCATGTAATACCCCAATAAACTTTCATTTCTTTTTTTTTTCCTTTTCTTTTACTTTCACTTTTTTTCCCAAAATTTCCTTTTTTCATTTATTGTTTTTTTTAATAAAAGTAGTTCATTATTTATTTAGCTTTATGCATATATATTATGATAATATATCGATTCGAGGACTCAATCGCTAGATATAAAAATCAGAAGTTGTCATCAATTTTTTTTTTGTTCGAGTATGATTAGCCCCACCAATCATATCTTTTGCTCTACAAATCTAAGTTGGGTTTGAGAGTATGATTATGTATGAGAAATGTTATAATACCCCCATAAAGTCCATCCGAATATGATACCAATTGGTTTTATTTGATCTGTTAAGCATAACAAAATTTCTAAAAGCAAAAATTTTCAAGAAAATTTAATATTAAAAATTATTATAATATTTTAGCAGAAATTCAAGAATATTTTTTTTTATCTCAGAAGTATTCAACTATTGAGGGGGTTCTGATATTGGATTCAAAAACATACATTTTTTAAATTTTTTATTAAAATCCTTGATGTTGGACAATTTTCTAAATACTGTAATATTCTAATGACATTTAGAAAATAATACCTTATATAGGAATTTACGTAGAAATTATTATTGCAACTTTCTAATAATTCAATCATTGGAAGATTTAAAATTTTAATTTTTGTTTTAGAAAAAAATTGATATTTTAAAAATTTCCTAAATATTCTCAAAAATTCATTTTAAAGAAAAATTGATATTTCAACTTTTTCTTCAGCATTTTTCAAAATTTATTTTTATTTATTTTAAAATTTATATTTTCAAAATTTTTCAAAGAAAAAATTTGTTTATTTTATTTCATTCTTATTTTTAAAAGATATTTTAGAAATAATTGATATTTGAACTTTTACCTAAATATTTTCAAAATTTTATTCTAAGGAAAAATTAATATTTCAAATTTTTTTTAGCATTTTTCAAAACAAAAATTTCATTTTCATTTTTTTTTAATTTTTTGTTTAAAAGTATTTAGGAAAAATGAAATTTCAACCTTTTCCTAAATTTATTTTTTACAATTATTTTGAATAAATTTCAAATAAATATTTTATTTTAAAAATATTTTTCACATTTATTTTATTTTTCCTAACAAAGTTAACAAAAATAAAAAAAACCAAAGGATAGACATAAAAATAATAAAAATACATTAAAAAATGGGTAAAAAATGAAAAAAAAAAAATTACGAAAAAAAATACTAAAAATGCCCATGGTCAACGATGGTCAAAGATCCAAAAGTGGTTTGGCTAGTTCGGTGTGGGTCAGCCAATCTAGACCGGTTGAAAATGGTTTTGCGTGGTTCCTACTGGTTCAATGCGGTCTAGAGCGGTTCAGAGTGGTTTAATAAGATCTAACCTACTTGAAACTGATTTGGCCTGATTCAGCTCAAAGGGGTTAAGTTTTCGGGTCATTTGTGTAGATCTTGGGTCAGGTCTTAGGTTGGCATGGGAATCCTTTGGCCCAAAATGACGTCGTTTTATATATTTTTTTACTATAAAAATTGAATTTTTTTCAACTTAATTTTTTTTGTTCTCTCTGTGCCTTTCTTTCTTTTTTACTGAAACCCCTCCTTATCTCTTTAAAACCTAGGTGTCGATAACGCTTCTATTATCACCGCTACCATGCTGCCATTTGTTGTTGTCGTTGGTGGTCAAAAAAATTTTAAAAATTCACTCTTTGCTTTTTTCAACCTTTTCACCATGGATCTGACATCCATTTCATGAAAAATGGCCTCAAACAATGTAGATCAAATCTCTAAGTTTTGGCTAAAATGATTTTTTGATTTTTTTCATTTGTGTTTTTTGTCATTGGTTCATTTCAGGGATGTATTGATTTTTTTCTTTTTGCTAGTGGTAGGGAACCAAAACTACAAGGGATTTGGAATGGGAATTTCGGCAGTGGGCTTTGATTTTTGAAAGAAAATTTTTTCTTTCGTGCTTGGCAAGTAGTGTTCCCTCATATTTTCTAGGCTTGTCTATGTTCTCCTTTCCAATTGTGTGGAAAACTCTATTTATAGAACGTTGAAAAGATCTAGATCCCATATTTTTTAAGATTTTGGTGGAAATTTTCAACTCAAAATTAGGTGGGTTGTTAAGGGGGCTACTAGCTATCAATATAGTGATAAGGCTTGTGGCATTTCCATCAAAAATTTGAACCAGGATGGCTACTAGTAGGTGGTGCATTTAATACATTGAAGACTTAAAGAAAAAATGAACTAGAGAAGAAGAAGAAAATAGATAAAAGATAGGGAAGAAACAAATAATAAAATAAAAATAAAGTCATATAAAAAAAAAGAAAGAAAATCATATTTGGATTAAAACCTAATCGAGCCTAATAAGTAACTTGAGAATGGATCAAAACAAAACCAAGAATTAATTTGAATTTATTTTGAAACAACACTCGATTTTTCCTAGATAAAATGAGTATTTACAGTTGCATATCTTTGCATATTACTAAGAATTAGGGATAATTCAAAAACAAAAATATGATGGTTTTGTTTGGGAAAAAAATTTGAAAAAAATTGAACATTGAACATGAAGTTTTTTTTTTGTTTTTATTTGGCTTCTCTAAACCTCTGGCTTAGCAACTTTTTGAAAATTCGAATGGCTCCTCCAAATAAAAGCTCAACAATTTTTTAAAAATTTGAAAGGTTCTTCTAAACAAAGGCTTGACAACTTTTTGAAAATTTGAAAGGCTCATCTGAATAGAGGCTCGATAACTTTATGAAAATTTAAAAGACTTATCTAAATAGAGTTTTAATAACTTTGAAAATTTAAAATATTTTGCCCAAAAGGCTTATTAATCTTGCCTGAGGACATAGAGATTATGTTCAGAGGTTTTACAAATCTTGATGCCTATGAATGCTTTTCTAAATAGAGGCTCCTCAACTTTAAAATTCTTATTTTAAATGCTCTTTTAAATAAAGGCTTAACAACTTTAAAATTTTGAAAAAGCTTCTTTAAACAAAAGCTCAATGACTTTAAAATCTTATTCTAGGAAAAAAGCTTTTTTATATAGAGGCAATGAAATTTTGAAAATCTTAACTTGGAAAATGGCTCCTTTAATCAGAGGTGGCATATCTTTAAAAACAACAACCACAATTCATCATTTTTTTTTGAAATCTTTCTTACTTTTGAACCTGAAATCTCATCTCCAAAAAAGAAAATTCCTCCCATTTGAGGATTGAAGTCTCATATTTCAATCATTATCTTTACACAAGGGCCAAAATCCTATTTTTCATTAAGGAATGAAAAGTTTATGTCCTTATTATAACTTATGATCTTAACCTTTCATAAATGCATGCATCAAATACTTTAAATGCAATGCATGTAGTGCAATCAAAATTATTAGTTTCCAATTGTAGTAAAAAATTTTTATAATCTCTTGCTTTTTCTATTTTGGTCCTCAAAGTTCTCAACAATTGCCATAGAACCAACTTGGTTTCAAAGTCTAATCATTGCATTTTTTCTCAACAATATTCTTGTCATTTTTTGCCTACTTTTATCAACTTTTAAAAAGTAATTGCAATCACACGTTTCTCTTATTCGTTTTTAGGATGGACAAATATGGTAAATGAGATAAAGACATAGACATGTATTACGTTTATTTTTCAAATAAGGGAAAATACATTCGATCAATAAGATAAAAAGTGCATAGCAGTAAAAATTGTTTAGGTCGAGCAAAGGCACCTAAAGAATGATAACAAAATAATCATGAACAAGTTATTCCTGGATTCTTTTTTTAAAACTCAATCGGATGACATCTTTGATCCTTTAGAGCTCATCAAACCATATTTATCCATGAGTTGTGAGGTCATGTCATGATGCTACCTCTCTTTTATATTCAAGCCATATTTTTAGGTTTTCAACTAAAATATATCCTTCTTTTTCCTTTTTTTTCTTTTTTTAAGCAAAGTATCTTGTCACTATATCTGAGTTTATCGAATCAGGCAAATCATTTCCATACATTTATACCAAAATCAATGCCCTTCTAGAAAAAACTTTGTTCATCATATATGGATCCTCATAATTTGTTGCCCATTTTCTTTAATTGTCATGTTAATTTGGAAGGATCTTTTTTAGCACTAAGTCTCCTTCTCAAAGGTGATGAGGGTAGATTTTCTTATCATGTGCTTTCATCATCCTCTTCTCATACAATTAACCATGATAAAATGTTGTAATTGTTTTCTCTTCGATGAAGTTTAACTATTGATAGTAATTTCAGACCCATTCTACTTCTTTTAACTTTACTTCCATTAAAACTTTCAATGATGGAATTTTCACTTCAACCGGCAACATAGCTTTCATTCCATTAACTAATGAAAATAGGGTAACCCAGTAGATATTCAAATTGATATTCTGTAAGCATACAAGGAAAATGTAACTTTTCAAACCAATCTTTGTAAGTATTAATCATCTTTCCTAAGATCCTCTTAATATTCTTATTTGTAGCTTGTACTACCCCATCCATCTTCGGGTGATATGGTGCCAAATTATGATGATAAATCTTGAATTGAATGAACACATTCATTATTTTGTTGTTTAAGTTTTTGGCATTGTTAGCAATAATCCTATCTGGAAGCCCATATCTACATATTATCTTCTTTTTTTTTATGAATTTACATACCACTGATCAAGTCACTATAGCATATGATGTAGCTTTCACTTCGTGAAGTAATCAATCATTAAAAGATGAATCTATGCTCATTTGAAGCTTCTAGGGTGATGGGACCGATGACATCCATACTCCACATAGAAAATGGCCATGAAAGTGTGAAAACATGTCATGCTGATAAAGGATTGTAAATTGTATTAGTATAAATCTGACATTTATAACTTCTTCTAGTATAATCAATATAGTCACTCTTTATTGTCAACCAATAATAGGTAGCCCTCATAATTTGTCTAGCCATCGTACGACCATTCGCATGTGCCTATACACCTTATCATGTACTTTTTCAATAATTCTCTTTATTTTAACCACATCCACACATCTTAAATGTACTTGATCTTGATTTTTTTTATAAATGATATCTCTATTAAAGAAGAAACCTATGCCAGTCATCTAATGATCCTTTTATCATTTTTTGTTACATGTTCCGAATGTTGCTGATTTTTGATGTATTGCATAATATTATGATACCAAGGTTTCCCATCAATTTCTTTTTTTTACCTAAATAATGTGTTGGGACATCTTTCACATCTAACATGATGGGTTGGATCTTAATATTTACATCTATCTTGATCATTACAGCCAAAATAGCTAGTGTCAACAATCTAGTTCTTTTTTCTAGATATATGCTCAAATCAAATTTCTTTAAATTGCTTGACTAACTCAGAGATATACTCATGGCATTGAATCAATTTTAGATCTTTTGTTTCTTACTCTCATTGTAAATAATATATGACACAGGATGTATTTTCAAATATATCCAACACTTTAATTCTCTTTTTAATTATTGCTTGTAAACTCATAACACAAGCTTTATACTCAGCCATGCTATTTGTGCAACTAAAATTCAACATAGCTATGATGGGATAATAATGTCCACTAGAAGATATCAAAATTGCTTCAATACCATGACTTTGAGCATTTGCAACTCCATCAAAATAAATCTTCCAAGATTTTTCAATAGGTTCTTTCTTTTCAATTTGAGAAATAACTATCACATCTTCATTAGGAAAATCAAGCCTTATCGGTTCATAATCTTCACTCACATGATCGACAAAGAACTCGACTATTACACTTCCTTTAATTGCCTTTTGAGTTCCATAGATAATATCATATTCTAAAAGCATAACTTTCCATCTTGATATCCTTCCTCTCAATGAAGGCTTCTCAAAGATATACTTAATAGGATCTAACTTTACTATGAGCTAAGTAGTGTGATAACGCATGTATTGCCTTAGCTTTCGAGTTGTCCAAGCTAATGCACAATATATCTTTTTCAATGATGAATACTTAGACTTATAATTAGTAAACTTCTTGCTCAAGTAATAAATCGTTCGTTCCTTCTTTTTGGTCTCTTTGCTCCAGTACACACCTATGAAATTCTCATGTATTGTTAAGTACTAAATTAAAAGCTTTTTCAAAATTGGCGATACCAACATAAGTGGATTTGATAGATACTTTTTGACTTTATCAAATGCTTTTTGGCATTCATCATTCCATTCTCCTAAATCATGTTTTCTAAAAAGCTTGAAAATTAGATTGCACTTTTAGGTGTGTTGAAAGATGAAATGAGTAAGATAGTTTAATCTGCCTAAAGAGCCTTACATTTTTTTTGGATGAGAAGAGGGTAAGTTATGAATGAGACATATGTAATCCAGATCCACTTCGATTCCTCTTTCATTAACCACAAATCCCAATAATGTTTTTAATTTGGTATTGAACGTACACTTGGTAGGATTCAACTGAGCTAAAATTTTCTCAACCTATTAAATAGTTTTTTGAGATTGACTGCATAATCCTCTCTTTCACAAGACTTTTGCATTCATATCATCTATATATACTTCTATCTCTTTATGCATCATGTCATGAAAGAGAGTCACCATTATTCTTTAATAAGTAGTAGCGTTTTCAATCCAAAAGACATGACTTTCTAATAGAACACTACAAAAAATCTGACATATAGTGACACTAAAAAAAACATTGTTAAAACCCCAAAATCCATTAGTATAGCACCACAAATCCTATACCGATGATCAAAATATGTATTTCGACTAATTTTTAACCGTTAGTATATCCCTTGTCGGTATAGACCTATACTGATAGTTTTTAAAGGCATCGAAATAGCTTATAGAGATATACCAATAGTTCAAAACCATCAGTTAATGTATATCTATTGGTATAGTATCTGTTGTGTGTTCCACCATTATACCTTTTAGCGATGGTTAACATCCATCAATATAAACTTATATTTTTTTAATTTTTTTTGCCTATATCGACAGTTAATGGTCGTCAGTATAGACTTTACCTATACTGACGCTTAAAGTTCGTCAGTATAGATTTGTATGTTTTAATTTTTTCACCTATACCGATAGCTAGCGCCCATCAGTATAGACTTATATGTTTTAATTTTTTTAACCTATACCAGTGGTTAACATTTGTCAGTATAGACTTGTAATTTTTTTGACCTATACTGACGCTTAATATCCATCAATATATATTTGTATTTTTTAATTTTCTTACCTATACCGACAGTTAGACTTGTAATTTTTTTGACCTATACTGACGCTTAATATCCATCAATATATATTTGTATTTTTTAATTTTCTTACCTATACCGACAGTTAGAAATTGTCTGTATATAATTGTATGTTTAATTTTTTTACCTTTATTGATAGTTAGAGATTGTCAGTATAAACTTATATGTTTTAATTTTTTTATTATATTTTGATGACTGTTAGTATCGTCTGAAATATTTCAATGATCAAGTGCGTTAATATAAATGTTAAGACATTGGTAAATTTTTTTAAAAATTATAGTTTCAATTATTAATATTAATTTATTTACAATCATAATATAATATGTTTTCATATAAACAAAAAAAAAATAATAAAGTAAAAGATATTTTATAACATTAAAACTACAATAAAATTATTTATAATCCATAAACTTAGTATAAGTGAAAAACTAAAGTCATTGTACCAAGTCTAATAAAACAAACATCGATAAAATAAACATAGATAAAGAGTTATACCACCTCACCCTAAAAAACACAATCATAAGTTTGCACCACCAAACACCTAAAGATATTTTGATCACTTTAAAATTTCAATAGAACTCTAAACAAGATAACCTTAAAAAATTTATAAATGAACAAATAATTGCAATACCACCTCAACAAGAAAAAACATACCACCTTAACAAGAAAAAACATACATACACCTATTACAAGCCCTTTCCAAAACCAAAATATTTTACTTCATACAAAATATCATAAGTCTTGAAAAAGTCAACAAGTGTAGCTACATCATAAAACTAACAAGTTTAATGAACCCAACTCACTAACAGTATTCAATATACCAATCAAGCATCACAAAACAAAATAACCTTATTTCAACAAAGTGCATAACATCCAAAACAAAACCAAATCCCCCTACAAATATAATGCATTGAGTAAATAAATAGCTTCCTAAAATAAATGATCCCATCATAGATTTTTACAAAAAAGCATCTGCATCACATAAAAAAATTCAATTAGAATTCTTGTGAATTATCTTATATATACACAAGGTAAGAAGGTAATCATCCATTCATATACAGGTAGAAATAATTTTATAAACATCTTATTCATTCATATATACAAAAGGTAATCATCCATTTATATACCAGTAAAAATAATTTTATAAACATCCTATTCATTAGTGTAATACATGAATGAACAAGAAATAACCTAATTTACATTTGTAATCTCCTTATTCTTTTAGTTTAATTCCAAATAATAACTTAATGAAACCAACATAAGATTATTTTAGTCAATAGAACTATCATTCAACAAATATTTTCACTATAAAATTCAAGTCTACAACTACAAAGCATGCTTACATCATAAGGAAGCCTTTTCAAAGGAAAAAAAAATAAGAAAGCCTTCTCAAGGGAAAAAAAATAGGCTTTAAATCATAGTGTAATTTAATGATTATGGCAAAGGTGATAGGTAATGATTTAAGATCACAATTACATGATTCAAAACCTAAATTCAAAATTGATTTTGGCATTCTATCTAAGAAACAAGTATTAAGCAAAGCATTTCCACATATATATCATGTGTTGACGAGTTTACCATTTCCATTTTCATTAGGTTGATGACTTAAATTTGAAGAACGATAGTTTTCATGTGGGATTTCTAGAGCACTACTAGCATCAGGAACCTAAAATTAATTCAAAAATTTTTTAATGAGGTTCAAGATTCATGAGTAATATGACAATTTATGTATATATAAACTAAAATAGATGTTATATATACCTCTCTATTCACTATGTGAGTAATAGTATTCAAGATATCTATATTCTCATTAGAAAATTATCTTTTAAGTATCGATAAGATAGTACTTAATGTTTTTTTCAAGTATTTAATTTTAGCCTTCAAATTTTGTACCTCTTTCTTATGTTAAACCAATTCAAAAGATGAAAGATCATATTGTTTAAATGAAGTAGATGCTGTACCCATGCAACAAACATGCCCTTTTTTCTCCGGTCCTTTAACTTTTGAATAAACATAATTTTTCTATGAACTATTTTCAGAATTTTGAGCACTAGTTTTGCTTAAATCTTGTGTCATGAGTTTTTAAAATTGTAAACAAACATTTTAGTATAAGAAAACTAAACATAAGTAAAAGCAAGTAATAACTAAATTAAATGCCACAATTTCAGCTATTTTGTCATTCATAACACTTCTATCTTTACGTGTAGAAGAAACAATATATACCTTAGCACGTGATGGTGGAATTTCATTAGCTTCTTGTTCTATAGAGGTACAACATTAATTATTATAATGAAAAAATCAAACAGATAAAAAGTAAATTTCATATTCATTTAATTGAGTGCGACAAAAAAAATTGATATACCTATCAAGGTTTGAATGATCCTCGAGAATGATTTTATTCTTGTGTAATGAGGTTCATCTAATTTTGAATGGTTTGTTTCATTTGTCTCACTTTGTTTCTTTAAACAAATGAATAAGAAAAGATATATTATAATAACTTTGTAATTATTACCATAGTGTTTAACAAAGTAAATAGTATATTTTGCAAACATTAACCTTCACTTTATTAGTCAACCAATATGCAGTAAGAAACATGAATTGACTTTTTTCTATTCAAGAATCATCAACTTTTACAGCCATTTCCTATGGTGTCTTGTGTTCATTATAAAATTTAGACTTCAATTCATTTTTCCATTGCCTCCATTTAGTACCTATGTTTCTTAGTGCCAAAGACTTACTTTTTTGAAATATTTTTTCATTAACGAGTTCATCAAAATCAGATTTGTGAAAGTCAAACTTTGACTAAAATTTGAAAAAGGTAATTGGAAAGAAAATATCAATATATATTATATGAATTGCTATTATTAACTAGAAACTAAAAGATTATTGTTATGGCATTAGCTAGCAACTAAAATATTATCTTATTGATACCTCTAATGTTTTCCACATTTTTTCCTTCTTAGCATTCGACATTTTATGCTAATTTGTATAATTAATTGGTGCAAAGCTAGGCATTCTCACCATGTTATTTGAGTTAAACAGAAAGATTCATCACCGATAGGTGTAGCATCACCATTGACCTTAACAACAACTTGCTCCCCTTCTTTCAAATCCTAACCGTCAGCCATACGTGTAAGACCTCGAGCTTTTTTATGTTGAACATTTCCTATATAGAAAAATTACATGTAAATAATGCAATTAAATTCATTAAAAATTTAAACAAGTATAACATTATAACACATAAAGAATTATACTAACAAAATATAGTGTTTTTATACCTAAATTATGTTCAACTTGTTCATCTTGATCTTCATAATTTATAGATTGAGAAATTAGTACTTTAGATTTTTGCAGAGGCTCATGTTGTGATGCTTTTGGATCTATAGGCACATGTTATTCTTTAGATTGTGTTCGTAGTTGAGAGCTAGAGGCACAATTTGCCCTAGTGATATTCAATCATCTACGCTTTACCATCTTAAGTTTAATAATACACAAAATATACTAAGTATAATATAACAGAAAACTTGATAGTGGCAAACCATATAAACATAAAATACAATTTAATATATTACATGATCATGCCAAATTAAGTAATTCAAGCTAGTAACATAAAAAGAAAATATTAGTGAACTATGTCTTACATTGTAAAATTTTAACAATTATTTAAACTATTACATAGAATTAAAAAATGTCCCCTCCATTATGTTCATCTATTGGATCTTCTTCTACATGCTCATTTTCCATCTTTGGTGTGACCTCCAGTCCCTCATCATTAACTTCACTTCTAATCCAATTTGAAGTACCATGTGTGTCATTAAATTCAACATGGATTTCTTCATTTTCTTGCTTTCTATATAAGGATGATTCATCACCCAAATCAAATACATCTCTAAGTTTTGTATGCTTGACAAGAACCCAACCATTATATCTTTCATCTTTTAAACCAATTACATTTCTTAAGAAATTGCACATGTTTTTTACATGAAAAAAAATTCTTAAAAGATTATACAATATACTACAAAAGAAAATTATCAAGTATAATATGCATGTAGATAAGTGATCTTACTTTATAAAAAGAGCAACCTCGGTAGAGTTAAATAACACATATCGATGTACTTGAACCAAAGTTATAGCATTAAGTATTACAATTTGTGAGACCTTTTTACGCTTGTTAACATTAAAACCTTTACGTTTTAGTGTTCTCAACGGTCTTTTTATAATAAAAAAAATGGATATTTCTTCTTCTACAAAGGAATTCTTGTCTTCATTTATGATAGGTCGATTAAAAATAGTTTTCATCCCATCAAAGTATCTTGAACAAAAAGTTATGCATTCATTTGTTAAGTACTCTTTTGCAATTGAACTTTCAAGACAAGCTCTATTGCGCATATATGATTTAAGAGTAAGTAAAAACCTATATAAATGAAAGTTCAATAGAAAAGATCATTAGCAAACGTACTAGTTGAATTTTAAGTAAAAAAATCTATAACACTTTAAGATATACCACTTAATAGGATACATTCATCGATAAATGACTGGACCAATAATTTTTGCTTCATTTGCCAAATGGATAACTAAATGTACCATTATTGTGAAAAAAGATAAAGGAAAAATCTTCTTCATTACACATAAAATTGATGTAGCCCAAGACTCAAATGATTTATGCTTATATTTTTTGAGAACTTTAGAATAAAGTTCTTTAAAAAAGGTACATAAATCAATAAGAACCAAGCACACCTTATCAGGTAAAGACCATCATATTGCTATAGGGAAAAACTCTTGCATTAAGAGATGACAATCATAACTTTTGAGCCCTATTAGCTTCCATTGTTTAAGTTGCACATAACGTGAGATATTTGAAGAGTATTCATCTAGAGTTTTCCTTTCCTAAAAAATCTTTAAAAACTATTTTTTTTTCAATTAAGGCAAGTATTGGGTGTTAGTGCCAGGACAAGTCTTTGGATGAATAGCACTCCTTAAACCTATTTCTACAAGGTCAAGTCGTACTTCGTAGTTATCTTTTGACTTTTTTTCTTGCCCAATCAATGTGCTAAGATTGTTATCACAAATATTCTTTTCTATATGCATCATATCAAGATTGTGACGCAATAGAAGATGTTCCCAATAATTTAATGTGAACAAATACTTTTTTTCTTCCATAGCCTATCTTCATTATCATTCTATTATTTCGACTATTTTAACACTTCACTCTCGGATAGTGGTGAATGAGCACTTTTAAATTTTTGAGTCCCATCAAATGAGTTTTTATCATTCCAAAACCTATAATTAGGTTGCAACCACCTATGATGGCACATGTAACAATACTTTTTACTATGTTGTAACCACTTAGATGTAGTATCAAATCCATAGCAAGGACATGTATACTCTTCCCTAATACTCCACCCAAACAAATTGGCATATGCAGGAAAGTCATTAATGGTCCAAATTAATGTTGCACAGTTGAAAGTTTTAATTTTTTGAGGCATCAAAAGTCTACACACCAACTTCCCAAAGTTTCTGCAACTCTTTTACCAAAGGTTGTAGGTATATGTCTATATTGTTTCCAAGACCTTTTGGACCAGGAATAAGTAGGGAAAAAATAAAGTTTGGGTGTTTCATGCACATCTATAGAGGTAAGTTATAAGGTATCAATATAATAGGTCAAGTGCTATGTGTCACATTTATAGTTTTGAAAAGGTTAAAGCCATCAAAAGCCAACCTAAGCGAATATTACGAGGATCAAAGGAAAACTTAGGATATTGAGAATATAATTCTTTCCAAGCTAGAGAATCTATAAGATGTCTGACACATCCATCCTTAGTACTCTCATATTCATGTCAAGTCATCAATGGAGTAGTTTTTGAAGACATGAATAACCTTTGTAGTTTTGGAATTAAAAGAAACCAATGTAAAATCTTAACAGCTTTTTTCTTTGTTTCTAACACTATATCTTGAGGATCACTTTCTATATCATTCAACCTTTTTTTTTTCACCTAGAAATGCCATATTTTGAACATGTTTCTTCATTTGCCTTATCCTTTAAAACAACATGCAATCATTGGGACAAGCATGAATTTTTTCATATCCTAAACTTAAGGTAGAAATCACCTTTTTCAATTCTTAATAAAACCCTGGCAATGTATTACGCTCTTTGGTAAAGTAAATTTCAAAACTTCTAACAATGTATTAAATGATTTATTTGTCCAACGATTAAAACACTTAATGTGGAACAAATAGATTACAAAGGAAAGCTTTGTGAAGTTTTTGTATTTGGGATATAGTTTATCCTCTGCATCTTTAAGTAAACCATAAAACCTATCACTATCAATTCTATGACTATGGTGTTGCTCTTCACTAGTATCTTCAGCTTGTATGTTATCCACATCAACATTCATAATTCTTTTAGCGATCATATCATGTAATAAATCATGAATGTTAAGACCTTACATTTTTTATTCATCATTAGTTATTCCAGTAGGGAAATATGCATCTAAGACCTCCTCATGAAATACCCATCGAACATATCCTTTGAGAAAATCATGACATATTATGTGATCAAATGCATCTCTCCTAGAAACTCTAAATGTGTTGACATGTTTAACACAAGGACACCAAATTTATCCATATTTAGATGATATTGCAAAGTCAAAGTCTAAAAAGATAGTGACTAATTTTATGTATTCTTTGCTAGCTCTTGATGTGATATTTATCCATGCCTTATACATATAACGTAAGATGATTTTCTCTAGTAATAAAATTATATTTAATTTAAAAACTTAACTTAAAGCAATAGCATTTAATTTAAGCACGAAATAAAATTTGACTATGCAAGCATAATGTAACATTTTCATTAAGAATAATATTTCAAACATACCTTTATAATTAAACTTATGTATTTTTAAGAGAAGCACAACCAAGATCAATTTTAGTTGAATAAACAAGAAAGAGGTAGACGATAGAAGGAAATTAACTCACAATTGCAAAAGGACAAAATCTAGGCAGCTTGTAAAAACTGTATAGAAATAAAAGATTTTTGCAAGGAAAACAAAGTTTTAAACCTTGAAAATTTAAACAAGGATTTTAGCTACAAAGTTAAAAAGATCAAAGGTGAAAGAGAGTGAGACGAGATAAACTTCAAGAGAGGTAAAAACTGAAAGGTAAGGTAAGGATAGTCGTAAAATTTTCACTACTTTTGTTTTAATAAGTTTAGATTTTTTTAAAAGGTTTTCATTCGCAAGACGTAGGAGCATATGGTAAGGACGGTGGACTATTGAAGGCATTTTTAGCCAAAAAATGCCTTGAATAATCTATAGATAGGTGATTATTCCCTCTAATTTTTTATGATAAATTATTCAAGGCATTTTTTTTCAAAAAAACTTTTAATAATCCCCTTCATTTTTTAAGCAGTGATTAATCAAAGCATTTTATCTTGAAAAACACCTTAAATAATCCCTTACAAAAAATTGAACAGGATTATTGAAGGTATTTTTTGCCAGAAACACCTTGAATAATCCCTTATATTTTTTATGAATGAATTATTAAAAGTATTTTTGATAGATTTTTTATGAGTAGATTATTGAAGGTGTTTTTGACCAAAAACACCTTCAATAATCCCCTTCCATTTTTATAATGAGATTATTAAATACGTTTTTAGTCAGAAAATGTGTTGAATAATCTTTTACAAAATATTGAATGGGGTTATTGAATACATTTTTGGCTAAAAATACTTTGAATAATTCATGGATTATTCAAGGCATTTTTAGCCAAAAATGCTTTATATAACCCATGAATTATTCATTCATTGAGGATTATTGAAGGTATTTTTTTTATAAAAAATGCCTTCAATAATCTTAGCATTTTTTAAAAAAATATTCAAGGCATTTTTTCCAAAAAAAGTCTAGAATAATCTCTTTCAATTTTTATGATGTGATTATTGAAGGTGTTTTCAGCTAAAAAATACTTTGAATAATCTTTTACAAAATATTGAATGGGGTTATTGAAGGCGTTTTTGGCTAAAAATGCATTGAATAATTCGTGGATTATTTAAGGTGTTTTGGCCAAACATGCTTTCAATAATGCCCTTCTATTTTTATGATGGGATTATTGAAGGTGTTTTTAGCCAGAAAATGCCTTAAATAATCCATTACAAAATACTGAATGGGGTTATTGAAGGTATTTTTAGAAAAAAACACTTTATATAACCTACGAATTATTCATTCATTGGGGATTATTGAAGGTGTTTTCTGTTAAAAATACCTTCAATGATCCTAGTATTTTTTTTTTATAATATTCAAGGTATTTTTTCCTAGAAACTACCTTGAATAATCCCTTTCAATTTTTATGATGGGATTATTGAAATTTAGCCAAAATATGCCTTGAATAATTCCTTACAAAATATTGAATGGGGTTATTGAAGTCGTTTCTGGCTAAAAATACCTTGAATAATTCATGGATTATTCAAGCCATTTATCACCAAAAATGCCTTCAATAACCCGTGAATTATTCATTTAGAGTGGATTATTCAAGTTGTTTTTAGTTGTTTTTACCTAGAAAACACCTTGAATAATCCGTAACAAAATATTGAATGGAGTTATTAGAGACGTTTCTGGCCAGAAATGCCTTCAATAATCCCTTCAATTTTTTAGAGGGGATTATTGAAGTAGTTTTCTATCAAAAATATCTTTAATAATTTGTGATTTTTTTTTAGATTATTTAAGGCGTTTTTGCCTAGAAAGCACCTTGAATATTCCATTAAAGAAAATTGAAGGCATTTTTTTGGTAAAACGCCTCCACTGATCATTTTTAAATTCATTCTCCTGTCTTAAACTTTGGAATCCCAAACTACTATTACATGGAATGATTAAAAGCTGCATTGCAACCAAACCAAAACCCCTAAACCCATTTAATTTGCCTTTTTGGTTTCTTTATCTCTCTTATCATTGTCGACCTTTAACAACTCCACGTCTTGCACCTATCTTTTTCCCGTATATCTTTATTTTATTTATTTATTTGTATTATTTATATTCTTCGATATACGTTTTTTTTGCCATTCTTTACTATATATATATTTTTATTCATTCCACTGTCACTTTAGTTGTTTAACCACTTTCATTGCATGTATGGTGTTTCTATGTAGTTTTGTTTAAATATTATGGTTTGCTGAATGGTATTATGAAAATGGTGTGTATTTTTTTACTCATCATTTGTTTTGCATGGAACTCTTATTTAAGGTAGGAATCACAGTATAGCTTATACTCGTAAAATATTATTGGTTTGAGGATATTTTCGTATATTGATGTAGTAACTGTAGTATAATATTGGTTGTATTTTATTACGTACTATATGAAATTTAGAGAGATAATTTAGTGTATTTCGTATAATTATAATCAAAATCATAGGTATTATAGAATCTGAAGAACATACTTCTCCTGCTACTAAACATGAAGAGGACACACCTATAGTGAAAAAAAAAAGAAAAGCAAAGGGATGAAATAAATAAATTAAAGTGACTGACATGAAAATTCATGTCAAATTCAATCAAAATGGGCAGTCTATGTTCGATGGAGGTGCCAAGTTCGCTAGTCATATTGGAGCGATTGCCCGGAGTAGCATTTCTATTACATATTATAATTGGTGATGAGTTCCTAATGATCTAAATAATCATATATAGGAGTCGGTTGTGGTATGTTTATTCAACTATTTCATAAAATTTATTAAATGATCATTTAATTGAAATTCAATGTGTTCATCTAATTGTGTTAAAATTTTAAAAAACGGTTTGACGTCCCAATTAAGTGTAAAAAGCTTGTGTTGCAATCGGTTGAGAAAGCATTTAGAGACTTTAAAAGCAAGTTGACAACCCAATATATTTTACTGTTCGTTGATCATGGTGATGTGTTAGCTGTTCCACCTTTGTCATATGCAGATGTTATAAGTTATCAAGATTGGATTTTTTTTTTGAGATTGACTATCAGAAGATTTCTTGGTATGCATACCCATTACAAAAAATTGTTTATAAGATTTATGTAATATATTTAATATCTTAATATGTGATTTATGTAATTTCTTTCTTTTTTAGAAAATCAAAGAACAACAAAAGAAAATTTGAGCTAAACAAGTATTTACTATCGAACATCGAGAAAAGGTTATGCAAATGTCAAGTATGAGCTTGTAAGTATTCACACACTTGTTTTATACTCATAAATGAATATTTATGAACATTCATTTAATAGATTCTGATTCTTATAATGGTAATTTATTAGGATCAGATGGCTCTAGCATCGAAGTTTCTAGATGGGATGTATGGAAATAAGGACATTTACGAAAGGATGGATCATTTGTAGATTAAGCAATCTAAAAAATGGCTAAAAATATTATATGTATAACTATTTAATATATCACTTATGATTGGCTTTGTGCTTGTATACATGACTCTATACTTGTATAGATTTGTTGTTACAGCCCATCTTATTATTATCTTTCAGGATGATTATGCTACTAAATTTAAATCCAGTGAACTAGTAACCCATTATGGTAAAGATTCCTTGTCTTTAGCATTAAGAGCAAAAAAAAGACATAATCGAGTTTGTGGGGTTGGTAAATTTATGTTGCCATCAAAGTTCTTTAGTAATAAATCCAAAACCCTTTAAATGACGAATGCACAATATAAAGCAATCATTAAGCAACAACAATAAAGACTTGATGACTAGGAGCAATGCCTGAATGAGCAACAGCATGTTGGTAGCAATGTAGCCTAGCATGCCTGTAGGTCAGTCGGATAACATCATCTAGCTTAGAAAAGCTTCCGTTGCAAGTTAGGCAGGAAACCCAACCTTTTATACCAGCCATCAAGTATGATTTTGTTTATTCACTTAATAATTATTTGTTTATTATATTTATTTATTTGGTTTTAATACTTATATTTCATTATATATTGTAGCAGAATGTTGGAACTCAAAGTATGACCCTTGCTAAGGCTGCCATTGATGTGTTATCTAATTATTCACTTGATCATTTATCCAGAGGAAACTATATTACCATTGAATTCGAAGATAGATTATTTGATCATCCATCAGTTTCTTACATTAGTGGGGATGAGATTAAGGAATTTTGTAACCTGGATGAAATATTAGCTGCTGATATTATTGCTTATATGAAGTTAGCTTATAAATTTAAATATGCAAAGTCAATATGTATTAATTTATATTACGGTGTATTATTAACTAGTTTTGTTGATTATTATCATGTAGCTTCCTATATAGAGAGATCAAGGCGAGACAAATGACCTATAGATTCAGATTCATTGACTCGAATATCATTAGTGAGCAAACTGGTACTATTATTTTTCGTGGTCATCATGTGACTCAATGTATACAAAAATAGGCTGATTATTATTTGCTCTCGTATAATGTTGCGTAAGTTATATTCATACA
Source organism: Durio zibethinus (assembly GCF_002303985.1). The sequence goes on along the minus strand of NW_019167949.1, from coordinate 7,906,216 downwards.
AATAATTATCCAACCCTATCCGAATATGAGATTATACCTAATATGAGAATATCATTCTTATTATTTTACAGTCGTCATTGGCAACTTATTATGATTGTATCAATTCTTTTACGTCATACTTATTTAATTCTACTCAACCAATGGCAAAGTCTAACCATGATATTCAAAATTTTATAAAGAAGTATTCTATGTTATTATATTATCTTCTGTTTCTTCATAATTACTTTTATTTTTGTATTAAGTAATTTTTTTCTTTTCAATTTAGGGGAATGTCTGCAGTTGATAAGAAAGTAAAAATAAATTGGGTGTCATTACTAATAAATATGAAATTTATTATTTTATGCTTGGTTTGTGTAGATAAATATTTTCTAAGCCCATTAAATTCATTTTTTAGGTATCTCGTCAATCAGGATATACTAAATGTGGATATTATGTCCTTCGTTTTATGAGGGAGATAGTTTTATATGATTTTTTGACTACACCATTCAAGGTTAGCATTAATTTCATAAAATTATTATATCTTCAAACAAAAAAAGCTAAATTATGTTCTCGTTTATTAACATTTACTTTTGATTTTTTTTAGTGGAAGAGTAAAGGAAGCTTCATGATAGATGAACTTGATGAATTCTATAAAGAGTGGTATGAGTATGTGTTATCATTTGCCAAGCCTTGAGGTTGGAGATTGTAGGTTGGGTGTAAATATATGCATTTCATTTTTTATAATGTTTTTAACATGTCATATTAAATAGATAATTTAAGTTTCTAGATAGAGGTATTGGTTTAATATTATTGATGTATATTTGTTTTATATCAATTGGCATTTATATGAATACACATATATTGAGTACGATTATTTGAAAAAAGTATATTTATATGGTAACGTTATCAATTTTAAATTCAAATGTGTGGTCAATTTATTGAAATACTACAATGTTTGTAATGTAAATTTCAAAATATAATTCATAGTATCACATATATAAATCAAATATTTTCTGGGCATAAACCTATAACTGACTTCCATAAACCTATAACTGACTTCCATAAACGCCTTTAATAATCACCTCTCATTTTTTTTTTTTGGATTATTCAAGGTGTTTTTGTTAGAAAATGTCTTGAATAATCCTTTAAAAAAATTGAATATTTATATGAATATTTATATGAACATAGAAAAATATTTATATGAATATAAATACTACTATATATGTATATTATTTATAATTTGACTTTCAATCTAGAATGATTTTAAAATTTTATGAAACCATATTAAAATTGAAATATTAATTGAAGGCATTTATGATAAAAAACGCCTTGAATAATTCCCTTTAATTTTTTTGATGGGATTACAAGGCGTTTTTAGTTAGAAAATGCCTTGAATAATTCCTTATAAAATACTGAATATGATTATTGAAGGTATTTTTAGCTAAAAACGCCTTAAATAATTCATGGATTATTCAAGGTGTTTTTGGAGAAAAACGTCTTGAATAATCCACGAATTATTCAAGGCCTTTAATAATTCCCTCAACAAAATTTTTTGTATAGATCATTGAAGGCGTTTATGGATAAAAATGTCGTCAATAATCCATTTCAAAATTTTTTGTATGAATTATTAAAGGCGTTTTTGGACAAAAATGCCTTTAATAATCCCCTTCAAAATTTTTTGTATGGATTATTGAAGGTGTTTTTGGCCGAAAATACATTTAATAATCACTCTCCAAAAGTTTTTGAATGAATTATTGAAGACATTTTTGGTAAAAAACGCTTTCAATAATGCCATGCAATTTTTTATTAGCTAATAGTTTTTTTTTTTTAGCTTATACTGATAGTTACGTTAATAACTGTTGGTATATAACATATTTATCATCAGAAAAAGGTTATTTATACTGATGGTTAAATAAAGTGTTTGTATAAGTATGATATATTTTGACGGTATTAAAAATTCATTAATAAAAGTCTCTTTTACTGATGAAATTTAATCATTAGTAAATAATCCATATAAAAAAATTTTATGTATGGATTATTGAAGGCATTTTTGATTGAAAACGCCTTCAATAATCTCTCTTTAAAATTTTTCGAAAGGATTATTAAAGTGTTTTTGGTAAAAAATACCTTAAATAATCAATAATCCCATTCAATTTTTTTAAGCTATTTTTTTTTTATTTTGAGGCTATACTGATGATTATGTTAATAATCATCAATATATAACGTATTTATATTAACGGATAGTCATATATCATCAGAAAAAGTTTATTTATACCAATAGTTAAATAAAGTGTTGGTATAAATATGGTATATTTTGGCGGTATTAAAAATTCATCTAATAAAAGTCTTTTATTGAAGAAATTTGACCGTCAGTATAACTAAGCGTTAGTATATGAAAAATTTTTGCAGTGGAATATGCCTCACATGATTATGAATGTTATTTTTTTCATATCATCTCGAACCATCTTAATCTGATTGTAACTTAAGAAGCCATCCATAAAAGAAAACATGAAATGTCGAGTTGTGTTGTCCATTAAAGTGTGATATATGATAGAGAAAATTATCCTTGGGACTTGTCTTATTCAGATCTTGATAATTGACATATTTTCATTTTTTTGTCTTTCTTAGGAATTGGCACTATATTGGTTACCCACTCATGATATTTTGCCACCTTAAAAATTTAGTGTTAAATTGCTTCTTTAGTTCTTCTTTGATTTTTAGTAGCATTTTTGGTTTCATGCATTTTAACTTTTACTTATCAGCTTACATTAGTATTTCAAAGGTAACTTATGTTATACAATATTAATATCGAGTCCTCATGCATCTTAACTTTTACTGTATCAGCTTACATTAGCTTTTCAAAGGTAACTTGTGTTATACAATATTAATACTGAGTTTTGACATATCTTGGTAAGACTATACGAACACATTTAGGTATTCTCTAAGTAGTTCTTTTAGCCTTTACCTATTAACTATTAAAATTGATGTACCATCTTTAACTTTTTTTTTTATTTTCATTATCCTTCAAATTTACTAATTTAGTAACTTTTTGATGAGGTTCGATTGGCTTTTCTTCTTTTTCTATTAGTTTCAACAAATTAGAAGGTAAAGTGTAATCATCTTAATCCTCTTCATTATTAAGTTTGTCAACATGAATTGACTTTTCGAAATCAAGTCCAAGATTATTGTCATGATTCTCTTCATATTCATTATTTGAAAACTTGCAAGTGGGTGAGATTAAGAGAATATTAGCACACAATATTGGTATAGCTAGAGAATGGAAATAGAGAATGAAAAGAAAAATAAAAATGAAAGCAATAGAAGGAATGCAAATACATCATTTAAGTTTTTTTTTATTAAAATGACAAACATAAACACACATAAAAGATCACCAAATGCTTATAAAATGAGCAATTAGGGATTTAAAGTTTCATAGCATATTACTTTTCTAAAGTTTTAAAGATAATAGTTAGCTTTATAACTTTTCAATTATTTAGCTTAAAATTCAAATGACAAGGGTGCACGAATAGATTTTTATCCTGGTTCTTCTTTTCTTTATCATCCATAATCTAAATGGCTAGCTCAGCAAAAACTTTAAAAAATTTTGCATTTGGTGTTTCAAATAAACTTGGATAGATACATCTTTCTGAATAGAAAGAATCAGAGAGGTAAGGGATAACCATCGATTCTGACTCCAGCTCATATCCCTTAAGATTAGCCACTCTTTTTTCTTTCTTCTTATTCATCACTTTTGTTTTATCTCCTTTTATTGGTTTATATCCTAGGCCAAATCTTTTTTCTTATCATATATTGCTGGTGACTTCACGATCCCTTGTAGATTTTTTCTGAGCTTAATTCTAGGTTGTCATCCCATTACAACAAGCTACTTGACAACCATCTTAATAGTCATAGATAGATACGGTGAATATAACTTGGATCTTTTACCACATAAGTAGCATTGATAATCTCAAAAGATTTATAAGAATATTTCAGGGCTTTATCTGTAGCTTTTACATAAAGAGTATTCATAAGTTAGGTTACATGTAAATCTTTTTCTATTACTGCGCATATAAGCTTTTCATCAATAATAAATTTAATTTTTTGATGCAGCGAAAATGAAACAACACCAGTCATATAAAACCATGACCTACCCAACAAGTAACTGTATGAAGGTAAAATATCCATGACTTGGAATTTCACATTAAAAGTGTAAGGACCAAATTGCAATGGCATTTCTATATCTTTATAGCACCTCTCGTCGAGTTTCATCGAAGGCCCGAATAACCATATGACTAGGCTTCATGTAAGATACATCAACAAGTAGTCTTGCAAATGTGGTCATAGGAATGACATTAATTAAAAAGCCATTATCGATTAAAACCTTAGCCACAATATGACTTTTACATTTAATAGTGATTTAAAGAGCCTTTATATTTCATCGATCATTTGGAAGAATCTCATCATCATTGAAAGATATATAGTTCGATACAACTAGATTACCAAAAAGTTGTTCCATATACTTAGTAGATATATTATAGGAATCATATGCCTAATTCAACACCTTTAATAAAATTTACAGTGGGATTTCGAACTTAATAAGAGTGATAATAGTGAAATTCTAGTTAGCATCTTATTCAACTACTCTACCACACTATGTTCACTATGCTTTATCAACTTTAAAAATTCATAAACTTTATTTTTAGAGACCAATTTTGGTATTTTTTTTATCAAGGACTACTATAAGGTTACTTTGACTTCTTTCTTTTTCTTTGACTTTAGCTTTTTCTTTTAGCATTTTTAGAGTGTAATATTGCCATTCTAAGTCATACCTTTTACATCCATTATGCTTATAGTATCTGGATTGACCACGATATCATAATCATACTTCGATGGTACTTTCTTGTCACTTTGGTATAAAATAAAGCTAGGAATGTTAATTATCATATTGGTTGAAAGATAGGTTTCTTTGGCATTGTGGTTGACTTCTGTCATAATAGATGGTCATAAATCTACACATGAATTTCGTTGGCATGTTAATGGTAGACATTTCAGTTTTGTCAAATTTTTTTTTTTTTTATAAAATTCAATATGACCTATATCCATCAGCTTTCATACTTTCTAACGAAATTGATCACAATTCTCAATAGAGTGCCTTATAACACCTTTATGATAGTCATAGCATTTGGTCAGATTAATTGTTTCATGACAATTGTAAGGTTCTATTAGTCTTAGCATATCAGCTTTAACCAAAACTTCAAACACTTAAGCCATCAGAAGTTTTGACTTAATCTATCCTTAGTTTAACATAGCATGCCTGGCTATCAATCAAAGCATTCATTGCTGGTATAGTATGATTTGGAAAATGATTTCTACTAACATTTGGAGCCTTTCGCTTGTTGGCATTGAAGTTTAACAATTTGACTTTGATTAAGCCTTGCACCTTGTGTTTACAAGTAGTGTAGTTTTTTTTTTTTTTGTTGAATGGCCTGTATTCCTATAATGATAATTACAATGTGCACTAAGATTTATACCATTTGGGATATGAAGGTTTCAATGGTTCAAGATGAACAGAGGCTAACAAATTATTTTTAACAAGTTGAGGAAACAAGTTAGTGTATGTTATGGATATAAGGTTAAAAAAAGCTTTCTCTTGGTTATGTCTAGGGCTCTTGTTCACTTCTTTGGTTGGGTCTCCATTCCAATCTAATAGGTTTGATAGGACAATTGTGCATATATGTGGATATTTGAAATGATGGTTAAAAAATGAGTGGATATAAATAACTGATACAAATAAGGGATGGATGTCACATTGTTTATTAGAGGTAATGGGTTTGGCACATCAATGTAAGGTATAGGGCAAATCCTTTGATCTGCTACCCTATATAATTCATTGCTTGGGCTTCATTTTCTTTGTTTTTAGGCATTTTATCTTTTTTTGCACCACTCATCTCTCATACGTTAAGCTTGCCATTTTTTATAGTATTTTTAATAATCTCGCATAAGATCACCATGTCTATAAAATTCTTGATCGTATTTTTGATCAGTTTTTCATGATATGAGGTTTTTAGGGTGTTAACAAACAAATTATAGTTTTTTTTTTGTCAAGGAAGCTATATTTGGGTGACCACATCTTTTTAATTTAGGTGACCACATCTTTTTATCTCTGTATGTATTTTTTGAAGCTTTTAGTAGTTTTTTTCTCCGTACTTTACAAAGATAAATGATCTCGAGCCAAATCTACTACATGCTGGTATTAAGTAATAAATGCCCTTGTAAACTCTTTTTCGTAATGGATATGAGTCCTATCTAATTGAATATACCATCTAGCTATAGAACCTATAAAACTATCTTGAAATATGTACATCAACAGTTTTTCTATCATAAGCCTGTGTGGCCATCTTATGACAATATATAGTGGCATAAGTCATTGTGTATTTTGTGCCATCATATTTCTTAAAGTTAGAGATTTTGAATTTAGGTGGGATGACCATGTTTAGGACCAAACAAAGCTCAACCGTATTGTAGAACTATAAAAATCCATTCCTTCTATAGCTCTAAGTTTTTTCTCTAGCAATTTCATTTTTTGTTGGGCACTTGTGTCCTTCACCACCTTAGATGCTTTCATTCCTAATTTTTCATTCTCTTTGGGGCCATCTAGATTTGAAATCGAGATTTTCTTAGATGGCTTTTCTAAGAGGACTAGATTAGGAAAATTTTGAAACTATCCTAGAACGAGTGTGGACATCATTCTTGGATAAGTGTATGGATATCCTTCAGGAATAGGGATTTGCACTTTGACCCCTTGAGAAGTTTGGGGTTGCTGAGGCTTAAACCCTAAGGGTATAAAGGATCTACCATGTTTGGTGATTCCTCTTATAAGTTAAGACTTATTTCTATCACATTTCTTTTATCTAGATTCTTAAGCATGCCAATTGTCTTGTTAAGATCCCCTTTTAACTCTTTTTGTGCCTTTTTAATTTTCTCAAATCAACAAACCTACTCCTGTCCCATGATCATTGCTTGAGCTATGGTATTGTACAAATGGTAATTAGACTATTTGGGATTTTTTGAAAATCAAGTAATCTTTGAACCTTTAATACCATAATTAGAAAGCTTAAGTGATCATGTACTAAAAATCTTCATTTTTATTATTTTTAAGAAAAACTTAAAATTGATGTTATTAATGACTCTTTTTTATAAGCATGGAATGGAACCAAATACGACTTATGCATAAATGCACAAAATATTTGCTTTATAACAATATTCAATAAGAGATCTTTCATTACTTTTAGAAAAAAAAATTCAATCAACGGTTATCATTCCTGCATTTCATCCATAAAAATGCTTAAATTGCTTGTATTGATCTTTTACCTCATCTAAAAATTTAAGCAATCATTGTCCATGCTCTTTCTGTTGGGTTAACTACACATCTCAATGCCATAGTTTCTTCTGCCATTTCCCTTGCTTTGCCCATCGCTTTTAGAGATCTGTGTTGCCAAATGCTTTATATATCCTTTTTTTTTAAATTTTTTTCTCTTGCGATATCAAACTAGGTACAACAATTCACTTTGTTCCTTAACAAATGCAACAATGTAATCCTCTTACTCATTTATTTTCTATCTCAAATCTTGAATGTAGTCATTTAGCATGCTATTGTCTCTATGAGTTTGAATATAAGCATTATCCATTTTGAAACATTTTTTCTTTAGCCTTTTGTCTTGCTAATCAATTTAGTGACATTTATCTCTTTAGCCCTTACATTGATATGCAATCTTTTGCATTCTTGATGTAAATTGGACAAGTCATTAACGGTTGTATCATGTTTCCTAGTGACTTTTTGGATTTTGACCCTTTACATTTTTGCTTCTTCTTTCAACTATGTTTTTCTTCTTAAAGTCTTTGAATCTCTTGTTTTATCTTATTTTTTCATCTCAAATTCTTTCTTCATAAATTCCAACTTTGAAGACATTTCTTTTGATTTTTTATCCATTATTTGGCAAGAATTCTTAGCAGTAAACATGATTTATTTCCCATGCTTTGATATACAACAAAATATCTTTGAGTAACCTTATCAGTAAAAGGTCTAAGACTCACCCTTCAGGGATTTTTCCATGCTTGGATCACATTATCTATCTTCTGGAACGTTTTTGGCTCATTATAAAGAAAATTCACTTGGCCAAGCTTTTGTGTCATGAGAATGAACTGTTTTGCTCCAAATTGCCTTCATACCATAAGTGGCGCGTAGCTTATTACTCCATACAGTCCCAAGAGTGAAACTACTATCTCATTTTCATACTGATATAATATAGGCTCGTAATTCATCTATGGAACCAACCATTTCACATTTATATATGTGAGTTTCTGTAAGAAAACCATCCACTCGTTCTTGAATTTCTACTCTGGCTATTCACTTTTACAAAACTCTCTAATCAAAGTTTGATTACAAAAGTAAAGTTTTGATAAGGTAATTTTCTTACTTTCAAAATGGTTTTTCATTTATAAATATAATAACAGTGTACATCCTACAAAACATCCTTCATTCTAGCGGTAATAACTCAATGGCTAGATAGTTTCTGCCAATATTGCCAGTGAGGGATTATAGCCATTCTCTACTTGTTTGAAAAGATCCATTACTATTATCTCAATATTTTCTAGCGCCTTTGAAAAAATCACCATTCCATATATTGCTAAAGCAAACACATATAGCCCATTCTCATTATTTGGTTGTTTAACAATAAAGTTGCAAAGAAATTCCTATAATAGATAGATATGCTCATACTTTCACTTTGTGTTTAAATCTATGATCTTCTTATCAATGTTTATAAAACTGGCTAGCTTCTTACAAAACCCTAACTTGTGCTTTTAATGAATATCTTTTCTTAGGATTTGAGTTGCAAACCTAGCGAGTTGAGTATTCTTTCATGGTCGGTGCCATGTCCACTTCATTAAAGATAAAGCATTTATATATGAAATATCCTAAAAATGAATAGCTGTTTTGATTAGTGGATTCTCAACCTCTATTGAAATAAAGTGTGCTATGTGTCCATACTTCTGACAAAAGTTTTGTTGTCTCGATGGGCTCATGCTTTTTCATATATCAGCCAAATCTTTCAAATAATTTTGCCTAAGGTTGAAACACACTACACTTGATAGAGTTGAAACATGACCAACTAATAGACAATCTCCTTCCTTTTACTTTTTTTTTTTTATTGAATCTTCACTTCATTGGGTAACTTACATGGAACGAATGCAAATGAAGAGTAAACTTGTTGTTCTATGGATTCCATGAAAGCTCTTTGTCAAAAACTGTTTTTAAGGCAAATATTCTTAATGCAACTTTATGGATGATAATGTGAATCATGAAAGAGAGCAAAAGCTAAAAACAAAGAAAAAAGGAAAAAAACATTGTTAGCATTACAGAATAAAGATGTGTTGAAAGGAACAAGCTATAGCAACATATATCACAAGATATAATTCTTAATAATTGGTTAATTCTAAAAAAAGAAAGAAAAAGTTCTACCTGGAGTAGGTCTCTTAAGTTCACTACATGTGGTTTGAATTCATAATGTAAAGCTTCTGAAATTACTCTTCATTATCGTTCACATTGGACTAATAAAGCACTATGTTATGCACATATAGGGTGAATGATAGAATATTAAATGCTAAAATTAGAATCAATAAATAAAAGATTCAAAAGCCGAAAACCAAAAAGAAAAACCAAAAATGATTTTTTTTTATAAAAGAAAAAAAAATCAAGTTTCAATAACACAAAATCAATTACTGACTCGACTATCGTTAGTCCTCAATAGACTCATCAAGCTATCATAATGTATTGGTTCAAAGACTCGATCACTAGTCGTAAAAATCAGAAGTAACAACCAATTTTTTTTTATGTAGGTGTGATTGGCCAACAATCCTATCTTTTGGTCTACAAATCAAAGTTAGATTTGGTAGTATGGTTACATATAGGGAAGGTTATAGTACCTTCATAACACTCATTTGAAAATGAGACCAATTAATTTTGTGTTATTTGTTAAGCATAACAAAATTTCTTAAAAGAAAATTTTTCAAGAAAAATTAATATTGTAAATTATTCCTAAATTACTCTAATATTTTAGCAAAAATTCAAGAATATTTTCTTACTTCAAGAGTATTTAAGATATCTATTGATACTCTTAAAGAGGCTTCATCATCGAATTCAAAAACATATTTTTTATTTTTTATTAAAATCCTTGATATTCAACAATATCTAAATACTCTAATATTTTAACTGTTTTTAAAAAATAATACCTTATCTAGAAATTTACGTAAAAATTGCTATTATAACTTTCAAGTAATTTCATTATTGAGAGATTTAAAGTTTTCATTTTTTACTTTTAGGAAAAATTGATATTTTAAAATTTTCCTAAATATTTTCAAAATATCATTTTAAGAAAATATTGATATTTTAACTTTTTTCTCACCATTTTCTGAATTTTATTTTTGTTTATTTCAAAATTTATATTTTCAAAATTTTTTAAAGCAAAATTTTGTTTATTTTATTCCATTCTTGTGTTTCAAAATATATTTTAGGAAAAATTGATATTTCAACTTTTTTCTTATCAATTAAAAAAATTATTTTTTATTTTTGTTTTTTTGTTTTAAAAGTATTTAGGAAAAATGATATTTCAACATTTTCCTAAATTTATTTTTTACAATTATTTTGAATAAATTTCAAATAATATTTTATTTTTGTAAATATTTTCTATCATTTATTTTATATTTCCTAACAAAGTTCACACAAAAATAAAATAAAAAATAACAAAAAAAGACATAAAAATAATAAAAATATGTAACAAAATTGGGTGAAAAAATGACAAAATAAAAAATTATGAAAGAAATAATGAAAATGCCTCTAGTCAACGATGGTCAAAGGTCCAGGGTGATTCGGCTGGTTTGATGCGGTTCATCTAGTTTGGATAAGTTTGAAGTGGTTTGGCATGGTTCTTGACGGTTTAATGCAGTTTGGAACGGTTCGAAGCAGTTTAAGATGGTTCAACTTAGATAAAATCAATCAAGTTGATTCAGCTAAAAAAAGTATAGTTTTTAAGTCGGGTGCATGAATCTCGAGTCAGTGTGTTGATCCTTTAGTTCCAAACAACATCGTTTCATTTTTTTTAATTATAAAAACCTAATTTTTTCAACTTATTTTTTTTCACCTCTCTTTCTACCCTTCTTTCTTTTTCACTGAAGCATCTCATTCTCTCTCTAAAACCCAAACATCGACAACCTTTCTGCCTTCGTCGATGGTTAAAAAAATCTAAAATATTCACCCATTGATCTTTTCAACCCCCTACACATGGATTTAATGCCTATTTTAAGAAAAAAAATGGCCTCAAACAAAATAGATTAGGCCTTGAAGTTTTGGCTAAAATAATTTTTTATTATGTTTTTTGTTTATATTTTTTTACTGCTAGTTCTTTTCAAGGATGTGTTGTTATTTTTTTTCTTTGTTGCTAGTGGTAGGAAACTGAAACTATAAGGGATTTAGAATGAGAATTTTGGTAATGGGCTTTGGTTTTTCAAAGATATTTTTTTCTTTTGTGCTTAAGAGATAGCGTTCCCTCCATTTCTTTAGGCTTGTTTATGTCTTCTTTTTTCAACTGTGTGAAAAGCCCTATTTACAAAGCCTTGAAAAGATCCAAATCCTAAATTCTTTGGATTTTGGTGGAAATTTCTAGCTTAAAATTAGGTGGTTGCTAGCTATTAGTATGGTGATACAGTTGGCAAAAACTCCACCAAAATTTTGGACTTGGATGGCTGCTGGTAAATGGTGCATTTAATGTACCGAAGATTCGGAGAAAAGATAAACCAAAGAAGAAGAAAGAAATAGATAAAAGTTAAGAAAGAAAAATAACAAAAAAAAAGTCAAATAAAAAACAAAAAGATACAAAATTATATCTAAACTAAAACATAATTGGGCCTAATAAGTAACTTAAGAATAAATTAAAACAAAATCGAGAATCAATTCAAATTTTTTGAAATAACACTCGATTTTTTTCGAACAAAATAAATGTCTGTATATATTATTGCTTATTTAGCTTTATACATATATATATTATATTAATAAAGTAATTTTTTTCTTAATTTAAGATTTTTTTTATTTTAATTTCAATATTGGATGTCAATGTATCATATTCTATCTAATCTTTATTTTTCATTTTAACTTTTTTTTTCAAAATTTTTTATTTATCATTTTTCACTTTTTATGCTTTTTTTGTACTTTCATATTTTTTAGATTAATTTTATGATAAAAGTGAAGCAATTAAGATATAAACATTTCCTCCTTGTTAGTTTTTTTTTAATTTAATAAATTTTGTAAGAAAAAAATTATGAATAGATATAACAAAACAAAAAATTTTTACTTCCTATCATAATATTTTTAAAGATCGTTAGATAAATTTGAAAATAAAAAAAGGAATTATTATCAATATTTTTTAATTAGTTGTGATTGATTATCTATTAAAATTTATTTTTTAATAAAATTTTAATTAAAATATTATTTAATTAAATATGATTAATCATTTATTAAAAATTAATTAAAGTCAGTTAACGATTCTGTAGCACTTCATTGCTAGTTTGGATAGTTTGACCAGTTTGTAAGTGGTTCATGAGCAGTTTGACTGGATTGGTCCAATGTTGCTGAAAGAGAGTGAGAATTGGGTCAGGCGTGCGAATGCTGGGTCGAGTCGGGTGCACACTGGGTCACTGATGGGTTTTTTTTATGACTTTAAAAGCCACGTTTTTTATTCATTTCCATTATTTGTTTTACAAGAAGAAAAAACCCTTTCCAAAAAGAGATGACAAGCCAGATGCTTCCCAGCTGTACCCAGTTTTTAGCATCAATTCACCACCCTACCGCCTTTAATGTCGTCAGCTGTCACTCTCCTTTCTCTAGCTACCGTTTTCCTTTTTTCACTCCTTATTCCTTTCTTTCTTTTTTTCCTTTCTCTTTTCTTTTTTCTTTTGATAAGCTGAGATTGACTCTTTTTTTTTTTGTTTTTACAAGAGAGCTTGGCGCTGAGGTTCCTCCTTATAGGGATGACTGTGATTTTGAGTAAATTTTTTTTTTAATTTTGTTTGTGACAGGAGAGGTCAGATTTTTTGTGATTTCTTTTTGGTTTTTTTTAGTGGTTTGGAAGGGGATAGTTGTTTGGCAGTAAGGCGACGAATTGGTGAGGAAAGGTTGAGACTGGTGCTTGCAACGGTTTTGGTGTGGGGAAAGGTTAGATTCAGGTTCTAAAGGGCTTGGTTTTTTAAAGTAGGGCGGTCAGGGTGTTTGGGGTGTTTGGTAGTAGGGTGGCATGGGTGGTGTAGTGTAATGCCCAAGGTGTTTGAAACAGGGGCTTAGTGCTTGTGTTACGGACCTAAGAAAGAGTCCTAAATCTCACATCGAACATAATAGGAGGGTCTTTGGGGTATATAAGAGTTCACACCATCTCTGTCTTGTGAGGCACCTTTTGTAGGATAAAATGATGAGGCCAGAGGGGGCCAGAGCGGATAATACCTCACAAGGGTGTGAACCATGGCGGTCAGGTTGATCTAAGACACCGGATGAGTGGATGTCGAGGTCTTAGAGCCACACGGGTTTGAAGCTTAAGTCTCGACCCATGACAAGTGGTATCAGAGCCAACCTTAAATCGTTCGATCCACACCAAGCACCTCGAGGGAGGTAGGCAAGGTGGTCAGCCTCTGTGACGAGGGCGTCACGAGATTAGGTGGGGAAAAATGTCACGAACCTAATGAAGAGAGTCCTGAATCCCACATCGAACATAATAAGAAGGTCACTAGGGTATAAAAGGGTTCACACCACATCTGCCTTATGAGACACCTTTTGTAAGATAAAACCGTGAAGTCAGGGGACCAGAGCGAACAATATCTCACAAGGGTATGAACCGTGATGGTTAAGCTTATCTGGGACATCGGATGAGTGGATACTTGGGTCCTGAAGCCGCACAAGTTCAGAGCTTAAGTTTTGAGCCGTGACAAGTGGTATCAATGCCAGCCATAAATCGTTCGATCCACGTCGAGCGCCTCGAGGGAGGTAGGCAGGGTGGCCAGCCGTCGTGATGAGGGCATCATGAGATAGGCAGAAGAATGTTACGTACCTAAAGAAGAGTCCCGAATCCCACATCGAACATAATAGGAGGGTCCCTGGGGTATATAAGGGTTCACACCATCTCTGTCTTGTGAGGCACCTTTTGTAAGATAAAATTGTGAGGCCAGGAGGGCCAGAACGGATAATACCTCACAAAGATGTGAACCATGGTAGGTAGGCTGATCAGAGATGTCGGAAGAGTGAATGCTCAGGTCTCAAAGCAGCGCAGGTTTAGAGTTTAAGTCTCGACTCGTGACACTTGGGTCTTGGTCGAGGCTAGTGCGTGCAGGGATAGAAAGGGAGGGGTTATTGTTAGTCTCAATTGATGGGTTGGTAAGGCAATAAAAGGGCTATGTTGTTTGGTGTGTGTCGAGGGTCAACCAGGGTTGGTGCGTGCAGGGATGTGAAGAGAGGGGTTATCATTCGTGTGGGCAAGGGTCTGGTGATGGTTGTTCTGAGTTATCACTCTATTGGTTTGGGTAGTGCTCGTAAGGGTTAGTGCTGGGATTTGGGACATGTGAGGGCTACGGTGAAAATGCTGGCAAGGCTAGGTCTTGCGGGGTTTTTGTGAAAGTGCGACTGAAAAGGGGGTTTTTTGAAAAAGGCTAGTTCTGGGGTTCTATTAAAGATTGGTGTAGTGCTAAGGTTTTGCCAGGGATTGGCATTGGGTTTGGAAAGGGTTATTGATTTGAGGTGGGCGATGGTGTGGCTTTTTGAAGGATGGAGGTTGGTGGTAGATTTTGGTGTTAGGATTGCATTTTCTAATTTAGAGTTTAGGCAATGGCTGTAGGAAGTTGTGGTGATAGGTTATAAAGGCTGGTATAGACTAGAGCTATGGAGATGGATTGGGCACGAGACCGATGCTGAAGCTTGGGGCGATATTGGTGATTAGCTTTGGTGTTTAGGGTTAGGGTGTTTTACAGGTTAGGTGGTGCTGGGTTGTCCGGGGATGGTTCCTGAAACCTGATGTTGGTGCTTAGGGAGGGCCAAGGCTCATGCTAATAGAAGTGGAGTTTTGGGAAAAGCTAGTCGTGCAGGTGAAGGCTAGTAAGAGGTTGTGGTTGTGGAGGCGTGGGGCTTAGGCCCTCTGTGGGAAGCGCTGGAGCTAGTGATTTTGATGGTGACTAGAGGGCTCAAAAAAATATTTTTTGTTTGAATCCCTTTTTTCCCAAATGGTGCTTATCAATTTTTATCTCGATTGGGATTGTAACAATCCAAAAATTTTAATATGTCAGGGTAATGGAGCTTCAACTAAAGCTCCTCAGAATTAAGAGTTTTGGCCTAATACGAATTGCTTCCCCAGGTATAATAGTGGCTGTTGGTCACTCCAATTTTTTTTCTTTTCTTGCATTTTTTTTTGTCATTTTTTATTTTTAATTAATTTAATTAAAATAAATGAATTAAAATTTTATAAAATAATTCAGGCCTAAAATTGGAGCTTTAAGGCCCAAAAAAATTGATTTGGGCTCTTATTGAGTTTTGACTCGAGATTGAATCGAATTGAATTTTAGGATTTGTACTTTAAATCAAACTAAATTTTAATTTATATAAATGATTTAAAAACAATTAATTTGAGGTAAGTTTGAAATATATTAGTTTAATTATTACACTTAAATTAGTTCAAATTAAATTATTTGAATCAAACATAAAATCGAATAAAAGCAGAATCTATTCAGATTAAATTATGTTGATTTTTAAATTATACAAATCGATTAAAAAATTATCAATCAGGGATAAATTTAAATGAGTTTAATTTAATTAAATTCAATTAAGTTAGTACAAATTGAAATGTTCAAATTAAATTTAAAAATCAAATAAATTCAACTCGAGTTAAACAAAATTTAGTATCTATAATCGTCTCTCTTTACTCATTATAAGATTCAAGAATATGTCAAAGACATATATAATAATTTTGTCTAAAGTAACGATTGAAAATTTTTCAAAAATTTTTTTGTATATTTTGTGTTTCATTTTTTTTTGGTTTGTTATTTTTTGGTTTTTCCTGATTTTTTGGTTTGTTTTCTTGGTTTTTTTTTGTCTTAATTTTTTTTAATAAATTTGACCATTTGAAAACAAATTTAAAAATTTTTTTAAACAAGAACTCAATAACTTTTAAAAATAAAAAAAGAGATCATGCTCGAAGGACATACAAATCTTGAGACAAACAAATTCAACTTGGAAGACTTACAAATTCTGTCCGAAGAACTTAGAGATTACACCTAGAAATCTTACAAATCTAGACATATTTGAATGCTCTTCCAATAAAAGGCATTGAAGCTATGAAATTTTAAAATGTTTTGCCTAGAAGTCTTAGAGACTATGCCCAAAGGTCTCACAAATTTTGATATCATTGAATGCTTCTCCCAATTAAAGGCGTTGAAACTTTAAAAATTTAAAATGTTTTGTCCAGAGGTTTTAGAGATTATGTTCGGAGGTTTTAAAGATTTAGGTGCTAGCTTGACTAGGTTTAGTTTAATTTAGGTGCCAACTTAACTAGGCTTCATTTGATCTGAGTGTCAACTAAACTGGGTTTAAAGTGCCAATTGATCTAGGTTTTGGTGTCAACTGATCTAGGCTTAAAGTACCAACTAACTAGGCTTGGGTGCCAGTTGATATGGGTTTAAGTATCAGCTAATCTAGGCTTAGGTTGATCTAGATGCCAATTAGATTAGGTTAATTTTTATCTTATATCATATCTCATCTTTTTTCATTCATTTTTTCAACAACCCTTCCACTTTTTGCATATTATTTTTCTTCAACTTTTCAAACATCTTTGATGTTTTGGTCTCTTGCCAAACTATTTTCTCTTTTCCTCGTATTTTCATGATAGACTTCTTTATCTTTTTTTACCATTCACAATAAATGCAAATGACTTTTTTCATAATGCAAATGCTAATGTTTCTGTCATGTAGATGCCCCTATAAATACTTTTTCAATGATACAGATGCCATTATACAAATGCAAATGTCTTTTTTATGATGCAAATGTGAATGCTTTGGTTATGATGTAGATAATGTAAATGCAAATGTCTTTCTCATGATACAAACGCAAGTGATGCAACTACAAATGTCTTTTTCATGATGTAGATGCGAATGCAAATGTCTATCTCATAATGTACATGCAAGTGCGAATGCAAGTGATGCAAATACAAATGTATTTTTTTTTATTTTTGCAATATGCAAATCAAATGTCTTTCCGATGATACATATGTAAGTTATGCAAATGCAATTTTTTTTGTTCATTTTTTGTGCAATGTATAATTCAAATGTCTTTCTCATGGTGTAAATGTGAATATGAATGCAAGTGATGCAAATGTGAAGATTTTTTTTTTTTTTGAAAGATCTTTGTTCAAATTTTCAATGTTTACTCTTCACTAAAAATGATCTCAATATTTTGTATAAAATGCTTAAATAATCTCCATACTTTTCAAAAGTGATCACAAAATTACCTCACAGAAAGTATCTTAACAATCAATGAGAAAAGTTAAAACCTTATAACTTTCGAATCTCTTGAAAATTGATGATTACTAATCAAAATGCTCATGGATGAGGTAATTGACAATTCAATTCTTTTCACTGATGAGCATATCTTAAAGGAGGCTTGATGGGGGTTATAAAGATTTTCTTTGGGCTCACGAAAGAGATAGTTTTTTTAAAACACTTTTCTTTTATTGAAAACATGATAGTTCAATGTATGTCAAAATTAGCCATTATTTTCCCCAAAAGATTTGGGAAGAGAAAAAGGCTCGTTTTTTATTTTCACTTTTTAATGAAATACAAAGTCTTTAATGGGTATTGTTCCTTCAAAAGGTTTTGCATCGTGACTTTTTCTACTTGCTAGAACTTTGGAACTTTTAAATTCTTTTGGGGCTTGAAGAGTGGCTCTAGCTCTAAACTGTCATTTTTGGATTTTCACCTTAGAGCTATATTTTCTAACAAGAAAGAACTTGGTAACATTTTGTCAATTAATAACAAGTGTATACAAAATTTCAAGGACATAGCTCTTCAATTCAAGTGTCCACATTTGAATAAAATAAACTTTTCAAGGTATGTAATGTAAATCAAAGTTATCTGAAAGAATGGATAAATAAGCTTAAAATATATTATTTGAGGTAATTAGGCCAAGGATCTTATAGAGCATTCTTTGGATGAAAAGTCATGTGTCTTTTTTTTTGTACTTTTTGTTTTTGAAAACATTTGACTTCAACTTTAGCATTTTATTTTCTTGAATTTTATCTTCTTTTTACTTAAAATTCTAATTGATGCTTTATTCATTTTGTGTCCTGGGTTTTTATCTCTGAGATGCATGTTTTTCATTCTTCACTATTTCTTTTTTGGAGACATTTGACTTTATTTTTAGCAAACTACTGTCTTAAGTTCTTGGGATTCTAACTATAACTTTATTCACTTTTTGTCTCGGACTCTCATTTCCAAGGTACATGCTTTCTTTGCTCTTTTTTTTTTTTGCTTTTGCTCTTTTTTTTTTGCTTTTTCTTATTTTTTTAAACATTTGACTTCATCTTTAACAATCTATTTTCTTGAATTCTTGAAATTCTAACTGAAGCTTTATTCACTTTTTGCCTTAAACTCTCATCGCTAAGGTGGATGTTAGACATTCTCAATATCAAACACTTTCCTTGAAGTTGGTCTCTTAAGGATGTCCTTATTTACCTCATAGTGTAAAAGACGATCCTTGGTCGGGGTTCATTTTGGAACAAAAAATTTACTAGGCTGAAATAAATAGCAAGTGGATAATTTTTCTATATGCAAATGATAGAAAAAGATGGCTATTCATCATTTCAAACACGATCACTTAGTTAGAAGAGTAAATTATTTGAAGAAAGAGATAAAAAAAAGCTTCTTTTTATCTTTGTTTTTTCCTTTATTTTTGGGTTATAACGATAAATCATTTTTTCATGATTGATGTCCCATTTTATTTTTCACCCAAAGTTCTTATGGCAATAAAAATCAGGTCGTATGGGATATCCTAAATTTAATCGCACAGCTCATAAAAATGCTTATTTTGGTTCCAAATTGTTTGGCATTTTTTGATAAAATGAGGGGAAAAGGTATTAATACATGAAACAAAATGTCTTAGAAGAAAAGGAATTTTGTTTCTTTTAGTCAATGTGCCTTAAGACATGAAACAAAGGCTATTTGAGAACAAATAAAAAGGTTCAAGCATTTTTCGTATCTATAGTCATCGAAAGAATTTGGATGGTTCAATCATATTGGCAAAATTTGACACATATTGAATTACTAATTAAAAATTTGAAATAATATCTTACATGATTTTCAAAATTCAAAATGAAAATTTCAAAATTGGACTCTTTTGTTCATTGCCCAAGAAAAGATTATTTATCTTAATATAACAAATGATGACAAGATTCGCAAGTTGAAATTCATGCCCCTTAAAGGATTATGATTAGTGAGTGAAGTTATTTAAAAAGATTGAAGCATGAGTGCAGTCAAGAAAGGCATTTTTTTTTTCAAAAAATTTTGATGATCTTGAAAATCGCCAATTGCGAATCTTTTTTTTTTTTTGCAAAACACTTTTCATTTTATGATTTTGAAATTTAATTATGTGAAACTTTTGTTCAAACAAATGCATAAAGATAAAATTTCATAAAAAAATCTCAAAGCATTCATTTCTTCCAATGAATTCTAACAAGATTAATTTAAATAACTCCTAAGGACACCATACATATGTTATTCATAAAAGGTCAAAGTACCAAAAAAAAAACCCTATCTTGATCTTTCAAAACTTGATACATTTTTTCACATTTCAACTCTTTATACTTTGTAATTAGATAGAGCCAACTTTCATTATTTCATCAGTTCTGGAGTCAAAATACCACTATTGATAATATCTTTAACTTTTTCCTTCAACTATCTGTATTTTTTAGTTGAATGATCAATTGCCCTCATATAATAATCACACTTGCCATTAGGATCATAACTCCTTACCGATGGATTTGATGTTGTTTTTAGAGGAACAAGAATGAGGTATCGACCTTTCATTAACAAAGGCAAAATATGGAAATAAGGATTGAAAGTTTTTCTTGGTTATTTTTTAATCTTTTTTTATTCCTTGTTGATTAGGTGGTAGGTTCAAGTGTAGGAACAAGGTCGTGAATGATCATTTGAGGATGAAAATTTGCTTAAAAGCCTAGATGTTGGCATGGTTGGCAAAGATATGGGCTTAGAGAGATACTACCAATGACAAAAAAATAGGGTTAATGTAAAGGATAAGGAATACATGGGATGAAGTTCTGGGGTAAATACCCCTCAAGTGTGACTACTTGCACTTTCCCTTCATTCTTTTCTAATGTACTTCCCTTTTCAACATCAGTTACATCTTTCAACTTAATCCTACCATTCTTAATTGTATTTTCTATTATTTTTTAGGCAATCACCAAGATATTCCCAATTATTTTTTCGTAGTAGGGAGTGTTAAGGGAATTGATAAACAAAACAATGATTTTTTTCTCTGTTAAGGGTGGTTGTACTTAAGCTACCATGTTTTTCCATCTGTGTACATATTCTTTGAGAGTTTTGGTTAACCTTTTTTCCATGTTTTGTAGGGATAACCTATTTGGCGCTGTGTTTTCAACATACTTGTATTATGCTAAGAAGGCCCTAGCAAAATCATTTTAGGAGCAAATTTTACTTTAATCTAGCTGGGTATACCACCTTGCTACAAATCGATGAGACTATCTTGAAAGTAATGGATCAATAACTTATCATCATGAGTGTAACTTGTCATATTTCAATCGTACATGGTGATATGTGTCAAAGGGCATTTCGTTCCATCATACCTTTCGAAATCTGATGTTTTAAATTTTGACAGAATGATAAGATCAGGTACTAGACAAAGTTCACTAACATTAATGCTTCTATATATATCATGGCTTTTAATTACCTTCAATCTCTCTTCCAACAAGTCATATTTCTCTTTCGTCATC
Source organism: Durio zibethinus (assembly GCF_002303985.1). Next base: position 7,885,136 of record NW_019167949.1, on the reverse strand, counting down.
ATATCTCTTGATGGACCCAACACCTTTTTCAGTTTCTTCCATTCTTTAAAATCATCCAAATTAAGCACGGTAATGGGGTTGTAAGAAGTAGGCCTGGGATTGATATTTATCTGAACTGAAGGTAACTTGACAGAAACGTCAATATAAGATTGATGAGTTGTTAAAAGTGCTTGTGATATATAAGGGTGTTAAACATATAGATATGTGAACCAGATGGATACAACGGTTCTTCAATAATTGTTTCCTCCCTCGCCTCGTATGTTTCAACAATTTCTTTTCCTTTTGTCCAACCTGCTAACATCTATTTTAATTCTACCAACTATCTGTCCATATTTTATTGCAATACTTTAATTATTTCCTTGATCTCTCCTTAGGTCCTTTTCATTCTATCCATCCAACTTGCATTTTCATTTTTTATGATTTTGGTAAAAGTTGATCTTGTTTCCTAGGACGTGATATCCTTAAACATTTTATTAATTACTAAAAGTAAAAAATTCATGACATGAATTCTATTATTAAAACTTTTAAAAATATCTTTTTACTTTGAAAGTTTGACGAAAGTATATTCACAATCACCATTCATTGTCCTTAGTTGGCATGAAAAATAATAAATTCAAATAAGTTATGCATGATATGCGAGTCAAATTTTATTATTGTTGAGATTGAGCTTAAATTCCATTCTATATTCAAGTTAGGTTATTACAAACATTCTTTCCACCTTAAAAGTTTGGTGAAAGTATATTTACAACCATGTTTCTTTTTCACGGGCACCTTTAGGCTTACCATTATTTTAAAAAAAATGAAATGTAAACAGAAACATCCATTTATTAAAAATTTAGGTTAAGAGGTTTTTATTCATTCCTAAAATTTTCAAATCCATACATCATGAACCATCCTAGGACTAGGGCCTAAAAGTGCAAGACCCGCTCTTACTCCCCCTTGCCTTACCTACGAAATCCAAAAAAAGTTGACTATGATTACTTGTGGGGACAACCCTTTGCTTTAAGGTTTCTACTTTTATTCGTTATCTTGGCCAACTTAACTATTGCCTATAGTACTACTTGCTATCTTGGTATGGATCGATGAAGGATTCCTATAAACAATTGGCTTCATTTTACAGTTAAAACTCAAATATTCGACTTTCATCAATCCTTGTACCCTATATTTCAAAGACATGTAGTCTTTCAGAGAATGGCTCATAACGCTAAAATGGTATTCACATTAGGCATTGGGGTCATACCATTTGGGATAAGGTGGTTTAAAGAGTTCAATAGGTTCAAGGGCAATAAGGTAGTTTTTCATGAATAGTGGGTATAAATCTATGTAAGACATGAGTATTGGGTTAATAAGGGTTTTTCATTTGGTGTTGTGGTGCAAGAGTTCTTTTGTTTTATGATTGGTTTGCTTTGCTAGAAAAATGGTGGTATAGTTGGTGTTTGAGTGAATTGAAAAACTCTAAATTAGAAATTGGATTGAGAAGGTGGTGATAAGATAGATATTGAACAAGTTGTTGTAAAATGTGAGGTGACGGATATGAATTCAAGTGTGAAATTCTTGAAGGTCACATGAAATTTGGAGGCCTAATCCTAGGTATTTGGGAAATATGTTGAAAGCAGTCATAAGAAAGATTTAAGTATGGGTTTGAACTTGGGATAGTTGGTAAGAGTTGTTTGAAGCCAGGTGACTTCATCTTGGAAATAAGACTTTTGAGTTAAGCCATTTGTGTGGCCAATTCACCTATTCTTCTCTTGAGCTCGGCTTTGGTTACTGGTCAAATCATCCAATGCCTTAATATACTAAAAAAAAGTGTTGAAACTAACATGAGCCAATTGATTTTGATTTGATGGAATAAGAAGTGACAACAATCCTTGAAAAGCAACAAACTTAACCATACCACTACCTTTGGCCATTTCTATCAATTGAGCAATCTATTATTTTCTTTCCTAAAGCTCGTGCTAAAATTCCTCTTGATTCAATTCTAATGCACTAATTTTTGCTTTCAATTAATCTCTCATTTTCGCCATTATGATTCCCACCTAGATATACACTTTATTCTAGGACTTAGACTAAAAATTTTATATTATTACTCTTATTGAATGAAGGCAACAAAATAATTTGTAACTTATATGGCATACAAACCGTGTTTATGAATACATGAATGATGCTTAAAGAATGTCATGAAATGTAAATATGCCTAAAACAATGGATTTTCATAAGTACGGGGCCCCAAATAATCAAATTTTCTTCACCCATAAATGTGTATGCAATGAGTGTAATGTTCTGTTGACAAAGGTAGTGAGGTTATTCATGGGAAATGCAATGCATGCTCTATAAAACCCTACCATTCATGAATCCATTTGCATGAAATGCAATGACATACTACATAAATGATGAGATATATACCTATGACTAATGCAACATACTTCTATGAAATGTACTAACCTATCATGTGAATTAGATATGTCTACATGAAATGCAATGGCATACTACATAAATGATGAGATATATACCTATGAATAATGCAACATACTTCTATGAAATGTACTAACCTATCATGTGAATTAGATATGTCTACATGAAATGCAATGCATGTGTTGTGTTGGCCTACTAAGGTTGACACTATCTTAAAATATATAATGAAATGGAGTGCATGCACTACTTATTAAGATGTGCATGGGATGCATGTGTATGAAATGGAATATATTTACTATCCATTGATATGGATGAAATGAAATGCATGTATTGTCATATTATGATGTGCATGAGATGGGGTACATATATTATCTTATTATTTTCATTTTTTAAAATGATTAAAATTTATGCAAAAAGATTAAATGAAAATGTGAAAGATGAAACAACATTCAAACTTAAATTCTCTTTTTTTTTCTTCTTGTTAGGAAAAGGAAAAATTCAAGAACGCACATTTTTATCACGTAGAATAAGTAGGATTTAAAGATTTTTTCTTTTTTTATTAATTTATATTTTGCCAATAAACAAAGAATTTAAGAAAAATCTTTATTTTTGAAATTTTTGTTTGCTTTTTTTTAATGTTTGTTAGATAATGCTAAAAGAATTCTTCATTTTATTTAAAATATTTTTTGAAAATGCAAATTTTAGATAACTACCAATAGAATGAACTACATGTCAAAAGAAAATTTTCTTTTCTTTTTTTAAGAAAATGCTTTTCTTTTATTATCTATTTCTTTTTCTTCAAAATTTTAATGCATATTTGGGTTATTTCTACAAAATGGTTGGCAAGGCTCTATCCAAAGCTAGTCTCCTAAGGTTTACTATAAGGATTTGTTTGTTTAAAGGTTCCTTAATTGTTCTTTAATGGCGTCCATATAGGACTAGTAAGGCACCCTGACTCTCATAGGCTACGAATAAAAAGAATTCAATTTAATTAGGAGTATTTTGCTTGCCATTGTGAAAGTTATCACCTCATGAAAGCATAGATACTCTACTCCCTCTTAAAAGAGATAGAGTCTAGGTATAAAGCTCACGCATGATAAAAAAATGTGTCATCGTGTGTGAGAGAAATGACATCACGAATTTATATCCCACATGCCCCACAATTAATTAAGAATAATATATATATATAAAATAAATAATCGACAAATGACATAATTTAAATGAAATGCATGTAAATTTTTATTTTTATTGCTATTGTTATTTTAAAAAAATAAAATCAAAATAAAAAAATAAAGTTAAATACCAATTAAGACCATTCCATCAAAATTAAGGATAACACATAATTAATTTTCTAGCCTGACTCCTTAAAAAATGATGTCCCTAATGAAGTTACCAAGCTATTGTAATAGTTTTGGGGACTACTAGACGAATTTGAAAATAAAAAGAAAAAGTCACCACCAATCTTTTTTGTTAGGTGTGATTGGCTACCTATTAAAACTTACTTTCTTAATAAAAATTTAAAATTAATTAAAATCTTATTAAAAAGATAATTTTTTAGGCCTGCAAAAATAGTTCGAGAGTCGGTTATCGTGGGGAATGATTAGCACCATCACAATGCCCGTAATAACAATACCAATTAATTATGTGTTATATTTTGATTTTGACTTAAATAGTCATAATTTTGGCATTTAAAATTTATCTTTCTTTTTGTAAAAAATATATTTATTTTCTTAATATTTTTTTTGCAAAATAAATAAGAACCTTATATATTAAAATTTCTCAAAAATATTTCAATACTTTGATAATATTAATAGAAACTTTCTCACTTAAAGAATTTTTAAAAATTTTTACTGGAAATTTTTAAAAATCCTATTTTTGATGGGTCGTATTTATCATCAAAATTTATATTTAATAAGTAGATTGTAGAATATGACATCTATAATTTAAAATCAAATAATATTTTCTAAATTTTTTTTATACCAAAACAAGAAATTGTTATCGAAAATTATTCTAAATACTCCAATACATTGACAGTATTTTAAATAAATTTTCTTATCCAAAGATTCTTAAAAAATCACTACTCGGATTTTTTTAGGATCTCATCATCATAGATTTTATCTATTTTATTTATTTTTTTCAAAAATGTAAATGATAATTTTTATATTAAAAATTATTCTAAATATTTCAATATTTTGGTAATATTTTAAAAAAAAATTCACTTAAAATTTTTTTAAAAATCACTACTCGGACTTTTACAGAATTCTATCCCTAAAAATTCATAAAAATTTTATTAATATTATTTCATCTTCAAAGTTAGGTCATTATAAATTTATTTCCTAAAAAAAACACATTTTTTATACGTATAAAAAACCTACTCATATTAAAGAAAATAATAATAAATAAAAATTATTGTATTATAAAGAACTTTAGAGTATTTCAATAGTTTGATAATTTTTAAAAGATTTTCTCACCTAGAGATCTTTGAAGAATCGTAACTTGAACTTCTCGAAATCATATCATTGAAAGATTTTCATTTATTTTTACTTATTTTTATTTTTAAAATTTTTTTTAACACCCCTCTTTAATATATTTATTTAAAAATTTAAAATTTTAAGTTGCGTAAATAAACAAATAAATAATTTAATAGGAATATATATAAAACAATATTAAAAAATTACCCCAAAAGAAAAAAAACAGTCAAAGTCGGTCAACAATTGGACAGTTTGGCTAGTTTGGCCTGTTTGCGGGCGGTTCAGGAGCTATCTAACTGGACTGGTTTAAGGTTGCTGAAAGGTAGGGGGCATAGGGTCGGGTCCATGAGCGAGTCACCGATAGGTTTCTTTTTTATTTTTTTGGGTGACTATAAAAGCCACATTTTTTTTAATTCATTTCTATTCTCTATTTTACAAAAAAAAAAAAAATTCTCTCTAAAGAGATAACAACCAAGATGCCCCCTAGCTGTACCCAGTTTTTGGCATCAGCCAACCGCGTCATCGCCCTTTTCGTCACCAACCGTGCTTACCTTTCTCTAGCCGCCATTTCCCTTTCTACGATCCTTTTTCCTTTCTTTTTTTCCCTTTTTTTGTAAGCTGAGACTAATTTTTATTTTTTGTTTTTGTTTTACAGAAAAGCTTGGCACTGATGTTCTTGGAGGACTGTCATTTTAATTTGATTTTTTTTTTGTGGCTTGGAAGGAGATGGTTGTTTGGCAAGAGGGCTGTAGATTGTGAAGAAGGGCTGAGGCAGGCGTTTGGGATGGTTCTAGTGCAGGGAAGGGTTGGATAAGGGCTTGGTGTTTGGCAATAGCGTCAATCAGGGTGTTTGGGGTGTTTGGCAGTAGGGCAATATGGGTGTTGTGGTATGGTGCCTAGGGTGTTTGAAACGGCTTGGTGCTTGGGTCTTGGTCGAGGCTGGTGCATGTAGGGATGGCAATAGAGGGGGCTATCATTGGTTTCGGTTTGTGGGTTACTAAGGCAATAGAGAGAGCCTGTGTCGTTTGGTGCGTGCCAAGGGTCGACTGAGGCTGGTGCGTGCAGAGATGGGAAAAAAGGGGCTATCATTGTTGCGGGCAAGGGTTTAGTAATGGTAGTTCTGAGTTGTTGCTCTGGTCGTTTGGGTGGTGCTCGTAAGCGTTAGTGCGAAGATTTGGGACATACAAAGGCCGTGGCGAAGTTACTAGTAAGGCTTGGTCTTGCAGAGTTCTCGTGATGGTGCAGCTGGAAAGGGGATTTTTGGAAAGGGCTAGTTCTAAGGTCCTACCAAGGACTGGTACGATGCTAGGGTTCTGCAAGGGATTGGCGTGAGGTTTGGAAAGGGTTGTTGATTTGAGGTGGACGGTGGTGTAGTGTGGACATCAAATTTTATCTTAGTTTAATGAAATCTTATTTTTAAATTTTGTTTATTAATATTAAAATTATTAATTAAATTTAAAAAAAAAAAAAGAGACAACGGAGCCTTACATGGCACCATTGAACTAATACCCAGAGCCTTACACCTTGTACCTGCCTCAATTACCTAACCTACTTCATTGGTACTCATACCCTGTATCGTCAGCACCCATAACCTACTAAATCACTTGCTCCCCCCTTTGAAGTTTTTAAAAATCTCACACCTTTTTTTAACCAAAAGACCCCCAAACATCGATCCTTCTCACCTCTAGCACCTTACACCTTACCGAATGCCCAAGCTCTCACCCATGAGAGACTAAAACCTTAGCACCCTACACTTTCATAACCAGTGCCCAAGCCTTTGCTCGTATGAGACCAAGCTTTTTCCCCTACGTCAGATTTTTCCCACCAATCACCTTGCCTAAGCCCCGTACACTCACAACTCGATTTCGGCCTACCCATACACTAACACTCAAGCTCCTACACCGAAACAACCTAGCTTCTAATAGAAAGAACCAGCGCCAATCGTCAAAGTCCTAGCCTTTAAACACTCGAGCTCTTTCACACGCCTAAACCCCAAGCCTCTACACACCTAATGAGGCCCCTTTCACCTAGCCAACCAAACACCCAAGCCATCCCTATGCCTTCGCCCTACACAAAACCACCTTTAACCCAACGAAGCCCCTCTATCAACCGCACAAAACCCCACCCATTAGAAAGTAAAAAAAAAAAAATCAACCAAAAAAACACAAAAATAAAAAAATACAAACATAGTCATCCCTGTAAAGAGGAACCATCAACGCCAAAGCCTCTGTAAAAAAGCAAAAAATATATATATTAGTTTTAGTTTATAAAAAAAAAAAAAGATCGAAACTTTAAATCTTGATCTACTCGATTAAGGTTGTTCTCACTAAAAGAAAGATTAGATCTCGAAAGAGGGCATTGATGACAATTTTTGAAAACCTTTTAGCACTTTTCGATGACCGTAGCCGATATGGTGGCTCGACGATTGAAGTCTAGAAGGCTGGCCGGCTCTAGATTTTTTGGAAGAAAGAAAAAAAATTTTTGGGCTAAAAGGTGAAAATGAAGCAAATTTTTTTTTTTTTTTGGTTTTATATAAAGAGATACAACCCAAAATGATGCTGTTTTAAGCATGGAAGATTTACATGTGGACTCGAATCCGACCCGAGATCTACATAACCCAACTCAGTGACCTGTCCTTTAGCTAACCCTAAAATGGTTCAACTAAACCGCTCATTGAACTGCCTTTTTGTTAGTCTAGTTGAACTAACATTGATTGGACTATTGACCGATTTAGTTCAAGTAATTTTTTATTTATTTTTATTTTTTTAATATATATTATTTATATCATTTTTAGTTTTATTGTTATTTATGCATGTTTAAAACCTTTAAATTTTTTTAGAATAAATATTTATTGTTTTATAATAATAATTAATAAAAATAAAAGCTAAAAAAAACAAAATAATAATAAATAATGAGTAATAAAGTTAAAAGTTTTTATAATTTTGTAAAATTTTTTAAAACAAAACTTATTAAATAATATATAATAAATAACAATAACAATAACTAAATAATAATAACAATAACAAGAATGAAAAATGATTTCAAATTTTTTTATTTTTATTTTTCTTTTTCAAACAATAATAAAATAAATTATAAATAAATAAAAGAGAATAATAACCAAAAAATGCTAAAAAAATCTAACAAAAATGATAATAAGAATAAAGTGATAAAAAGTTTTTACTTGCCTAAATGATGGAGGGAATAAAAATCGTCTTTTAAAAAATAATTTCACCTAGATGTTGAAGAATTATTAAATAATAATAAAAAAATAAATTTATTAATAATATTATTAATAATAAATTTTTATAAAAAAATATATGAAAAATTTTTAATTAATTTTTGAAATTTATAAAAAATAAACTTGTTTTGAAAATCTACCTAATGAAGACTTTTAGAGATGTTTGCATTTTCTTCAAACCCTAAACCCTTTGAATCTTAAAATTGAAATCCTAAAACCCTTTAAACCTTAAAATCGAAACCTTATGCCCTTAAAACACTAAAACTAAACCCTTAAAACCCTAAAATTTGAAACCCCAAAATCCTTACAATTCTAAACCCTAAACCTCCAAATCCTAGATCCTTAAAACCTTAAAATCCAACCACTAAAACCTTATAAACTCTAAAACCCTTAAAACTCAAACCAAAACCCTAAAATCTAAAACTTTAAAATCTCAAAACCTTAATTTTAAAACCCTAAAACGAGATCCTAAATCTTGAAAAATTGACCAAGACCTTAAATTTAACCTAAACCCTAAATTTGGCACACAACCTTGAATCATCACCCAAAAATCATTGAAACTTTAAAACCTTAACCTAAACTTTACCTAAGACCATTCCAAAATCCTAAGAATACGTGTGAAAATCTTACTTGAAATAATTTATTCTCAAATATCGCCTAGACAATAGAGTATTTAAGAAACTTTATTTCATTAAGCTTTTCATGTGAGTCCTTGATTCGCCTTAACAATATGATTAAAACTTTAATAAAAAATATAATATAATGGGATTTCAAATATAAATAGTCACACTTAAACTCTGCCTAGATATTGGAGAGTCAAGGTAGTCTTATTATATTTAAGAACCCAAATTTCAAAATTGCATTTATTCGTTATGCATAACATCTATTAATGCATCTATTTGTTATCAATTGTACTCAATTTGCATGTCCATGCCTTTAGTTATTGTTTATTGTCTAATAATACCATCGTTGGCATTTTCACATAAAAAAATGTGTTTAATATAAAAATGTGAAATAAAATGAAAATAAGATCCCATGAGGAATAATTCTTGGTACTCTGCCTAGATGTTAAAGTGTCATAAATAATTATATTTTGCAATGAATGTTATCTTCATTTTCAAATAATGTCGTGATAAATATTAGTAAAAAAAGTTATCTTTACAGTTCTACCTAGATGTTGAAAAATTTGAAGATAATTCCTGAACTTAAGGATTTTCTCAATATTCCTAAATAAAGAATTTAAATAAAATTAATTTTTTTTCCAAATAATAAAGGAAATTATTATTAAATTTCATATCGAAACCATTTCATCCAACATAAAAAATATCACATGATTAAGTGGTACCAATTTATGGGCATTGTGGGGGAGCTACTCCTTATCCACATGTAATCAACTCCTAAATCTAACATGATTTTTGTAGATCAAAATTTATCTTTTTGATAAACTTTAAACCCGCTTTTATAGTTTTATTAAAAATATAAACTTTTGGGTGGTCAATCACACCCTAAAAAAGAGTAGTGGCGACTTCTCTCATTTTTCTCAATTTAAAAATTTTTTTGTCTAGTAGTCCCAAAACTATTACAACAGCTTGGTGACTCCACTGGAGAATTTTGAGATTCAGGCCAAAAATTTTAATTATGCACTATTAATAGTTATTTGATTTAATTGGTTTTATTTGATATTTGATTTAATTCCCTTTATTTTAATTTTTTAAAATATATATAAGTTAATAAATAAAATAAATTGCATGTTAGTTATTACTTTGTTTTGATTTTATGCTTATGATTTATTAATGTTGTTTTGATTAATACATCACTTTGCACACACTTTAAAATATTTACTCGAATGCTTGAGCTCTAAACTTGGGATCTATTCTTTTTAGGAGAGAGTAAAGTAGTTATACTCTCGTGAGGTGATAACCTCCGTATTTGCTAACAAAATACTTTCACTCAGATTGAATCCTTTTCGTTAGTAGCTTGTAATGGGTGACGATTGGGGAGTCTTGCTAGATGATGATGTAAGGAATAGTCTAGGAACCTTTAGACGTATCGTAAGCCATAGGAAGCTTGCCTAGGGTAAAGCCCTGCTGACCCTTTTATAGAAATAACCTAAATATGTATCAAAATTTGGAAAAAAAAAGAAATAATGGAAAAGAATTTTCTTGAAAAAATAAAATTTTTTCTTACCATGTAGTTCATTCACTTTCTAGTTATCCAAAATTTGCATTTTCAAAAAAATGTTTTAAAATAAAATGAAGAATTTTTATAGCATTATCCAACAAAAAATATAAATTTTTCAAAAATTTTTTTTCTTAAATTCTTCATTTATTGGTAGAATAAAAATTAATAAAAAATAAAAAATCTTTGAATCTTAGTTATTCTATGATAAAAAAAAGTGCATTCTTGAAATTTTCCTTTTCTTAAAAAAAAAAGAGAACTTTAAATTTGAATATTGTTTCATCTTTCACATTGTTATTTGATCTTTTACATACATTTTTATCATGTTTTAAAAAAAATGAGGCAGTATGTATGGCCCATCCTATGCATCTTAATAGATGAAACATGCATAACATTTCACATATAATAATAAAATGATACATGCATTCCATGCACATTTTAATAGGTAGTGCACACACTTCATTTCATTACATATTTTAAAGTAGTGTTAGCTTCATTAGGTTGCATAACACAAACATTGCATTCCATGTAGACATATCGTGTACTCTTGATAGGTTTAAGTATTCCATACAAGTATGTTGCATTAGTCATAAGAATATATCTCATCACTCACATAAGTATGTCATTGAATTTCATGCACAAGGATTCATGAATGGTAGGGTTTACAAAACCTGCATTGCATTTCATACCCTACCATCTCTGCAATATACTATTACATTCATTGCATACAAATTTAAGGATGAAATTTTTGTCATTTAAGGCCTGTCTATATAAAAAATCTATTTGCATTAGGCATATTTGCATTTCATAACATTTTTTTACATCCTCATCATATTCATGAATTCATAAACATGATTCTGTGTGTCACATAAGTTAAAAATTGTTTTTGTGTCATTCATTTAATATGGGTAATAATATAAAATTTTTTGGCCTATGTCCCAGAATAAAGTGTTTGTCTTGGTAGAAATTAGACTGGAGAAAATGGGAGATCAATTGGAAGCAAAGATTAGTGCTTTGAAGTTGAATCAAAAGGAATTTTAGCTCAAGCTTTGCAAGATGAAACAACAGATAACTTAATTGATAGAAATGGTTAAAAGTAGTGGTATGGTTGAGTTTGTTGCTCTTCAAGGATCATTGTCACTTATGATTCAATCAAATCAAAATCAACTGGCTCCTATTGGTTCCAACTCTTTTTTCGAGAATACTAAGGCATTGGATAATTCGAACAATGACCAAAGTTTGGGAGAGCTCAAAAGAGGAATGGATAAATTGGGCACACAAATGATTGAAATCAAAAGTTTGATTTCTAATATGAAGTCACCTAGCTTCAAACAACTTTCACCAACTCTTCCAAGTCCAAACCCGTACCTAAATTCTTCTCATGACTGTTTTTGATCTCCTTTTCAAGCACTTAGGATTAGGCCCTCAAATTTCATGCAACCTTTGAGAATTCCACATTTGAATTCATTTCCACCACCTTACATTTCACAACCATTTGTTCAACATGTTATCACATCACCACCATTTGAACCTAATTCTCGACCCAAAGTTTTTCTCAATTCACTTTAAGACTAATTATACCACTGTTTATTTAACAAAAAAACCAACCATAAAATAAAAAAACTCCTGCAACATCAAAAGGAAAAACCTTATTGATCCAATACCTATGTCCTGCACAAAGTTATACCCATTGCTCCTAGAAAACTACCTCATTTGCCATATCCCTGCTGAACCCCATAAACCACCCATTCCTAAATGGTATTAGCTCAATACCCGATATGAATACCATCGTGGCATCGCGTGCCATTCTCTGAAAGACTACACGACTTTGAAACATAGGGTACAAGGATTAATGAAAGTCAAATATTTAAGTTTTGATGCTAAAATGAAGTTAGTTATTTATAGGAATCCTTCACCGATCCATGTTAAGATAGCAAGTAGTGTTGTAGGTAGTGGTCAAACTAGCCAAGATGATGAATAGAAAGAAGAAGCCTTAAGGCAAAAGGTTGTTCTTACCAGCAGTCATAGTCCACTTGTTTTAGATTTTCTAGGCGAGGTAAGAGAGAGTAAGAGCTAGTCTATCACTTTTTAGCCCTTGTCTTCATATTATTCTTGATGTATAAACTTAAAAATTTTGAGAAATAAGAAAAACTTTTAAATTTTCTATGAATAGACATCTCTATTTACATTTTTTTTAATAATGGTTTTCCTAAAAGAGTCTGTGAGAAAAATATTGGTTGCAAATACGTTTTTACCAAATTTTTGAGGTGGAAGAAATGTCTTTAAATAACCCGACTTGAATATATGAGAGAATTTGAGCTTGTCCTTAATAATAATAAAATTTGACTTGCATATCATGCATCATTTGTTTGAATTCATTATTTTTCATGCTAACTAAGGATAAAAAGTAGAGTTTGTGTATACACTTTTGTTAAACCTTCAAAGCAAAAAGATATTTTTTTAAGTTTTAATAATAGAATTCATGTCATGCATTTCTGACTTTTGGTAATTAATAAAAAGTTCAATGATAGCACATCCTAGGAAACATGATCAATTAAATTTGCACACTTACAACACTTGAGCTTTACCAGAATCATGAAAAATGAAAATGCAAGTTGGATGGACAAAATGGAAAGGGCCCAAGGAGAGATCAGGGAAACAGCTATAGGAATGCAATAGAATATGGATAGATAGTTGGCAGAATTAAGAAAAATGTTAACTGGTTGGACAAAAGGAAAAAGAATCATTGAAACTTATGGGGCAAGAGAGGAAATAGTTGTTGAAGCACCATTGTGTCCACTTCGGTTCACACATCTATATGTTCAAGACCCTCATATGTCAAAAGCACCACCAGTAACTCATCAACCTTATATAAATACTTCTACCAAGTTGGCTCTAGTTTAGATAAATGCCATCTTTAAGTGTACTCTTTATGACTCCATCGATGTGCCTAATTTGGATGATCCAAAAGAATAAGAGCAACTAAAAAAAGTGTCAAATCCATCAAGAGATATGGTGATGAATGATAAATATGATCTGTTAGAAGAGAGAATGAAAGTAATTAAAGGTCATGATATATATGGGAGCGTTAACGCTAACAAGCTTACTTTAGTGCCTGATCTTGTTATTTCGTCAAAGTTTAAGCTCTAGATTTCGAGAAGTATAATGGAACGAAATACCCTTTAACACACATCACATGTACTATCAAAAGATAACAAGTCAACTTATGATGATAAGTTGTTAATCCATTACTTTCAAGATAGTCTCACTAGGTCTACAATAAAATGGTATGCCCAGCTAGACAGAAGTAAGATTTACTCTTGGAATAATTTAGCTAGAGCCTTCATAGCATAATACAAGAATATTGAAAACATGGCACCAGATAAGTTATCCTTACAGAATATGAAAAAAAAGGCAATCAAAACTTTCAAAAAATATACACATAGATGGAGAGATATGATAGCCCAAGTACAACCACTTTTTTTAAAGAAAAAAATCCCTATTCTATTTGTCAATTCCCTAAATACTCCCTATTATGAAAGAATGATTAAGAATATCTCCAAAGACTTTGCTGACATGGTGATTGCCAGAGAAATGATAGAAAATGTAGTCAAGAATGGTAGGTTAAGTTGAATGATGCAACTGATGTTGAGAAGGGAAATACCATGAAAAAGAATAAAGGAGAGGTGCAAGCAATCACACTTGAAAGGCATTTACCCAAGAACTTTATCCCATACAATTTTTATCATTTTCATCAATCCCACTTTCGGTTATAAGTAGTATTTCTCAAAACCTATATCTTTGCCAACCAAGCTAGTGTTTCCAGCAAGTCCTTATCCCTAAATAACTGTTCATAATCTTGTCCATGCATTTGAGCTGCCTACCAACCAATAAAAAATCAAAAAAGAAAAAGAAATGACTAAAAAAAACTTTCAATCCTTATTTTTTACCTTTTGCCTTTACCTTTGTCGATACCTTACTCTTATACCTTTAAAAATAACACATAATCCATCAACAAGAAATTACGATACCAATGGCAAGTGTGATTATCATATAGAGGCAATTGGCCATTCAACTAAAAAATATGGATAGCTAAAGGAAAATGTTAAGGATCTTATCAAGAATGGTATTTTAACTCCAAAATTGATGGAATAATGGAAGTCGATTCTATCCAGTTGCAAAATGTGAAAAATTGAAATATGAAAGAAGGTTTCGAGTGTTGAAAAATCAAGATAGGATGGTTTTCTTTTGAACTCATAACTTTTTGTGTATGATATGTGCATGGTGTCCTTAGGGATTACTTAAATTAATCTTGTTAAAATTTATTTTTTTAAAAATGAATGCTTTTCGATTTTTCTATGAAATTTTATCTCTATGCATTTGTTTAAATAATAGTCCCCCATAATTAATTTTTTTAATTCATAAAATGAAAAGCACTTTGCCAAAAAAAAGGGAGAAAAGCAAAAAAAAAAAAAATGATTTGCAATAAAGTTCCATATAAGCGATTTTCAGGATCCTCAAAAAAAAATTTTTTGAAAAAAATAATAAGCCTTTTCAAAAAGAAATATATGTTTTCTAAATGGTAAAAATCTCAAAGTAATTGGTGATTACTATTAGGGAATAAATTCATTCAATACCTTTACAACTTTCCTTGACTGCTCCTATGATTCAACCTTTTTAAATAATTTCACTCATCAATCATAATCCTTCAAAGGGACATGAATTTTAACTTATGAACATTGTCATCATTTGATATATTGAGACCATAACCTATTCTTGGGCAATGAACAAAAGAGGCCAACTTTGAAAATTTACTTTGAAAAGCAAGATATTCTTTTAAGTTTTTAATTGGTAATTCAACGTGTGTTAAATTTTACCAACATGATTGAATCATCCAAATTCTTTTGATGAACATAGGCACCATAAATGCCTGAACTTTTTCTCAAGTAGCCCTTATTTCATGTCTTAAGGCACATTGACCAAAAGAAGCAAAATTCCTTCTCGCCTAAGATAATTTGTTTCATGTAATAATATATTTTCCCCTCATTTTACCAAAATGTCAAACAGTCTGGAACCCAAATGAGCCTTTTTATAAACTGTGTGATTAAATTGGGATATCATATACAACATAATTTTCATTGTCATAAGAACCTTGAGTAGGAAAACAAGATGGGGCATCAGTTATGCAAAAATGATTTATGGCAATAACACAAAAATAAAAAAAAAACATAAAAAATAGAAAAAGCATGTCATCTCCTTTTTCAAATAACTTACTTTTTTAACCAAGTGATCATGTTTGAAATGATGAATAATCATATTTCTCTATCCTTTACATATAAAAAAATTATTCGCTTGCTACCCATTTGAACCTATTAAATTTTTTGTTCTAAAATGAAAATCGACCAAAGATTATCTTTTACACTAGGGGCAAAATAAAGATATCTTTAAGATATCAATTTCAAGGAAAGTATTTGATATTGAGAGTATCTAACATGCATCCGAGGATGAAAGCCTAGGGTAGAAAGTGAATGAAGTTTCAGTTAAAATCTTAAGAATTCAAGAAAAAAGAATGCTAAAGTCGAAATCAGATGTTTTCATAAAAAATGATTAAAAGAAAAAAAGAAAAAAAGAGCAAAGAAAAGAAACACATGTACTTCAGAGATGAGAATTTGCAAAAAAAATTGAATGAAGCTTCAATTAGAATCTCAAAATTGAAGCAAAGAAAAAGAAAACTTGTTCTTTAGATAAGAATTTTGGAGCAAAAAGTGAATAAAGTTTCAGTCAAAATCATAAGTAAAACTTCAAGAAAAAAGAATGATGGAGTTAAAGTCAAATGTTTCTAAAAAAAAAAAAACAAAAAAGAAAGAAGAAGCAAAGAAAGAAAAATATGCTTTTTAGAGATGAGAGCTTAGGCAAAAAGTGATTCAATTAATAGTTAGAATGCCAAAGAAAAAGGGAAAAAATTCAAGAAAAAGAATGTTGAAGTTAAAATTAGATGTTATCAAAAAAAAAAAAAAAAAGAATGGGTAAATAAAGAAGGACACATAGCTTTTCATTCAAAGAATGCCTATAAGATTTGTCACTTAATTACTCTGAATAATATATTTTTTAAGTCTATTTATCCATTCTTTCATAACCTTAAACTTGGCCTACATAACATACCTTGAAAAGTTATTCTAATCAAATGTAAACACTTGAGTTGAAGAGCTATGTTCTTAAAAATTTGTATAAACCTATTGTTTTGGCAAGATTCTACCAAAGTTTTTCATTGTTAGAAAATATAGCTTTAAGGTAAAAATTTGAAAATGATAGTTTAGAGCTAGAGCCACTCCTAAAGCCCCAAAAAAATTTTAGAGTTTCAAGGTTTTATCCAAATAAAAAAATCACTATGCAGAACCTTTTAAAGACTTTGCATTTCACCAAAGTGTGAAAATAAAAACCAGCCTTTTTTTCCTTCCCAAATCTTTTTCAAAAAATAATGGTTAGTTTTGATGCATATTGAAATATCATATTTTTAATAAAAGAAAAGTATTTTAGAAAAATTATCTTTTTTATAAGCCTAAGAGTAATCCTTGCAACTCTTGTCAAGCCTTCCTTGAAATATGACTATTAGTGAAAAAAGTTAAATTGTCAATCACCCTATCTACAAGCATTCCAAATAGTAATCATCAATTTTTAAGAGAATCAAAAGTCATGAGTTTTTAATTTTTTTCATTGATTGTGAAGATACTTTATGTGGAGGCAATTTTACGATCATTTTTGAAAACTTCATAGATTATATGAGCATTTTGTACAGAATACTGAGATCATTATAGTGAAAAGTAAAATTTGAAAATTTGAATAAAGATCCTTCAAAAAAGAAAAGAAATAAAAAGAATCTTTGTATTTGCATCACTTGCAAAAGACATTTGGCCTGTATACACAAAAAAAATCGCATTTACATCAGTTACATGTGCAATCATTAGAAAGACATTCGAGTTGCATGTTGCAAAAACAAAAAAAATCTTCATATTCGCATCACTTGCAAAAGACATTTAATCTATGTGCTGCAAAAATAAAAAAGAAAGACATTCGTATTGACATCACTCGCATTTGCATTTGCATGCGCGTTATGAGAAAGATATTCGTATTTGTATTTACATCATGAAAAGGACATTTACATTTGCATGTGCATCATTGAAGAGATATTTGCATTTGCATCATAGCATCTGCATCTCAGAAAAAAGTATTTGTAGGGGCATTTACGTTAAAGGAACATTGATATTTGCATTGTGAAAAAGTCACTTGTATTTGCATTAAGCATTCACATTCTTGCATTTGCATAGAAATTTGCATTCACATTGACATTTGCATTCGCATCATTTGATGAAAATAGACATTTGTATCATGATTGTATTTGTCAACTTTGTAAATATTAAAAAGAGGAAAAGAAAAAAAGGGCAAAAAGAGAAAAGAAAAAAGGGGAATTAGAGAGAAGGAAGTCTATCATGAAAAGATGAAAGAAGAAAAATAGTTTGACAGGAGACTAAAATATCAAAAAAGATTTTAGAAGTTCAAAGAAAAATTATCTACAAAAAGCAAAGGGATTGTTGAAAATTAAGAAAAAGAAATATGATACAAGATAAGACTTAAGTTCAGTTAAGCTAACACCAAAACATATTTCTAAGACCTTCAAGCAAAATATTTTAAAGTTTCAAAGTTTCAACGCCTCTAATGTATGATGAGATTTAAAGATCTTGAAATCCTTAAGACGTCCGGGCACAATCTTTAAACCTCATGGCAAAGCATTTTAAATTTTCAAAGTTTCAACGCCTTTAATGTATAAGGAGCATTCAAAGATTTTGAAATGTCTAAGACCTTCGGGCACAATCTTTAAAACCTCCATGTAAAACATTTTAAATTTTCAAAGCTTCAATGCCTCTAATGTATGAGGAGCATTCAAAGATTTTGAAATCTTTAAGATCTCTGGGCATAATCTTTAAGACTTCCAGGCAAAATATTTTAAATTTTCAAAAGTTTTAACACCTCTAATATATGAGAAGCATTTAAAGATTTTGAGATTTGTAAGATCTTTGGGTATAATCTCTAAGACCTCTAAGCACAATCCTTATGACCTCCCGGCAAAACATTTTAAATTTTCCAAGTTTCAACGCCTCTAATGTATATGGACCATTTAAAAATTTTGAAATCTTAAGACTTTCAAGCACAATCTTTAAGACTTCCAAGCAAAACATTTTAAATTTTCAAAAGTTTCAATGCCTTTAATATAGAAAAAACATTCAAAGATTTTGAGACTTGTAAGACCTTCGGGTATAATCTTTAAGACCTCAAAACAAAATATTTTAAATTTCTAAAGTTTTAATACCTCTAATGTATGAGGAACATTCAAAGTTTTCAAGATTTGTAAGATCTTTAAAATTTTGTCCATATCTATCAAATGAAATCTAGTTTTTAAATTTTGTTTATTAATATTAAAATTAACAATTAAATTAAAAAAAAAAAGAGACGGTGGTGTCGTACACAACACCACTGAACACATACCCAAAACCCTACACCTTGTGCTTGCCCCAACTACCCAACCCACTCTGTTGGCACCCATACCTTACACTGCCAGCACCCATACCCTGCTAAACCATTTGCTCCCCCCTTTGAAGCTCCTAAAAACCTCGCATCCTTCTTTGAGCCAAAGGATTCCCAGGCATCGATCCCTCACACCTTCAACACCCTACACCTTACCTAGTGCCAAAGCCTTCACCCATGAGAGAGCAAAACCCTAGCACCCTACACTTTCATACCCAGTGCCTAGGTCTTTGCTCGTACAAGACCAAGCTTCCTCCTATGCGTTAGATCTCTTCCACCAATCACCTTGCCTAAGCCTTGTGTACTCCCAACCTAATCTTGGCCTATCCATACATCGACACCTAAGCTCTCACGTTGAAACAACCTAGCTCTTAACAAAAGGAACTAGTGCCAATCGTCAAAGTCCCAACCTCCAAGCATTCGAGCTTTTTCTCACACCCAAACCCCAAGCCATCATGCGCCCCACGAGGCCTTCTTCACCCAGCCAACCAAACACCTAAGACATCCCTATGCCTTCGCCCCATACAATACCACCTCTAACCCAGCCAAGTCCTTCCATCAACCCCACAAAACCCTACCCATTATAAAGTAAAAAAGCCAAAAACAAAACACAAAAAAAAAAAAAAACACAAACTCAATCATCCTCATAGAAAAGAACCATTAACGCCAAAACCCTTGTCAAAAAGAAAAAAAAAACATTAGTTTTAGTTTATAAAAAAAGAATACTGAAACTTTAAACCTTAATCTACGTCGATCGAGACTATTCCCGATAAAAAGAAGATTAGATTTAAAAATAGGGCATTAAGGAAAGCTTTTGAAAACCTTTTGGCACTTTTCAATGACTGATGGTATGATAGACGGTGGTCGATACGGTGGCTCAACGACCGGAGTCTATAAGGCTGGCTGACTCTAGATTTTTTGGAAGAGAAAGCAAATTCTTTTTAGGTTGAAAGGTGAAAATGAAGTAAAAAAAAATTTGTTTTATATAAAGAGAAAAAGCCAAAAACGATGCGTTTTAAGCAAAGGGGATCCACGCGTGAACCTGGATCTGACTTGGGATCTACGCAACCCAACTTGGCTACCCATCCTTCAAATAGCCCTAAAATGGTTCAACTGAACTGCTCATCGAACCGCCCTTTTGTCGGTCCAGTTGAACTAGCGTTGTAATTTTTTTTATTTTTTGACTTTTTTATATATATTATTTTTATCATTTTTAGTTTTATTGTTATTTATCCATGTTTAAACCCTTTAATTTTTTTAGAATAAATATTTTTTGTTTTATAATAATTATTAATAAAAATAAAAGCTAAATAAATAAACAAAAAAAGTAATAAATAATGAGTAATAAAGTTAAAGTTTTTGATAATTTTGTAAAAATTTTTAAAACAAACCATATTAAATAATATATAATAAATAAAATAACAATAACTAAATAATAATAACAATAATAAGAATGAAAAATGATTTCAATTATTTTTATTTTTATTTTTTTTTAAACAATAATTAAATAAATAATAAATAAATAAAAAGAATAATAACAAAATATGCTAAAAAATCCAAAAAAATGATAATAAGAATAAAATGATAAAAAAATTTTCCTTGCCTAAATGATGGAGGGAATAAAAATCATTTTCTAAAAAAATAATTTTGTCTAGATGTTGAAAATTTATTAAATAATAATAATAATAATAACAAATTATTATTATTATTAAATTTTTATAAAAAAATATATATGAAAATTTTTAATTAAATTTTGAAAATTATAAAAATCGGATTTGTTTCAAAAATTTGCCTAGATGTTGAAAATTTTAGAGATATTTGGATTTTCTTCAAATCTTCAAACTAAAACCCTAAACCCTTTTAATCCTAAAATCGAAATCATAAAACCCTTTAAACCTTAAAATAGAAATCATATACCCTTCAAACCTTAAAACTAAACCCTTTAAACCCTAAAATTTGAAACCCTAAAATCCTTAAAACCCTTGAAACCCTAAGATTTCTAAACCCTAAACCTCCAAATCCTAGACCCTCAAAACCTCAAAATCTCAAAATCTTCTAAACCCAAAATCCCAAAAACCTTCTAAACCCTAAAACCAAACCCTAAAACCCTAAAACTCAAACCAAAACCCTAAAATCCAAAACTCCAAAATCTCGAAACCCTAATCTTAAAACCCTAAAGTGAGATCTTAAATCTTGAAAAATTAATAAAAACCCTAAATTTAACCTAAACCCTGAATTTGGCATGCAACCTCGAATCATCATCGAAAAATCATTCAAACTTTAAAACTTTGACCTAAGCTTTACCCAAAACTATTCCAAAATCTTAAAGATACGTGTGAAAATCTTACTTGAAATAATTTGTTCTCGAATGCCACCTAGATGATAGGATATTTAAGAAACTTTATTTCATTAAGCTTTTCATGTGAATCCTTGATTCGCCTTAACAATGGGAATAAAACTTTAATAAAAAATATAATAATATAAGGGGATCTTAAATATAAACAGTCGCATATAAACTTTGCCTAGATGTTGGGAGTCAAATTGGCTTATTATATTTAAGAACCCAAATTTCAAAATTGCATTTTATCATTATCCATAACATCTATTAATGCATCTATTTATTATAGATTGTACTCATTCTGCATGTTTATACCTTTAGTTAATGTTTGTTATCTAATAATACCATCGTTGGTATTTTTGCATAAAAAATGTGTTTAATTTCAAAATGTGGAATAAAACAAAAAAAAAATCCTAAGGGGAATAATTTTTGGTACTTTACCTAGATATTAAAAAGTCATCAACAATTATCTTTTGCAAAGAATGTTATTTTTTTTTCAAGAAATGTCATAATAAATATCAGTCAAAAGAGTTATTTTTAAAGTTTTGTCTAGATGTTGAAAAATTTTAAGATAATTCTTAAACTTAAAGATTTTCTCGATATTCCTAAACAAAGAATTTTAATAAAATTAATTTTTTTTTCAAATAATAAAGGAAATTATTATTAAATTTCATATCAAAACTATTTCATCCAACATCAAAAATATCACATGATTAAGTGGTGCTAGTTTATGGGTGCTAATTCTTCTCCACACGTAACTAACTCTCAAATCTAACCTAGTTTTTGTAAACCAATCTTCTTCACACGTAACTAACTTTCAGCCCCAACCTATTTTTTGTAGACCAAAATTTATCTTTTTGATAAACTTTTAACCCGTTTTTATAATTATATTAAAGAGATAAATTTTTGGGTGACAAATCATACCCTAAAGAAGATTGGTGGTGACTCTACCCATTTTTCTTAATTTTAAAATTTTTTTCATCTAGTGGTCCCAAAATCGTTACGACATGTGGCCTTTTAGAAAATGGAGGTTAGTGGTAGATTTGGTGTTAGGATTGTGTTTTCTAATTTAGAGTTTAGGCAGTGGCTGTAGGAGGCTATGGTGATGAGGTATAAAGGCTGGTATGGGCTGGAGCTGTGGAGAAAGATTGGGCATAGGACCAGTGCTAGAGCTCAGGGTGGTGCTAGTGATTGGCGTTAATGTTTAGGGTTAGGGTGTTTTGCAGGCTGGGTGGTGTTAGGTTGTCTGGGGCTGGTTCCTAAAACTTGATGTTGGTGCTTGGGGAGGGCCAAGGCTCGTGCCAATAGAAGGAGAGTTTTGGGAAGGCCATTCGTGCAAATGAAAGCTAGTAAGAGGTTGGTGCTATGGAGGTGTGGGGCTTAAGCTCTTAGTGGGAAAGGCTAGAGCTAGTGATTTTAATGGTAACTAGAGGGTTCAAAAAAAATTCTGTTTAAATCTCCTTTTTTCCAAATGGTGCTTATCAATTTTTACCTCAATAGGGATTTCAACAATCCAAAATTTTCAATATATTAGGGTAGTTTAGCTTCAGCTAAAACTCCTCAGAATTCAAAGTTTGGGCCTATTACAAATTGCTTCCCTTAGTACATTAGTGGTTATCAGCAACTCCAATTTTTTTATTTTCTTGCTTTTTTTATCATTTTGTCCTTTTTAATTAATTTAATTAAAATAAATGAAATTGAGATTTAAAAAAATAATCCAAGCCTAAAATTGGAGCTTAAGGGTCGAAAAATTAATTTGGGCTCCGATTAAGTTTTGACTCGAGACTGAACCAAATTAGACTTTAGGATTCGTACTTTAAATCGGACTAGATTTTAATTCATATAAATGATTCAAAAACAATTAATCTGAGATAAGTCCAAAACACATTAATTTAATTACTGTACTTAAATTAGTCAAACGTAAATTATTTGAATCAAACATAAAAATCGAACAAAAGTCAAATCAATCTAGATTAAATGAGGTTGAACTTCAAATTACGCAAATCGATTTGAAAATGATTATTCCAGGTCAAATCTGAATGAGTTTAATCTAATTAAATCTAATTAAATTAGCCCAAATTAAAATGTTAAAATTAAATTTAAAAATCGAACAAATTCGAGTTGGATCGAATAAAATTGGATATTTACACTCATAATTAAATCAAACAATTCAAATACGATACACTGACACAATGTAAAAATTATATGAAAAAGATATGAAAATAACACCGGTTAAAATTTTAATAAAAAATATATGTAGGCTTAATACAAATAAAAAATGTATTTATATTTTTTAATCAATACAGATTATAATATATAATTTTATATAAAATATAACATAAATATATGAATTCTTGATGTTTTATACGACACACCTATCTAGTATATATTATTTTGATTATAAATCTCACCGCGTAGCACTTGTCGTTCCTACTTTAAAAGCGGAACCAATCAGTTACGCGGTCCAACCGCACTGCTTAGGTATCTCTTTAACCTCCTGCAATGCAAACGAGTACAAAAACAAAAGCAACCTTTCTCTCTATTCCTCTACAATAAGCAGAAAGTAAAACGTTTAAAAGGGAAAATCCTCTCTTTTCATCGATTGCCAAAAGCATCTAAAACTCTGTCGATCGCAAGAGAGAGGGAATCGGGAAATATGGGGAAGAAAAGGAAGTCGATAGCGACGAGCCTTGATGAGGTGGATCGGACTATGTACGCCTCGTTCTGCAGCACCGCGAACTCCTTGTCTCAGCTTTATACTCAGGCTATGAACCAGCAGAAACTCTCCTTCCAAGCTGGCAAACGCCATAGCCTTGTACTCTCTCTCTTTCTCTCTGCATTTATACACGTATATGGATTCCTTGAATTTCGGGTGGTTATTTGTATGCAATTTTATCTTGATGGATTTTTATATCTGTTTTTGCATCTGGGTTTTGCGTTTTATTACTTATCTATCGTTGAGTAGCTCAAAGTTATGATTTTGATCAATCAAGCCTGCTTTTTTTTTTTATTTGTACTTTAATTGTGGTAAAAAAAATATTTTTGATGCGAATATGGTTAGGGATTTACTGGTTTTGGATTAAATTGATTAGCTTATTTTATGCTTGTGTTTCTGGATATATTTCGTTTGTGCGTGTTTTTTATCGAAGACAGTGTGGTGCATTTTGATTTTGTTGAGAAACATAAACAATGATTGTAAATTTAAAAAAAAAACAAAAAGTGTCGTTGATGCGTTGATAATGTTGTTGTGTTGTCCTTTGAGCTAAGAGTGGAAACGGTTGCTAGGGTAAACTTGTGGTGAGTTTGAGTTGAGCTAATCTTTGATGGGCATTGATACATTTTAACAAAGATTTTCAAATCAACAAAGAGTTTCCTTTTTCCCTTTTAGGATCAATACTTGCTTATTGCAGTGTCTCAGTTGTGAAATGCTGTAATGTGGAAATTGGAATACTGAATGTTTTCTTTCGTGTTTTACAATACAATCTTCACTTAGGCCTCTTAAAAGTGAAGATAATGAAACCTTTGATATCACTTTTTTACATGTATGCCATTTAAAGCTTGAAGCTTGTTAGTCACTGAGTCATGCAACCAGCTTATTTAGAACCCTACCAGAGTTTTGATGTTAACTCCTTTTAGTGTTAATGAAATGTGACTAAAAATGGGAGGGGTGTATTGGAAGCTTGACAGCAGCTTATAAATCATTGGTATAGTCAACTCACTCAAATGTGCTCAGACATGTTTTAGAATCATTATACACAACTTGGAAGTTTAACTTCTAAAGAGGAATTTGGATGTCTTATAAATTCTGCATGCTTCCATCGTTAAGAGCTGTTATGTTAGTTGTTTTGTCTGAATTTGGCTTCCAGCCTTTATTTGTGAACTTGCTCATCCAGTTATCTCTGAAGTGCTTCTAGCTGCGAGTTAGAAGTTCTGCTAATACAGTCATTTCAACATGTTTTCAGGAAAAACTATATCAGTGGATTTGGAGACAACAAGAGGGAGGATCAAGAGTAACAACAATGGATATCCTCAGTTACCTTCAGGTCTGTTGTTCTTCTTTGCCTATTTTATCATCTTCCATTAGAGGTGGAAAAATGAATCCGAACCTGAAAACTTGCCTTAAAAATCTGAATCCAAACCCTCACATACCCAAATTGTCCAGAAAGTCAAAGACCCCATCCTAAAAGAATCCGAACCCAAAACGACTTGAACCCCCAATGTTCCGAACCTGAGATTGACCTGATCTAAACTTGAAATAAGCCAAACTTAATACAAAAAATTTAAAATTAATAAACAATTTTATTCTAACCCAAAACTGTCCTGATCCTGAAATGATCCAAACTTGGAACAATCTGAACCCTGTCTGACCTGATTGAACCACCTGTTTGCCACCTCTATCTGCAATTCACTCTTTGAATGTGTTTGTGCTGGAGTTCTGTTATGGATATCTTAATACATGTCGGTGCATAGGGATAAGCTTTTTGCCTTTTTATTTTTAACAGCTCATGAAAAGTTTGTCTAGGCTTCCTATCAAGGTTGAATGACATATCCCTTTTCCTTGGTTGTCTTTTTGAAATTGAATGACACATCCTTTTTCCTTGGTTGCCCTTTTGAAATTGAATGTCATATCTCTTCCTCTTTTCTGGTGTATTGGATTCCTTACAGTATTTACCATTTGCAAACCTGTGATCTGTTATATCTGGTTATTTTTCTATCTTAGGCTTTCATAAGAAGAGAAACAATGAAATTTTGACTCTATTCATGTGTGGTTCCTTTTTCTTTCTGCATGATTCTGCAACTAGGTTTGACCAATAGGAGGCATACTGGAAATTTGGAATTAAACTTTGTGCATTGTGCAGTTTAGATATTTAAAATGTTTGGAAGTGATGAGATGCAATGTATGATGAGAATTGTAACAAGATGTTGTTTCTGTTTTTTTTTTTTTTTTTTGGTTTTATTTCCGAAAATTATAAGCTAGGAAGGAAGAAGTTATCTAGAATTACCAGTCTAGAGTCTTCTTGTTCCCATTATTGAGAATAGATGATTTAATCTATTTGAATGTAAGTTAGTCAATGCTGAGTATATGCAAGTATACCTTATTGCAGTAACGGTTTCTACTAACATGGGATGATAACCTTGGACCCAATTTCGCATGTTTTTATAACTAATGATACAAGTTTTAAATTTATTTCATTGATTTGTGATTATTCCTGAACATAATTAAAATAAAACAGAAAGGTCATTTTACCTCCATAATAAGCTTGGATTGATTTCTTGACCCTTTGCTATTTGTTGAATTTACTATTTTCTCTGACGCTGGCACTAAACACATCAATATGAAATCATTATACCTATTTATTTTAGTAACACAACCCAAAGCAGTCATTGAAATTTCTGTTCGAGTGAGGTCTGAACAGGCTTGCAGTTGGGTCTATGTCACCTAGAACTGCTGAAACCCTTAACTGCCAGGCACTTGTCTTATGATATTGATTTACTCATTATAGAGTGACCTTATAGGATATGCCGCAAGCAGCATAATTTTTTACTTTGGGTGACATTGTATTCATATGTTAAAAACCTACATATTGTTTCAGTAGTAAGTACGCTTCTTTTTTCAAATCTGTTATATTTAGTTCTCAAATTTTGCATCTGAAAGACTTATAAGAGGAGTTATTATGCTGTTCTTCAGTGGTTAAGTGTGCAGTGCATACTAATCAGCTGGATGTCAATTATGGGACAGTTTGAGTGACATCATTACCATAATGGTGAAAAGTATTGTTTGCTTTTGGAACAGAAAATTGTTAGTTTTATAATATTCTAGTAGTTTGGGCCTCTAAAGATGTGTGCAAGCACTAGCGTGTTTATTACAAAGCTGGCAACTATTGGTTCTCCCTTCTGAACTGTGGGATCCTTCTTGTGATTCTTTTGGCATTCCTTACACTTTTTTTCTGATCCTTTCTATTTATGATAACTGATTATCTTTATTATATTCTGAAATTCCGAATATTTTATGATCTTGCAGAATGAGCTAGACTGCTATAGTGAGGAGCCATCAATGTCACCCAGAGCACCAAGCCAACAGCAGTATTCCCAGCCTACAATGCAGTTCGTGAATACTAGTTTCGTGGTCTCTTCAGGCTCATCTGGCCAAACTGCTGGGCAGGGAACTCGCCCTGAAACTCGCCCTGATCATTGTGATCAGCAGTCCAAGAATTCAGTTTTCTCGAATGCTTTATCAAGTCCTGTTCGTCAGAGCCTTCAGCATTATCACATTGCTCAGGAAGGCTACTGTCCTAATGGTGGTCTGCCATCGGGAAATGGAGCCAGGAATAGTGAATCTAACTTTCTCCAACACCAGGCTGGGGATTCTAATCCTCTTAGTTCCAATGATTCCTCAATGGACATGCATGCAGATAGTCCATCTCATGAATCTACTTACTGAGAGTGCAATGGTAGCTCCGTTGAGAACTGCCAACTATTAAAAGATCCTGAAGGGTTTTTTGATCGCATCACCATTTTGTTTGTTGCTGTTACTGAAGCAAAGAAAGCGCAACATAAAGATGGTTACTTCATACAAAAATAAACACATGGCACTGTTGATTGAAGGAGAATAGTCTAGTGTGTTGTGTTTGCATAGCACTGAATGGTATGAATTTATCAGTTTATGTGTTTTGGCTCTATTTGCTTGGAGGTCTTAAATTTCGTATGTAAATCATTTTGTTCAATCAATAGAGCTACTTTAAAAAACATCAAACTGGTTGTTAAATTTCTCTCAATTTTTTTACCTTTTATGATTTCTTTATGACTGCTTATTAAGATTTATTCATTTTGTCTCCATAAAGTTAGTTCTGAATATTTGCTCTATACAGCATCTACACAGATTCTGATTATTGAAACTGCTTGTGGTTCATGATATTGTTGCAAAATAATTGGATTGGCTAGCATTTAACTCACCATACATGTGTAACCAAAGGGTTTGGAATAAAATACCATTCCCGGATTAATAAGGAAAAGACCTTGAAAACGTTCTCCGAAGGTTGAGGTGAAAATTCAGGACCTTTGAATCTCAGCCTAGGAGCTCAAAACTCGTAGTTGAGTTTATACTGTCAGACTCCCAGGTCGAGAACAGCTTCAGCAAAACGAAATTGAATCTGGGTTTCTGGTGATGCTTCATCTTTTTCTCAGCCCTTCGCACATCAAGGGAGATCAAGGTAAGAGAAAAGTATTATCACCTCACCTTTTGAACACCTAAATCTTGTTACGTTCTTCAGAATCTCCTTTTAAATGGAAAGGGAATCCTAAATTAAGTTGCCTAGCTAAAGAGGGAGAATTATTAGTTTCTGGACCATTTGCTTTTATTAAAATGCATAGCCCTCTCTTTGTTTCAATGGTGGATGGCGCATTGAATTTGCTGGTCAAAGTCTAAATATATGAGCTTTTCTTCATTTATTTTGTGACCAATGTCTCATCATGATAGCAGTTATTATTACAGTTTTTAAAGTGACAGATTTAACAAAAACGAGGTACATGCAGTACATAAAAGCTCATTACTTTGTGTTGGAAAAGTCACATTCATTGTTGTCCCAACGTTAAATTGATTCATCTAAACAAATAAGAAAAAGATTAAAGGAGAAACTTGAAATACAGACGAACGTTCCTGATGCTATCTTGTGGCTGCTACACACCGCCATGTCGGCACCATTTGCAATACCAGACAATGCCAGATGGGGTCCAAAACCATTCCAAGTTAAGCAGCAGTCTCTCTCTTTCATTGGCATTTTGACAAGAATTAAATATGCAGCTCACCGACCAGCAAGCCTTTCACAATCAGGTTCCTATATAGAGAATCCCATGCAACTTTGTTACCTTATGTGGAAGTATTTAGTGCTAAAAAAGGTATAATAATTTTTTTTTTATATTAGAAGCCTTCAACAGATAACCAGTAATAATTTTGACATTTGTATTTACCTGAAATGTTAGGTCGGTCTAACATACTCAATGTCACATTGACTTGATCATATCCTTATTGTCCTCTAATGTTCCCTTATCTATAATTTATAAATATGAATATTCAAGCACCATTAAAACAAGTTTATTCTACTTCTGATTCTCTTTATTACTCTCTTTCTAACTTCATTTATTCTGTATGTCGGAGTACAAACATAGGGAACACTCTTTGTCTTTACCTTTAATTGTCCTTCTCTTCTGTCTTTCTAGAAAATCCTAAGATCGAAACTTGACACAAATATTTGGTGCGCCAATAAGGGCTTCTTTTTCCAATCACAAGCTGAGTGTCATGAGCTAACGTTGTATAGGGCAATGTCCGGGGCTTAGGTTGTTATGAGCCACCCATGTATAGGGCCATGACTGGGTAGAGGTGCCAAGGGGGGAAGGTATATCTCTTGTGCTAGAAAAAATGTCCTCATTTCAAACATTGTAACGATTAGTAGTAGCATAGCTCTAAAATCTTTTATGCTCTTTAGGGGGGTGAGCAGTCAACATATTGTTGGGCTGCCTCATTGGTTAGGGTACAGACGTAGGCCACCCGTCAAGGGCTACCCCCTGGCCCCGACAATGGTGTGAAGTCTCGATGTACTATTTTCGATAATAATAAAATACGTCTTTTATTCGAAAGTCTCGAGTATTGCCTCGATGTGTTTTTCATGCTCTCGATATAAATGTGTCTTCTTGTGTATGCTTGAGATTAACTGTGGCTTATGGTTGCTTGTTCAGATATAGAGTTATCGTTGGCTGACTTGGGTGGAAACGTCCATTCAAGTGCCGCATGATCCATCGCTTGTTGAGAGAAAGCTTAGCCCGTAACACGTGGTATCATAGCATAATGTGAAGTGCTAGAGAATTGAAGAAATGGCCATGAATGGTGGTGTCAACCATCAACAAATAATTGAGGAGCTTAAGGCTGCGGTGGCCACTTTGAAAGCTCATGTGGTTATGAACAATCGTCTAAGGGAGATCGAGACAATCCAGTGGGAAGTTGTTCGATACTCTACATAGCTTGAATGAAAAGGCTAGAGATGCCTTGAATGTCCTCCAGAAAGAGTTTGAGGAGCTCAGGACCCAAATGGGCGTCTTATAGGTGGCGGTGGCTAGATCAAGTTCTAGCTTGGTGGAAAAGGGAAAAAAACCAAGGTGCTAGAGCCCCGATGCTATGAGAGGGCAAGAGATGCCAAAGAGCTTGAGAATTTCCTATTTGACATAGAGCAATACTTTCAAGCCACGCGTACTAAATTAGAGGAAGACAAGGTGGCAATGGCATCAATGTACCTTACGGGGGATGCCAAGCTTTAGTGGCATTCAAAATTTGTAAATGATGAATGCCCTATCAAAACTTGGGTGACCTAAAGCAGGAATTGAAAAACTAGTTCTTTCTTAAAAACGTAGAGTATATGGCCTGAAGGAAGCTGCGAGAGTTGGTGTAAACGAGAACAATGCGGGAGTTTGTAAAGAGCTTTTCTACCCTAATGTTGGACATTAGAGACATGTTCGAAAAGGACAAAATGTTTTATTTTCTTGAGGGCTTCAAACCATGGGTCAGAACAGAACTGTATAGGCAAAAGGTGCAAGATGTGGCAACGACCATAGCTACAGTCGAATGTCTTCATGACTACAATGATGGCTCCTCAAAATAGAAAAATCCTTCATTATGTGGCAATAACTCCATCTTTGGAAGTGGTAGAAAGATGGCCAGAGTGGACCGACCCTTCAGTAGGGGATCAGATAAGAGGCCCTTTGGTCGAGACAACACCCAACCTAGAGCAAACAACGCAACAGGTTTTAGGCCTAGGCAACCATTAGCTTGTTTTTTATGTAAGGGGCCGCATCAAGTGGTTAAGTGTCCACATAGAGGGCCCTTAATGTCTTGAGAGCCTCGTCCCAAGATTCTGTAAAAGCTTCTGAGACAGTCGAAGAAATTGAATAGGAACCGACCAAAATGGGCTTTATGCGTTTCTAAATGCCCTCTATACCCAGTTTAACATGATAAAGAGAGAACTAAGTAGAGGTTTGATGTATGTGGGCATGGTATTCAATGAGAAGATCACAAGGGCTATGGTCGATACAGGTGCAATCGATACTTTTATCACACCCGAAGAAGCAAAAAGGTGTGGTCTCAAGGTGAACAAGAACTACGGGCAAATAAAAACGGTAAACTCACCAGCCTTCGTAATTAGTGAAAGCTTCAAATATGTAATGACCAAGTTGGGGCCATGGAAAGGAAAGATAGACATCACAGTTTCCCTTATGGATGACTTTGATGTTGTTCTTGGATTGGACTTTATGATGTTGGCTCAGGCGATACCAATCCCCGTCGCTAGTTGTCTATTATTCTTAGAGGAGCAACCCTGTGTGGTGCCAGCCACAATCTTACTGAAGAATGGAAGAAAGATAATCTCAGCATTACAATTCAAGAAAGGGATAAAAAGAGGGAAGGCTTCTTATGTGGTGATATCGATCTATAAGAATGGGATGGAGTTTAAAAATGTGATGCCAAAACAATTACCTAAGGTCTTACCTCCTCGAAGATCGGTTGACCATGAAATTGAACTTCTCATAGGGGTTAAACCCTTTGCTAAGGCCCCATACTACATGGCTCCACCAGAATTGGTCGAACTAAGGAAACAATTGGATGAACTCTTACAGGCCGGGTTTATTAGGTAGTCAAAAGCACCCTTTGAAACACTCGTACTGTTTCAGAGGAAGCATTATGGAAGCCTATGACTATGCATCGACTACAAAGCCTTAAATAAGGTCATCGTGAGAAACAAGTACCCGATTCCTCTTATTGCTAATTTGTTTGATCAATTGAGTCGGGCCAAATATTTTTCCAAATTGGACATGAGGTCTGGCTATCATCAAGTTAGAATTACAAAGGGAGATGAATCGAAAACCACATGTGTAACCTGGTATAGCATTTGAATTTCTTGCTATGCTTTTTGGACTAACCAATGCTCTTGCCACATTTGGTACCTTGATAAATCAAGTGTTCCACGATTACCTTGACAAATTCGTGGTGATTTATTTAGATGACATAGTAGTATACAGCTCCACTTTGGAAGAACACCAAGAACACTTGTGCCTAGTGCTTCAAAGATTACAAGACCACTAGTTATATATGAAAAGAGAGAAATGTGCCTTTGTTCAGACCCAAATCCATTTTCTAGGTCACATTGTCAAACAAGGTCATATTCGAATGGATATGGAAAAGGTTAGAGCCATCAAAGAGTGGACAACACCTAAGAATGTTAGTGAGCTTTGCTCATTTTTGGGATTGGCCAACTATTACAGAAGATTTGTAGAAGGGTACTCTCATAAAACTACGACCCTCATAGAACTATTGAAAAAAGAGCATAAATGGTGTTGGACGAGCAAATGTCAAGAAGCATTTGAATGACTAAAGGAAGCCATTATGAAAGATCCCATCTTGGCCCTTCCCGACATCGAACAACCTTTCGAAGTCCAAACAGATGCTTCTAACTTTGCTATTGAGAGAGTACTCCTACAAGCACGGCACCCAATAGCATTTGAAAGTAGAAAGCTAAGTGAAGCCGAGAGAAAATATACGGCCCAAGAAAAAGAACTCCTAACAGTAATTCACTATTTGAAAACTTGGCAACATTATGTGTTGGGCTCGTACTTTGTAGTGAAGACAGACAATGCTACAGTTAGTCATTTTCTTACCCAACCAAGGTTCACAGTGAAGCAAGCTTGATGGCAAGAATTTTTAGCTAAGTTTGACTTTTGTTTTGAGCACACCGCTAGAAAGACCAATCAAGTGCCTGATGCATTGAGTAAATGAGCAAAGTTAGCGGCCCTTAGAAGAATTACCCCAATGGTGGCTAGTAGAGTTGTGACGAACATTTGCAAGTTAATTGAAGATAATTTGGGAAAGGACCTACAGGCCAATGCCATCTTAAAGCTAGTTGAAGAAGGGATGTCCAAGTATTTCTGACGGGAGAACGGGGTCTTGTGGACAAAGGATCTTCGATTGTTTGTGCCGAAGGTATGGGGTCTGAAACAAATGCTGATGAGGGAGTGTTATGATACACTATGGGTTGGACACCCAAGTTGGCAACGCACTTTTGCTCTATTAAAACAGGAATATTATTGGCCTCACATGTAACAAGACGTGATGGACTATACAAAGACTTGCGTCATCTGCCAACAAGATAAAATTGAAAAGAAAAAACTTGCAGGCATGCTTGAACCACTACTGGTGCCTACTAAACCTTAGGAAAGCATCTCTTGACTTTATTTTTGCCTTCCCAAAGTTGGTGATCTTAGAGCTATTTTGGTAGTGATCGATCGTTTCTTCAAGTTTGCCACATTCATTCCCACCCACAAGTATTATACTGCAAAAGACACAGCTCGACTTCTATTTAAACATGTGATCAAATATCGGGGCCTCCCTCAGAACATTGTAAACGACAAGGATCAAAGATTTATGAGGTCTTTTTGGAGAGAACTTTTCAAGATATTGGGGTCCCAACTCAACATCTCTTCAAGCTACCACCCTCAAATCGACGACCAAACTGAACGATTCAATGGATTACTAGAAGAATACTTGAGGCATTTTGTTCAAGCCAATCAGAAGGACTGGCTTTCGTTATTGGATGTCGTTCAGCTTTGTTTTAATTCTAACAAAAGCTCTTCCACCAACAAGAGTCTATTTGAGGTGGTCACTGGACAACTACCAAAGCTACCCCATACATCTCTGGAGCAATATGAAGGGAAGAACCTGAGAGCTTTCAATCTCGACAAAGAGTGAAAGCAAAACATAGAGATTGCACAAGCTTACCTGGAAAAAACGTCGAAGCGAATGAAAAAATGGGCAGACAAAGGTCGCAGGGTGCAATAATTCCAAGTTGGTGATTTGATTATTGTTCGATTAGTCTCTGAACAAACTAGGTTCTTAAAGAAGCGAGATCGAAGATTGGTGCGCAAATATGAGGGTCCAGTGAAGATCCTCTCTAATCTGGAAAATACTTCTTACAAAATTGACCCACCAAAGTGGATGAAAGTGCATCCAGTATTTCATGTGAGTAACTAAAACTTTTCCATGCAAATCCTATAGATGCTAGCTGAAGAGAGCCAACCAGAGTCGTCACCACCATGAAGCTACCTTCAGAACGTCGGGTTGAAGAAATTTTAGTAGACGGGGAAACCAAGATATCTTGAAGACTAGTTCGTGAATACTTAGTGAAGTGAAAGGGAGCAGGACCAGAAGAAACTAGCTGAGAAAGAGACCATGACCTCTGGGCATTCAAGAGGAAGATTGAAGAATTTCAAGCCAGCAAGTCAATGAGAACATCGATAGATTAGGTGAGGGAGGATGTCATGAGCCAACCTTATATAGGGCCATGACCGGTGCTTAGGTTGTCATGTGCCACCCATGTATAGGGCCATGACGAGTAAAGATGCCAAGAGGCGATGGTAGATCTCTTGTGCTAGAAAAAATGTCCTCATTTCTAACATTGTAACGGTTAGTGGTAGCATAGCTCTAAAATCTCTTATACTCTTTAGGGGGTGAACAGTCAGCATATTGTTGGGTTATCTTACTGGTTAGGGTACGAACGTGGCCACCCGTCAAGGGCTATCCCTTGGCTCCGATGATGGTGTGAAGTCTCGATATACTATTCTCGATAATAATAAAATATGTCTTTTATTTGAAAGTCTCAAGTGTTACCTTGATGTGTTTTTCGTTCTCTCGATATAAATGTATCTTCTTGTATATGCTTGAGATTAACTGTGGCTTATGGTTGCTTGTTCAGATATCGAGCTATCGTTAGTTGACTTGGATAAGAGCGTCCATTCAAGTGCTGCACGATCTATCGCTTGTTGAGAGAAAACTTAGCCCATGGCACTGAGCATGAAACGATGCCACTAAAAAAAAGAACCTTTAAGGGAAAAAAAACGACCATCTTAACTGAAACAAAAACATATAATAGCCAACACTCGGAACGACTTGTCCCACTACAAACAAGCCCAACCATGGAATAATTTCAAGCCTTAACCAAGCAAATTCAGGCCCTTAAATAGATGTTACAAACCATAACTGTACCACGAGTTTCAAAAATGCCCGACTTAATCACCCCTGGCCAATAAGTCGTAGTAAGACTACTAAGTTATGAAGAGATGGAAGCGTCCTTAGCCTTCAGAAAAGAGAAGCATAACACCTAAGTTCGCCATTACCTTAGCCATAACTTGACACATGCTACTATCCAAAAATTCAAACAGACAAACCCCAAACCCCAAACGAACAAAAACCTAGAAGCTCGGATACAAGCCATGGAAAAAAATTTAAAACAAAAGCAATGGCATTCGAGGAGGAGCTTAAGTTCTTAGAGACCTCGCCCTTCACTAAAAAAATCGATAAAGCCATGCCTCTTAAAGGGTTCAAAATACTAACCTTAGAAACGTATGATGGTACTTTTGACCCCTTCAATTATTTAAAACTTTATAGGACTAACATGATGATGCAAGCTGTAGATGAAGCTTTGATATGTAAAGGTCTTGTTACCACTCTAAAAGGTGTAGCTCGATCCTAGTATAACAACCTGTAACCGAGGTCAATTACAATGTTCAAAGAGCTCAACCACTCTTTTTTGTCTCGATTTATAAGTAGCCAAAAAATGAAGAAGATAACTTTGAGTTTGATGTCAATCCACCAAAGTAGCAATGAATCTTTGAAAAGCTATGTCACATATTTTAACGCGAAAGTTTTACAAGTTAAAGACTTAGAGAAAATGACTATTATAGCCACCTTGACAAGTGAACTTAATGACAGAGAGTACCACTTGAAGATAACCTTATAACTAAAACCACCTAAAACTCTGGCCGATGTCCTTCTTGTAGTGAAAAAATATATAAATGCCAAAGCTACAATAAAAAAAAACTAAGGTGAGAAAGGCTTATCCCCTTCATTGGTCATAAGAAAAGCAAAAATTTCTACAATCCTTCCCCAAAAAAAGAACGACATAAAGCTAAAAGCCCAAGTGAAAAAAGAAACTATACTGCACTAAATACCTTTCGAAAGAGAACTTTGATGTGAATTGAGAGATATTCTGACCTCAGATGGTCGAAGTCACTGAGACAGAACACCAAGAAAGGTCTGACTAAAAAATGTTCTTTTTATAAGGACATGGTTATAATACTGAAGATTAAGTCGACCTAAAAAATGAGATTGAAGCTGTGATAAGGAGAGGTTAGTTCAAGAGGGTTGTAGAGCAGTGAAGGGAAGGTCAACTTAGACAGCCTACAAATAAGATCGAAGAAAGCTCATCCAGAAAAGAGAAGGAATGCCAAAAAATGAAAGAAAGAAAGTTCGAAAAGATGAGCTAAAATAAAAAGAATACGAATAGATAACAACAGGTCAATCATTAGGATGATTAATATGATCATTAGAGGTAATTCAACCTCGACCAAGAAAATGTACAACCCAGGCATGATCATGACCATAAGCACCTCAACAAAGAGAAAAAAGGATTGAAAATATGAATCGATCTTATTCTGTTTAAAAAAATTAAAAGGGATCCAACATCTATATGATGATACTATAGTAATCACAGCTATAATATATAACTATGTAGTTAAGAGAATCTTATTCAATAATGAGAGCTTGACCGATATTATGTACAATGGCACCTTGAAAAAAATAGGAATCAGTGAAGTCCAACTATAATCAATCACTACTACACTAAAAGGATTTGGGAATGAATAGGTACCAATGAAAGAGATAATCAAGCTACCGATCTTTTTGGGGATAGAATCGAGGATTGTCACCTCAATCATGATTGGAGATGTTTCATCTCTTATAATATGATATTAGGCTGACCTAGCCATCTATTGTAAAGCTTATAGGCTTAGCTCTCTATCTGAAAATAAAATTTTTAACACGCAATAGGGTTGGAGAGGTTAGGGGAGACTAGTCCAAGACAAGACAATGTTATACAATAATAATGAAAGGAAGAACTAGCAAACAGATTGGCAGTTTGATCGAAACGAAAAGCACTGAGGAAAGACTAATCTTGAAAACAAAAAAGAAGCAAGAAACCATAAGCAAAGACATACAACATAATACTGACATGACAAAAATATGCTCTTAAGCTGCTTCGAGCTCTTAAGCTCTAGTAAAACGAAATCTTTTGTTCTATTTTTAAAATTTTTGAAGCAACTCTAAAGATAATTGAGCTCTTAATCAGATGTAAACAATTACATTTCATTTGGACCAAGCTAATACAATGACCAAATATAGCTTGAAATGAAAAATACATACCAATTTCACTATATATTCAGTAAGTTATCAATAACATACTGATCATCACGTAGGGATTTGTTTTCACAGGAAATAGTTCTAACCTAATTGAACAAAAAAAGATAATTAACCAAAGACCAAAATCTGATGAAAATAGACCTAAGTTGATCGAGGATCTCATAGCTATATCATTTGAGGATAGCGTCCCTAAAAACACATATAGATCAAAACTAAACTTAAGTACAAGGATCAGGTAATTCAACTTTTGAGAAATAATACTGACCTGTTCGCCTGAACATTATCTAATATGCTTGGAATTGATATCAAAATGATGATCTATAGACTACACATTAATCTCGAAGTAAAACCAATCGAGCAAAAGAAAAGAATTTTTGCCCGAGAAAAATAAAAAGCTATCAAGGAGAAAGTCAATAGATTACTGCAAGCAGGTTTATTAGGGAAGTCTATTACCTCAAATGAATAGCCAATGTGGCCATGGTCAAAAAGCATAGTAGAAAATTGATGATGTGTGTTAGCTTTATTGACCTGAACAAAACATGCCCAAAAGACAGCTTTTCTTTCCCTAGCATTGATCGATTGGTGGATGATAGTGCCGAGCATGGCCTCCTTAGCTTTATGGATGCCTATTCTAGTTATAACCAAATAAAATGCTAAATGATGACAACAAAAATTGACTTTTGTTACTAAAAATGGCCTTTTTATTATAAGGTGATGCCCTTCAGATTAAAGAACGTAGGGACGACCTACCAAAGGCTGATAAATAAGGTATTTAAAAATCAAATCAATTGTAACATTGAAGTATAGGTGGACAACATGATAGTCAAAAGCAAGAGTTTGACCAAGCACTTGAAAAACCTTAGAGAAACCTTTAACACCTTGAAAAATATAATATAAGACTTAACACGAGCAAATATGCCTTCGAGGTCACGTCGGGCAAGTTTCTCGATTACATGATTAATAAAAGGGGGATAGAGGTGAAGCTAGAAAAGGTTCAGACAATCCTAAACATGAAAGCATTAACCTCGATAAAAGAAGTACAAAAGTTAACTAAAAAAATAGTTGCCCTAAGTCAATTCATGTCTAAGTTAACATAATGATGCTTACCATTCTTTAAAATTTTTAAAAATATTTTTGACTTTAGGTGGACCTCTCAGTGTCAAAAAGCTTTTGAAAAGCTCAAAGAGTTCTTATTCTCTCCACCTATCCTATCTAAGCCAAGACCTAGCGAAATTTTGTACTTATTCATGGCCACCACAAATTAGGTCATCAGCTCATCTTGGTCTAATAAGAAGAAAAGAACTAAAGATTGATTTATTTTGTGAGTAAAGTATTGATAAAACCAAAAATTAACTATAACAGTATAGAAAAATTAGGTTATACGATTGTCACTTTAGCTAAAAAACTCAAGCCCTATTTTCAAGCCCATGTGATCCACATGTTAATCGATCAACCACTGAAACAAGTCTTGCAAAAGCTAGAAATATCAGAGAGGTTAATCAAATGAGCAATAAAGCTAAATAAGTTTAACCTACACATACTGCCTAGGTTAATCTTGAAATCTTAAGTGCTAGCGAACTTTGCTATTAAGCTTACCTTGGTACAAATTGAAAGATAATCCGAGAAAAATAAGAAAACCTTAGATAAAGAAGGTTGGAAGCTTTTTATTGATGGATCAGTCATAAACTATAGTGAAAGAGCCAACCTTATTCTAATTAGTCTGAAAAGACTATAGTATCCATATACCTTAAGATTTAAGTTCAAGTTATCTAATAATAAAGTAGAATATAAGGCATTGATAACTAATTTAAAATTGACAACCAAGCTGAATGTTCAATATATAACCATGTATGGTGACTCTCAATTAGTAGTTAGCCAAATGAATAGGGATTTAAAGCTTGAGAAGAAAGAATTAAAAAATATCTAAACAAAATGTTAGCCTTGGTGGCTAGTTTCAAGAAGGCCAAGGTAAAGAAAATACCAAGCTCGCTTATGGATTTTTTAGCTAAACTGGCTTCAAGAATAACAAGAGAAAGTCTAGTCTAAGTCTTGGTAGAAGAATTGGCATATAAAAGCATTGAAAAAAAGCTTGTAGGATAGATCATGAAAAAAAAAACTGGATGACATTGATCAAAACAAATCTGACCATAAGAATGCTACCTGAAGATAGGATCTAAGCTAAAGCATTGATAAAGAAGGCTTTTCAATACACAATGATTAAGAGAAAATTATGCAAAAGATCATTTAGCCTGCCTTATCTAAGATACATTAATGAAAACAAAAAGTAGACTTCATCCTACAAGAAATCTATGAAAAAATATGTGGAAACCACCTCGGACATCGACCATTAACCTATAAAATGCTTAGGCGAAGCTATTATTGGCCCACCATCAGAAATGATGCAACTGAACTGGTCAAGAGATATAATAAGTGTCAGAGGTTTGCTCATATGTAACATCTTCCCTTGATCGAGCTCACTCCTATCATCAGCTCGTAGCCCTTGATGCAATGAAAAATGTATGTCCTTAGACTATTCATGCCAACTACAGGTTAGAAAAAATTTATCTTAGTAGTAGTAGACTATTTCATGAAATAGCTTAAAGATAAGGCATTGACCATTATAACAGAAGCCCAAGTAGAGATATTTGTGTGGAAGAATATAGTTCATAAATTCAATCTACCTCGATCCATAATAACGAATAATGGCAAATAATTTAAAATTTCAAAGATTAGGAATGGTATTTGAACATTCACATTAAACTGAAATTTACGTTGATCGCTAACCCCCAATCCAATGGATAGGCCAAAGCAACAAACAAGACAATATTAGAAGCCATAAAGAAGAGATTGGATGCAACGAAAAAAAAAGTGGGCCAACAAACTACTAAGGGTTCTTGGGCTTTGAGGATGACCACTAAGGTACCATTGAGAAAAATCCCGTTCCACTTGGCATTTAGAATAGAGATCATGTTACCTATTAAGATTGACTTTTTGAGCTTAAAGGTCGAATTAAGGCCAGAAAAAAGACATGAGAAAGTGCTTAGGGCCAACTTAGACCTCATAAAAAGAATAGAGAAACATAGCCCTTAACATAAATAGTGGCTTATTAGAAAAAAGTGTCTAGCTATTATAACAAAAGGGTCCAACGTAAGCACATTAGGAAAGATGATCTGATGCTTAAAAAAGTTAAAGCCTCAAGATTAAATAACCAAAGTGACAAATTAGTTCTAACCTGAAAAAGGCCATATGTAGTTAAAAAGCTCATCCATGATGCGACCTATAAGCTACAGGATATGAATGGCAACACCATCTCAAGGATGTGAAATACGAATAACTTAAGAGTCTATCACAATAGCTCAAAATAAACTGAGCTCACACTTGTATTTTGTGCTTGAATATAGAAATCAAATTACACTCGCCTGAAGATACTTACGCTCATAATGAGCTCATACCCTAACCGATCTAACAAAATCTGAGATACTCCTAAATGGCTAGGTAAATCCTTAGTCTACTTAACTGGGCTTAAACTTGTTACTATAAATCTATAAAACTTGTGTTATTGTAATTAACAAAGTTTAAACTTATAAGAATAAAGGAAAATTTATAGCAATAGAACCAAACTGAAACTTTAACAAAATGAACAACATATACATTTTATTCCCTGTGAATATGATTAGTACAAAAAATGATTAGCAGATCATTCCTATCTGAAGTTAACACAAAAATCGACCTTGTACATTAGCATTTCTAAAACAAAAAATTTACAAAAGTTTTAAAAAATAGAACTAGGTGTCAATAACATCAACAATAGTAGTAGCAGTAGTAGAAGCATCCTCATCAGTAAAAGCAACAGCATGCCCTCAACCTCCCCAGCCTCATCCATCTCATGCTCGATACCTAGAGCTACCTTAAGCTTAACATCTATGACCTCATCATCGTCCTCTTTCTCCTCTTCCTCGAGCTAGCTTAGAGGAGGCCTTGATCTAATATTATTGATATCAATATCAAAGAGATCGAAGTTGAAATAAAAAAATTTAAATTGTACCTATCAAAGGCACTAAGCACTTTAACCTGGGAAAACTCCACTTTTAGCTAGAGCAATTCACTGAAAACTTTAAAGTCCTTGATAGCTCGCTTTTTCATATCTTTCTTCTCCTTCTTTCTAGCCTCCAACTTAGACCTCAACCTTACTATCTTGGCTTGAGCATAACTATGCTTGAGCTTGGCCCACTTCCTTATAAAATTAGCCTAGGCTTTCTTAACTGGGACAGCTTTTAACTTCATTGTTAGCTCATCATTCCTTTTCCTTTACTCAGCCTCTTTCTTATAGGACGCACTGAAGCTCGACCTGACATTGCCTAAAGCATCCGAACTCTTTTTATGCTCCTGAGTTTAGGCAATCACATCTTTCTAAGCCTTCAACAAGTAAGCCATAGTGAGGTAAGCATAGTGGAGAGCCTGATTGGTGTTATCTAAAAGTTAAGTTGGAAGCTTTTATTAGACTGCATAGAATGAACTTAGACATAAAAAATTAAAGAACAATGAAAAAACTAAGATGAAGTTAGGTAGTACTTACTAAGAGAAGGGATCACTACCTTACAGAACCTCATTGTCATATTGAGGTTCTCGATGAGGTTGTTAGTGGGAGTATAATCCAACCTCATGAAAATCCTCTCTAGGCTGGGCCGTAACACCCTTGCCTCATGATTCTTCAAGATGGAAGAGGAAACTTTGACCTAAATGGAAAAGAAGACTTTAACCCTTAGTTTTTTGGTAAGAAGTGCCACGGAGAGCTCCCGACAAGCTGTGGACTTCGTCTTTTGGGTTACGAGGGAGCATTAGGCCAAGAGGTGATGACTTTATCCTCTCTACGAGATGGGATCTCACATTAAATTTTTTTTTAGGCCTTTTTGGGCCTAGGTGCATGCTAAAATAGGGAAAAGCCAAATTCTTTATTGACAAATATATCTGTAAAATAGAGCTAACAATTAGATAAAAATCAAGTTAAAATAAAATCTTATGAGGTTACCTCACACCTACCCTAGTACTTCATTTCGTTTATTACTTCGAGAGAGCCTAACCTGTAGGCATCAATAATGAGCTCCCCTTATGGGTGTACTCTATTATTTTATCCTGATATGATAGATTCAGGATGGAGAGAGCTACTGGTGCATCCACAAAAATATTAGGCCTATTTATTATCTCTCATGTCACAACCTCGGTAGCAGCCTCGACCTCAGTTTCACTATCTTTATTTATTTTTTGTTTTTAAAGTAAAAAAAAAAAAAAAACACCTTTCAATTCTTTATAGAACTTGGACAATCGACAAATAATTTTTTATTAGGCCTAGCTATTAATGCCACCTCTTATCATTGGGGTGTTTTTTAATGGAAAAAATTCCTTGAATAGAAGGAAAGTGAGAAAAATGTTCAAATGTTAACAAAAATGATAAAGCCTACTATGTACTATATAGAGTTAGGAGTGAGCTAATTGATAGTTAAATTGTAAAAATTAAAAATTGAAACAAACAAAGAATGAAGTGAAAACCTCATACCAATCACGAATGAATCCTAATATATGTACAATCAATGTAGCTGTAGTTTATCAATAACTCAATCTGAGAAGTTTGACATTAATATGTTGTATCCTTTTTTATAAAAAATGAAGGTCATTGTCTAAGTGCGAACGTGATAAGTTAAACACATGTTAAGACAATCTTCAAGATTAGCTCTGCCATTTACTTCTCTCATCATATCCTTGGAGATCATATCGATGTCATAAAGAGTATATACAAAAACCTCAATCAAGTCATCCTGCTTCATAAGATTCCCCTCTTTGCCATCATTTTCCCTTATCAAGGTACTCCCTTTTTCCTATTCCTCTTTGAAACCTTTCTCATCGTCAGAATCTTCACCATAAAAAACCTTTAACTCTTGATTTGGAGTATGGTTTCGAGGTTAAACCACAATTGAGAACAACATGACCATGGGGGAAGTAAGACAAGCCGAGACCCTTCAAGAGAAAAAGTAATTTCAAGAATTGACAACAAGGGAATAGAAGGGAATAGAAGGGAATAGAAGTGACAATGTAAGCATTTATAGGTGAAATAATAAAAGTAGAAAAAACTGATGAAACTAAACCCTAAAAGGAAGAGTAGCTAAAGATGAAAAAAAGTTAGCCATAGAAGATGGATCGACCTAAGAGATGGGGAAAAGAGATGGTTTCTGTAGTTCAAAATCTATTTGAGCAAACAATTCTTCTGTGCTCAGGACCCATTCTCCTCTTGCCTAAGTATTGTCTTCATTTTGCTACTACCTTTTTTTAGACATCGAATTGAACCAAAAGGTCATTCTCTCACAATCACCACATTCGATGATAGGTGAAATTAGGTCATTGTTA
Organism: Durio zibethinus; assembly: GCF_002303985.1. The sequence goes on along the minus strand of NW_019167949.1, from coordinate 7,841,232 downwards.
TACTGTTTGAGCTGACCCCCTTAAGTTCTACTCTGAAACTCTCAACCTCCTTAGAACTTAAACTAGAAGACATAATTGAAAATACATATCGAAGAAAGTAGAGAAAAATATGTGATAAAAAGAACAACTTTAAGATCGAATAACTTAAATCGGACAAAGAGCAAAAAAAGCAAAAAGGTGAAAATTGAAAACCCTAACAAACCTTTATATAGCCGTGTCAGAGATCAGATGAACGGTATAGACGATGCCACATGTCATAGTGAAGATGAAAAAATGTCTTTACATCTTCTTTTTTTTAACTTTTCTTGCTCAAACTACTTTTCTCCTTATTTAATGCCACCAGATCGACCAAATTGGACTCCAGTCAAATCTATCAAACCGAATAACTCCACATGATAGATTGAACACCTGATTCATCATTAGAGTTCAAAGTAAAGACTCAAATCCAAACTCTTAAAATAAAACATAAGTCTTACGTCAACCAAACTAACTCCAACCCAAATCTCGGATCATCTTGAACAATTAACACTTCGACGACCTTTAAGTTGGCTATGCACTCAATCTAAGATATGCACGTGAGATCAGACCCCCACAAGGTTGGACCACGACTCAAGTCTAATTGTCTCCCAATGCCAACTTCCCCTATGACGTTGGCTTCGAATAATCAAATTTCACGTCATCTTCTTTTATTTATTTACCTTACACGGGGTGTGTCAATCGTACACTCAGTAGTCTGATACTCAAACTGCTTTATGAAGGGATAGAATGTTGGGTGCATTTAGTGGTCAAAAAGGATACAGTGGTCTTTTTTTAATGTTAAAAGCCTTCAACAGACAATCAAAAGTAATTTCGATATTTGTACCAACTTGACATGTCAGGTCGATCTAACATATTAAGTACCACATCAGTTTGGCCATATTTTTATTGTTCCCTAATGGTCTCCTATTGTTTATATATAAATACAAATTTTCAAGTACTATTAAGTTAAGTTCATTTTACTTCTAATTTTCTTTACTACTTTCATTTCGACCTTACTTATTTTGACTTATGTGTTAGAATACAAACGTAAAAAATACTTTTTACTTTTACCTCTAACCGTCATTCTTTTTTGTTTTTTCAAAAATATCTTAAGATTGAAGTTCTACACAAACACCTTATTTCAAGGTTGGGAAAATGATTGGTGTTCTTCCTTCTAAAGAATGTAGTAATAATTCCTGAACTCTTTTGACAAATGAATGGATTTGATGCATTTGCTTGTGACTCAGGACAATATTTCAAGATTGATTAATTAAACAAATTGATAAAATTATAATAAAATTTATTTATGTTTAATTTTTTTACATCTGTATGATCCAGGCTTCTTTTACCCAACCTTCCATATGCAGGCCATTTACTTATCTGAATTTTTTAGCTCATTTTATTGCGGCCAATAAAATACAATCTGAAAAGTACATGCGAAATAAATGTTATGACTTCACTTGGTAGAATATATGATTGAGTGCAATGAATAATGACATTTAGAGGGAACATATCTAAACAAGGAAATGGAAATCAAATCAATTGTATGACCTACATGAGATCCATTATCCCACTCCATTTTCAAACCATCAATCCAACACCAAACATAAATATTCATTATACTTTGATAACACATTTAGAGAATTAATTTGCAAGGATCAATTGTCCTGACGTAAAAATTTTATGATTTTATTCAAATAAATATTTTTTAAAATATAGGTTCAAGTTTTCGTAAATTTCACATTGTTTTAAACAAAAAATATTTAAAAAAAAAAGAAGAAATTGTTTTAAACATTCATTTTTTTCCATGCTGCATTAACTTCTTATAACCATTCAATCCTATAAATCTAAAATATTCTTTAAAAAATGTAATTATCCAATCTCAATCATGAATCACGCCTTAAATTTTATATGGAACGTATATTACATATGAAATTTTTGTTGGGTTCATACTCCACCTATGAATATCTGATTGACCCTCGATATTGTACAAAAGAAAGAAGCGAACACTAAATTGACTAATTTACGTTTTTATTTTAAATAGTGAGCTGATACTTCAAAATCTATGCCATCTTTTGACTCAAAAAATTATAAATTATAAATTTTAAATTTTAAATTTATTAAATGTTATTTTTTTTTAAATGATTGTATAAATTAATTAAGTTAAGTTTTGAATTTAAAATATTTTACTTTAACAATACACTAAAAACTTGAAAAAATAGTTTTCCTTAATTACTACTTTTTTTCTTTGGATGGTTTAGGGGTTAATTGAACTGAAAAACAAACTCAAAACCCAATGTACAATGATGTTTATTTGTAAAAAAAAAAAAAAAAATCCCAATCCTTGATGATATGCAGCAGCAAATTGATTTTGGGGTATCAGCTGGTTTTGATTGGCTTCTGTTAGGAAAAGTAGCATTAGGCGTGGATGGATGGAAAGCATGCCTTGTTCCTACATAAAAGCAAGCAAACAAAGAAAACTACTATAAAAGCTGCAATTGTAATATTATTCAAAAGGGAGACAAATAAATCGAAATATGCCTTCCTTTTGAATGCTACCATCATCATCATTTTTCATCACATTTATTGGTTGGTGGTGTCTGAGAAAAAAGGTGAAAGCAAAAAACAAAAGATAAGCCGAATAGCCGATAAAAGTCTCCTTTAGTAGTATACATTGTGGGTTGAAAATTATATGTTTAATTATTTACTTTTAGATTTTTTTTATTTTAATCATTCAATTATAAAAAATTATAATTTGATCACTAACTTTTATAAAATTATTTTTTTAATTATTAAAGTAACATTAAACTCTTAAAAACTAATAGTATACTAATATATAAATCTGATAATTTAAAATATGATATGATAATATAAGACGAAAATAATATGAATAAAAGATATAAAGATAACACGGTTTAAAATTTTAAAAAATCATAAATAAATTTAATAAAATTAAAAAATTATATTTTATATTTTTTTGTTGACATGAATTATAACATATTTTTTTCATATAAAATACGATATAAATATAATATTTTACACTATACGATAATATAAATTATAAGATCTACTAACATGACATTTTCATGTTATTTGTTAAAATGCGAAGTTATATTGTTATATTATCTAACATGTTGTGTAATAATATCAATATGATATTATATATTTTGATAAAAATTAAAATTAAAAAAGATAAACTATAATTTTGGTACTTAATTTTTCTATAATTTTTATTTTGATAATTTAATTTAAAAAATTTTACAATTTAATTATAAAATTATTAATATTTCATCATCAATGTAATTTGATAACAATCTAATCATGAAGGTTTTTAAAATGAAAAAATAAATAATTTGTCATTTGTGATAATATGATGTCTATAAGAAAATTAAATTCCAAAAAATTACCATTCAAAAGGAAAGAACTAGCATTCCAGGAATTAGAATCCCACAACCCCTAAAGATTAGTGTGGGAAAATACGCCACCAAAAAGGGGCCTTTAAAAGGTTGGGTGGAGCATGAATGATTGACTAGGCTTTTACGACAGTGTCACATTCCTCAAATTTTAGTAGGAGATCAACATTTTCTGACTTTTCCTCTGACTCTTCTTTTTTTTTTTTTGCTTTCAGCAGCCAGTCCCTTTCCTTGGAATTCAATTTACAAAGCTACCTTCTAAAAAGTATTGGTGGTCCTTAGGACATTATCAAATTAAAGGCGGGCAACAGATGAGCATTCAACAAACTTTTCTGTCTCTCTTTTTCTCTTTCCTTTTGTTTTCTTATTAATCAAAACAAAAGTTTAGCGAAAAAAATTAAAAGAAACGATGATGTTTTATGTATAGAAAATAGAAAAAAAAAAAAAGCAAATGCTGACGTGGTGAGTTGAGCGTGAGCATTTACCTGTGATTTATATATTACAGGGTTAATTTATGATCTGTTCTTAAATTATTATAAAATATTTAATATAATATTTAATTTTAAAATTTTTTAATATGATATTTAGATTTTAATTTATTAATTAAAGTAATATTTATTTATAAAATAATTAATTTTAAATAATGATATATGATGAATAAATAATTTTTTAAATATCATATTACTTAATAAATTTATAATATAATATTAAAAATTTTTAAATTTAAATATTTTATTATAATTTAAAATTATTTATAATATTAATCTTATATTATATTAATTTTATTTTCTTGGACATCTAATATTTCATTACGTTACATCAATGGCAGTCGATTTTTTTAAGAGGTTGATTTCAATACTTAAGTTCATTCAGTCTCAATCAATGCACAATAAAATGATATGATTTTCAAAACTCTTATGCGTTATTATTTGTGCTAATTTTTAATGTAGGATGCAATTTTTTTTTGAAGAATAAAGTACTCGTATTTATCTCAAATTTTTTAAAATTAATATTTATCAAAATTTCTATTAATTATAATTTAAAAATATATTTAAAAATTTTAATTCAATGATAAATATATATATTGATTTATAGTACGAGTCAAGTTGATATTCCTCTTTTGACTAGAAAAATAATTTAAAAGAAAAAAAGAAACAAAATTTCCTATCTTACTTTTCTTATCTTAAAAATTTTATTAATTTTTAAAAAAATTTACACTTTATTTATATAATAAAATTTTTTAATTTATCAATTTTAATTAATTATTTTTAATAAAAAATTTAACAAATCATCGAAAAAAATTTTCTAAGTCCTTTTCTTGCCCTTTTTAATTGTTAAAATAATATTTATAAAATGATTTGATTACCAGTTGTCTATACGTATAAAAATTAAAATTTATTAAATGCGTTTAGTTAACGTGCAGTATTGGTTATGAATATTAAAAATATATATAATTTTAGAAAAGGTTTTTATATTTAATATATTACTTTCATTAAATTCAAAAAACTAATTAATTGTAATATTCTTTCTGTAAATATTATTTTAATTAGTGCTTAATGGCACTTGTTAACATTTCCCTAGTTAAATTTCTATTTTAGGAAATGTTTTTTTTTATTTAATGCACTATTTTAAAGCATTAAAAATTAAGAATTTCTATTCATAAAAAAATTTTGTAATTAAAACATTATTTTTATTTTTATTCTCTTTATAAAAATTACTTGGAAACAATATTTGATATCTCTTTTTTATATTATCATTACTTTCTTTTTTAATGAGATAAATGCTTAATACCAACAATATATTAATATTTGACTTTTTTACAGTATTTGATCTATTAATAAGTATATATTTTTCATTAAAAAATTAAAATTAAAATATATTTTTATAATAAAAAATTAAATAAAAAAAGGAAAAAAAATGGAACAAGAAGCAGTCGATCGTATAGAACACGAAGTCCACTATTTTGTCAAACCAAAACTAAAATTAGATTCTATATAAATAATAATTGATTACGAGTTTATAACAAATGACTATTATATCTGGAAAGTAAGTAGAATTGATCCCAAACCCTAGTGGAATCTATGTCATCCGTTGATACTGTTTTGAAAATTGATCTACGCTATAAGCAGTGGATTGTAAATAAACAGGACTTGACTGTTTTCTAAAAGGCCGAATATGAAATTTTTTTAGAATTTGAGAAGGACCGACGGCTTTGCAAAGAGTTGATTGTTTTGTTACAAAAAAACATTTTAAAATTGAAAATACAAAAAGATAGTCAAATGCTTTTTCGGAGCAATTGACTTGTCTGTGTAAAAATTTATAATTTATTTTGAAAAAAATTTTGATTATTAAAATGAATAAATATATTTATAATTTAAAAAAGTATATATTTTTTATAAAAAATTTTAATTAAAATAATACAATGTAAGAGTTACTGTCTTAAAATAAATTAATAAATATAAATATTTCAATCAAGACTCGAAAGCAAAGCCATAAGCAAGCAAACGCAAGCAAGCGTTCCACTTTTATATAAATTACCTTCGCAACACATCTTACTCCCTTTTTTTTTAATAATAAAAAGTTTTTGAAAAATACAAAATCCAAAAGAAAGAAGAGGGACCAATTACTAATCGCTATCATGCGCCATGGATGTCACTATCCCAATCCTTTACTTTAAATAATTCCAACCAGACGTATCCTCATTCTTTTCATTTTCCCCCCAATCTAATATTTCCTTTTTATTCTTCCTTTTATTTATAATTTCTCTGAAACAACTATCCTCTCCAACTTTACATTTCCTCGCCGATTAATTCGTACGTTTGCCACGGTCGAGGACGCCGCCGCCGCCGGTTTTGTTTCCTGGCTTTTTCCTACTCTCCAGATCCGTCTAATCGCCATCAGGTAAATTGTCACACGCCTTTTTTGATCTGATATCCTGTTTGTTTCCCGAGAAAATAAAAGGAGAACAAGCCAAAAATAAAGTTTTCAATTTGAACTGTTCACTGTCAACTTTTCTCTGTTCCATTTTTTAATGCTTTCACTTCAATCAAACAGAAAGCATTGCTTTGAGCTGCTCCTTGGTACGTTAAAAAGTAAACAGATCTTAAATTAGTCTTAAATGAATTTATTATTTATTTAATTTTTATTATTGGCGTTGATGTTCTTAAAATTTTCTTTATGTTAATTCAGTAAGTAGCTCTCTCTATTGATTTTGTTTCTTCTTTTCTTTTTGAGTTTTAAAATTAAAAAAATTAATGTTATTGAAGTTTATTTATTTATTGTAATAAATTTATAGGTCTTAATTATGCGTGGTAATAAAATTTTTAATGAGGGCGTGACCATGTTGCTATTGAAGTTTATTTATTTATTTATTTTAATAAATTTATAGATCTTAATTATGCGTGGTAGTAAAATTTTTAATGAGGGCGTGACCATGTCCATAATTATTACAGTTTTTGGGGAACTCAATAGTTATTATGTTTGCACTTGGGATTGCATTTCATTAGTTACTATAAATGGAATTTAAGAGCTTTCATTGACTGTTAAATTTGATTATTTGAGAAATTTGATAACTTCACTGACTTGTGAGATATGGGTGGATGAAGGAGTTGGGGGTAGTTTGGTTCGGTTTGTTGTGACTGGAGGGGCGTTGAAAAGAAAAAAAAAAGTGTTGTCTGGGTGCCCCAGATGAGAAGAACTGATGCTATTGACAGTAGAAGGAGGAGGGTTCTTCTCTTCTTCAGCTTCTGGGTATAGTAAGGGCTTGACCCTTCTTCTCTTGGGTCAGAAGCACGAGGACAAGCCCATGAGAGTTTCGCCGTGGAACCATTACCAGTTGGTGGACCAAGAATCTGATCCTGACCTCCAGCTGGCTTCCATCAAGAACCGGCTTTCCAGCGGGTGCGCCTCTTTCGTTTGCTTTGGTCGCACTTCCGCCGGGCTTGACAACCCATCACCTTTGAAAGTTGGCCCTGTTCAACAGCGGGATGTCTTGCCAGGGCCTCTTGTTTCAGATAAAACTAATGATCACGCAACTCAACTTGATGATGGCAATAGTAATTCAGGAAAGGTTGCCCTTAAAAGTAGTTTGAAGAAGCGATCAAATAGTACTCGAGTTCCTCTTGAGGTTGTTAATGACCGTGAGGCATCAGGGGGAAGGGATGTTGATATCCCTAGTCATGCAGAACGAAGAAAGGTGCGGTGGACAGATGCTTATGGTAGTGAGCTTGCTGAAATCAGGGAATTTGAGCCCAGGTACAAGGAACATCTGCTCTATATTAAAGTTGCATGAGTAATGCTGTACAATTTTCAAACGCATTTTGAGTTTTTCTATACGCTATAATGATATGCTGTTTGTGTCTTAGTTAATGTGCATCATGAGCTCAAGTAATATTATGTGTCCAGCAACGACCACTAAGTTGTCATACTTTCTTGTTTTTTCTAAAGCTAGTTATGTTAAGATTCTTTGGCACTATTGAGTAGAATCCTCTATAAATTTGTTGGACACTCATGGCCCATAGGTTGGAAATATTCTGATTATTCAAATAATGCGTTTCCTTGCTTGGGAAAATACTAAAACTTTTCTGTAAGTTAAGCTGATTGTGTTGCAATTTGTGTTATAAAGCAAAACAGGTTGGTTCAGTTGTATTATGATACATTGTTTTCCTCAGTGAAAGGTAACCATAGGAAAAATTTGTGGTATTTACTTCTTAGAACTGTAAAAGCACATGTAGTAAACGTTGAAAACTTGAAATTGGATCTGAATGATGTTACAACATGACACATATATATGAACTGAAATTTTGTATCGCTACCAAACTTTGTGAAACCTTTGGCTGCTTTATAAGGAAGCCTTGCTACTGGTTGCATGGTTCCTGGTTTATATGGTTGTTTATGGTTCAGAAACATACTTTCATTGCTAATTATTGGAGCTCCTTTGCTATGGTACCTTTTGCACAAACTTGGCATGTAGCTTATATATTTCTTTTGGATTTGAGAAGTATGTAATTTTCATATCAATTTCACTTGATCATCGCATGTCAACACATCAAAAACTAAAGGGAAAGACAGCTGATTCTCTTATTTTTCATCTGTGCAAGGGGTGTTCGGTTGGTAGATATTAAACTTTAGTTACATTATAAGGCATTCTTCTGTGACACCTTAAAGCTGTTCAAGGTGTTGTGGTATACAAATGGTGGATCATTGCTTGCTTGTTATTAGAGTGATGGCTAAAATTTGTTCTGTGCATCATATATCTAAATTAAGGGAGCTATCATTTTGGGTAAGAACCAGATCTTAACAACATAATTGCATTGGCAATCTTGGTGCAAAACATGCCAATGTTCTTTGGAAGAACTTTTCCTCATGGATTGCACTTGTTTTTTTTCTTTTTAAACTTTTAATGACACGCACTAGTAAAATATTATTATGCTGTCTTTTTATGCATTTTTTGTCCCTTTGTATAACCTCACTTAACTCATAGGTTTTTTAATTATGACTTATTCACTAATAGGTTTATTTGTTAGAAGGGTTGAAAATTTAATCTCTAAGTTCTTTCTTCTCGTTTCTGGGGTATAAATTTTTATTTTCACTTAGCATTTATTTCAACCTAACATGATTCCCTTTTTTGGCCTTTCATACAACTGACCTTATAGTTATGGGATATAAGGCTTAGTCTGTTGTTATTGTTGTTGCTGTTGTTGTTGTACTTAGCATTTATTTCATTGTGAAATTTACATAAATTATCATTTAACATAATTGGCTTTCTTTAGTCTCCCTTGCCAATATCAAGGGGTGAGTTTTTTCCCCTTACCTTTTTGTGTTGCATTGAAGATCATTCCTTGCTTTGTATGATACCTTGATTTTTGTAGCCTCACCTCTTTTCTTTCTTTCTTTAAAGGAAACAAGAAAGCTTTGATCATATTGATGAAGCCTATTTTGGTCAAGAAAAATGGATAGGATGGATAGGGGTGTAAATGAATCAAACATGAATGAACATTGCAGTGTTTGTGGTTTGTTCTTTTATTTTCACAATTCATGTTTTTTAAGAAATTTTTACACTATATTCAAGCTCGGTTCATTTAGATATTAGAATCTTCGGGGATCGGTTCATTTAAATAACGAACTCATTCGTGAATATTAAATGAATATATTCATGAAATAAACAAACATAACTAATAACTAAGAAATTGGTCTTGCAAACCAATGACTTAGTCTCTCAAGAGCAAAGGGGACATGCCTACTTATAAATAGTTTCCTTCCCTACATTGGTTTTCCAAGCTGTGGGATAGAAAGAATACAAACAAAAAGTTTCCTCCAGAACTTGTTTGTTGTTCATTTTAGGCAATTAAAAGTTATATTTATAATAATATTTTTTAAAACATTATAAATGATTTTTAATATATGGTAAGTGTATTTTTCAATGTATTAATATTAAATTGTGATTAAAATCTTATTAAAAGATATTTAATCATAAAGTAGTCATCTTAGAAGGAATAAAAACAAAATATAAACATATATTTATTGAATTTGTACACAAACGTTAAACAAGCTTGTTCATGAACATAAACAAATGAAATAAACCTTTGTTCATGTTCAATTCGTTTATTACATGAACATTAAAATGTTATTTAAGATTGTTTGTTAAGTTTAATAAACGAATAGAAATTGAATATGTTAACGAATAGTTCATTGAAAGCTTTGTTCATTTACATGCTAAAAATGGATGAAAAATTTACGAGTGCTTACCCTAACACATTTTCTGCTTGATGTTTGATCAAGTTCAATGAGATCCCATCTGCATAATTGAGCTGTTAAATATGTTTTGTTTTTTGGTGCTTATGATTTCCATAATAGTAATATCATCTGCTTATATAGCATTGAGATAGATCACTATTTAGGTGTTATCCTCTGTCCTCTATTTTTTTTCATGTATTGTGCCAAAAGATAGGGATTTTATTCTATGCCGTCAGTATGGACTGTCTTATCATTGACCCATCAGTTTTTCTTTGAGTTCCTTATTCCAAAAATGTTAAATATAATATAGATGGTATCCGTTTGTTGGTTTGCAGTAATTCCCTAGCCTGGCAATTTCTTTTCATATGGTGAAGATCCTATGCTTCTTGTTTTTTTTTTTCTTTAATTAAACTGTTCATATATTCGCCTTGCTTGTTCAGTATTTATTCTCTTTTTTTTTGTTTGGTTTATTTTCAAATTACCTTGAATTTTGTTTCTGATATTGTACCTTGATGTAATGTCAGTGAAACAGGCGGATCAGATGATGAATTCGATAATGGAAGTGAAAGAACTTGTTCGTGTACAATTATGTAGTTTGGCCATTATTTGAAGTTCAATGATGATCAGGTAAATTGCTGCTAACAGATCTTAATCTTGTGATGGAAATGCTCAGTTGATTTGTGGGCAAAGAAGAAAAAGGTCTTTCTGATTATACATGGAAATGGAATGCAACCAATAGAGAGGAGCTTTGTTTCTGGGCCACCTTAGTTGGACTGATCTTTTGTGCCTATATTTAATATATTTCATATTGAATTTGAGATTTCAATTTTTTCATCCTGGGCTTCACTTTGTTTTTTTTGTATGATTATTATAATTCTTGTTGCATGACTGTTGTCAATTAGTTCATGGCAATTAATGTGTTATATATTTTCAGCTCAATCATTTTTTGTAGTTAAAAAAAGGATTTTCATGCTGTGCTTGTTCCCTTTTCCTGGTTAGAAATATTGTACGTTCTGGCATTGTGATGGCAAAGTTTTGGTGAATGATCACCAAAAGCTTTTATTAACATGAATAACCTTGACAGTATGTTTTATGTTCTGTTGTTTCCTTTTCTTTTATGACGGGAATTTGGAAAGGGAAAAAAAATTCATAAGAAATTTTTATTATTTTATTTAAAAATGATAAGTGCATTCTTAGTTAAATTTATGATTAATAATTGTTCAAATTATTTATATGTTTTTAATGAATTGTAATTTAAAATTATTAAATTTCAGTCAATGTTTAATTAGAAATTCATTATTCGCTTTTGAATAAAATAATAAAATTTTCATTAATTTTTAAGTAATGAGAATGGTGTTATTTTTTTTAATCTTTTTCACACAGAATCCTTGTTAATTCTGGAAAACTTAGTACGATATTCACCATTATGGTCTCTCCTCTAAAACAAGATTTCCAGGGTAATAATTAAATTCTGACCATGCACTGATGCGATGTCCTCCCAAATTCGTCTTTGCTATTGCGTCTTACCTTTTCTAAGCTCGTACTTGCTACTGTGCCACACCTCGAGTGGGTCAAAATTTTTATTGAAAAAACAATTTAAGGATGTTGTTGATGCTAGATTTGATTTTGAACCTTTGATTAACTGGTTTAGATTATTTTGTTAATTCCAATCTCTAAATTATGAATTGTAAAATATAAATATAATTAAAGATATTAACAAGTAAGGTATGAAGAAAGTAGAATATTTTTATTTCTCATTTTTTATTTTTATATTATATTTATTTTTGTATTCATATCAATATTTTAAATTTAGTCTTGTATTCATTTTTATGGATATTTAATAGGTATAAATAATCTTCAAATCCATTGCTTTTGAAAAAATAAAAACTAAAATTTATTTTTTTGTTTTTTTTTTATCTTGTATATTTAGAAAACTTTTTATAAATATAAATTAATATATATTTTTTCAATAAAAATATATTAATTTTAATTAATATAAAATAATAATTTATAATATTTAATAAAAATTTATTTATTAAATATATAAAAATATATATATGTAAGATATGTGTATGAGTACGAGACAAATATTATATTAATAGTTCGTATTCTTTTATCTATTAAAAATTTAAAATCTTATCCATTTTCATCTCTATACCTATAATGTAATACTCATTTTCATTATCATTCGAAAAAAAGTTGAATTCTCTATTATATATGAATAAGATTGATATCCCTAAATGTAATAAATTTTTTTATAGTTGGATGAACTTTAATATTATTTTTTAGTTAAAAATAAAAAAACATGTGACAAAATAGTGAGATAAGTAGAGTTGGCAATGAGGCGGGGTAGGTCGGTTTTTGCTTCCCTCATCTTTGACTTGAACCCTCAATAGCTTTACTTGATACCTGACATGCACGTACTCGAAGGTTTTACTTGAAAAACTTGACATCGACCCGTTAAGCATATTATTACCTCGATCTCGATCCGATTCGAGCCGAATTCAATTTATTATTAATTTAAATTTATTGAAAATTTAATAAATCATAGTCTAAATATATTACAAGCATTAACAAATTTAACTAAATCACTCACAAATTCAAACTTAGTACATACAATTTTTTTTGTCTAGTAAAATCTCACAAATTTTCAACATAAATAATGAAATTATAAAATACATAAAACTTAATAAATTAAAACCATAAATTTTCATCATAGATGATGAATTTATGAAATATATAAAACTCAGTAAACTAAATTTCAAATATCAAACAAGCATAAGTTAATAACTAAAATTTAAACATAGCACATGTTACAAGATAAACATCAAGAGCTTAAACCACCATAATAAGAAGTTAAATTGTTTAAACATCCTTTCATCCACCATGGTGAAAATCTTACAAGACCACAACAAATCATTTCATCATCTCTAAGCTCCATATCCCTATTCTCCTTTAACCACACTAGTCTTATAAAATAAAACAATAAGATGAATAAATAAATCTCATAAAATAATATATTTAAAAATAATAATATAAAAAATGAATTAGTTAAAAAAGATAATATTAATTACCAAACTAGTTATCTTTTCTTCAATCTCACTCACATCAACATCTTTGTAGAAAAACTTTTCTCTTAACGAAATTAACCCTACAAATGAAATAATAAAATATTAATAAATAATATATAACAACAAAATATAATAACTAACAATATGCTAAAATAAAAAATAAAATTGCATAATATGTATTATTATACCTTCTTCTTTAGCCTATAACCAATTTTGATAACATGTTAAAGCTTTTATAGTTGATGGATAAAGTCTATTACATTGCGCACTCAGCAATCTCCCTCCAGTATTAAAAGTAGACTCTGAAGCAATAGTAGAAATTGGTATGGCATAAATATCTCTAACAATAAGTTGTAAGGTCGAAAATTGAGGTCCAGTTAGTTTCACCAATTCAATATATCAAAATCTCATTTTTTGGTATGACTTCTTCATCCAAGTAACGATTTAACTTTGATTTCACTTTTGATTTCTTCTTTTTTTTTCTTGAAACAAAATTATCATAATCTCTCAAATTTTCCAATTCAGTAACACCAACACCATATAAGATGAAAAGCTTGAAATAGAAAGTCCTCCCTCCTTTTCCAAAGCTAATTTTTCCTTATACTCCTTAAACAAATCCTGACATATTTGCACAATCATTTCAATTTCAAATTCAACATTTTCTCCATAAATCTTTTCAAAGTAATACTCTAACAACTCTATTTTGTACCTTAGATCTAAAATTATGGCAACACCCATTATACTATGCACATCATTCCAATGTTTTTCAAATTTGTCTAACATGCTCACTGCCATACATGAAATAATTCTATTGGTATGCATAATCCATTCATTTAATGCCAATCTGATTTTGCAAATATTAGGAAAATAAATATTTGTAGTAGCATACTTTGTGCCATAAAACCCTTCAGTGATATCATAAAACAATTTCAACTTCTCACAAATCTCGGTTGCAATGATCTAATCATTTTCAATTGGTAAATATTTGTACAAAGGATCATCATGCAATTGCACACAATGAGAAAAAACATCTTTATAAAACAAAGCTATTCGAAGCATCAAGTAAGTAAAGTTTCATCGTGTTTTGACATCAACACATAACTTTTTTTAAAGTTGGAATGTGCAATTGACGTGCTGCCTCTTTAAATTTTTCTTACCTCTTTGGTGTAGCACCCCAAAAAAGGACATTATCACAAATTCTTTCAATTCCCATCTTCAATCACACTCAATCCATCTTTCACAATCAAATACAAGATGTGTGAACAACAATGCATGTGAAAAAAAGCCTCATTAAGCAAAAATGCATCACAACCAATTCTATCAATTAATAACTCAGTAACACCATCATTCACATTACAATTATCCAGTGTAATAGATGAAAGTTTCCTATCAATATTCCAATCTAAGAAATATTTCATGAAACTTGAAGCAATGATCTCTTTCATATGTAGAGTTGACATATATTCAAACCTAATTAAACAATCAATTATTTACTTTAATTTAATAATTAATTCAATAATAATTACTTAATAAAAAATAAACACTATTAAAATAAGACAATTTAATAAAATATACCTGATGATGTATTTTTTTAAGTTTCATTGATTATCGATATAATAAGCAGTGACAGTCATGTATCCTCTATTTTGGTGATCAACAGTTCATATATCAGTTGTAATGACAATTCTCCTTTCATTAGCTTCTAACTTGGATATTATTTTTACCTTTTTCTCTTTGAAAATCTTTAAAATATCACTTTTTATAGTATTTCGAGAAGGCATAGCAAACAAAGGTTGGAGACTGTAAGAATACTTTCTGAATTGCACATGATCAACCATTGATAAGGGATATTCGTGCATGATTATCATGTTGGCAAGCTCTCTTCTTATGACACTTTGATCAAAGGAAAAGTTTTTTAGTGTTACTTTTTCATTTACCTTCCTTTGATTACCTACAAGCACTTGTTGATGAATATCCATTTGAAATCACTTGCTACACCTCTTTGAATGCTTACGCAAATGACTTATCCCATTCTTAAAAGCACCATCAAGTTTTTTCTTACAATTAATTACATATTGCTTTCCATTCATTATTGATCTTCTTTTTTTTTTAAAATGTTTTCATACTTTTAATTTTAGCTTACTTGAGTTATACCCACTATCATCAACTTCAGCACCCTTGTTAGTCACACTTAATGATGGCGTTGCATTTTCATCAGATGTTGGAATAGGAGTTTGTTGAATTGGTGATTGATGTGAGGTAGAAATATGAGGTGTTAAAGAACATGAATTATCTCTCAAATTAGACATTTTAACTTCATTTATAAAAAAAAAAATTAGAGTTATTATTCTTAATATTAACAAATAAAGCAACTGAATAAATTAATTGTATAAAACCAAAATAGAAAGGTTTGTTAACAAATAATTATACTGAAACAATTGAAAAGCAAACTAAAAATCTCATAAATTTGGTCGATGGTTTATGAAACTCAAAAGAAAAAGCTTCAAAAATATCTTCTCATGGGTTTACTGTGATTTGGCTACCACCACCAACAGAGTCTGTGTCATTGAAGGGTATATGCCAAAGGATTTGTATAATTTAAATTTCATGTACATATTAAAAGCTTGTAGTTTACATAACAAATCTTTTAGGGTCTACAATTTGGTGCTTGGACTAGGTCGTATAAGCTAAAACTTGTAAAGATGAACTTTCTACTACTCTTAACAAATCCTTCTCTTATTTTTATTTTTAATTATAATTGAGAATATTTATTTAGGAAAAAAGATGGGACTGTATTTTTTTTTATGTTTGCTTTAGTTTGCTCATCTACAATTGGTTACAACTATTAGATTTTGGACTTTTTCTTCTACATTTTATTGTTTATTTAAATTTAACCACTTGTTATTATAAAATGAGACTTCAATTACTCTTATTAGTGTAAAAGATAGCATGCAAATACCTATTGGACATCTAGAATTTTAAAAAGGCGATAATTATTTCTTTATCTAAAAATTTTCAGTGTTACATTCTTCTCAAATGACCTAAGGCAAACTATTGTGTGAATTTTCTTGATTTATTATATATGAAACTATTGATGAGTTGAAAAAACTTGTAAAAAGCCTCAATGAAGTCAGTTTGAGAGTTTTTGGTGATGTTTTATTGAATCACCGTTGTGCATACTTTCAAAATCAAAATGGTGTATGAAATATATTTGGTGGTCGCTGAAATTGGGATGACTAGGCAGTCGTTGGAGATGATCCTCATTTTCAAGTAATGTGTGTTCTATGGTTATGAAAGCTTGAGAAACACAGGCCACTGTTGAGGTGTAAGGATAGCATAGTTTAAATTCATCTGTTATCATACGACTCAGATATTGCATAAAAGTATAGGTTTTTTTTTTTATGGAAAATGATATAATTACATATGTCATTGCATTTCAATTGTATTAGTATGCAACAGGGTATTAAGATACAAATCATAGGTTTTGTTCCAAAAGGTTAGTTCTAAATGTGTAAGAAACTTATGCAGTTCACTTTAGGCCACTGAAATTTTAGGACATTAATAACCAGACTTTTGTGCTATTTTGTATTACATGGATTTTTTTTTCTAGTAGCAATATCAATAGCAAGACCAAGTTAGTAATTGTATCTATTTTCACTGCAACTAATTTTGAGTTAGACTAATAGCAATGCTACTGGTGTTAGTTTTGTAAAATGAATAAATTTAGTTACTGATTTACCATCTTAGTTTACATTTATGTCTACTAAGGTAGATTTGTTGAAATTTGATTCTGACATCCATTCGCACATCCAAATTATCTAGATGAAATGAAGTTTAAATGTTGTATAATGTTGCATATATGCATAATGAAATATTTATATAGCAGGAAGGATCAACCAAAACAAATGACTATTTGTAAGTTGATTTGGATTGCTTTTGCATTTTTTTAGCAACTATCAGTTGAACTATGAATATTATCATACCTGATTGTTCATATAATTTTTAGATGTTGGCAATAGGATGATTAGATAATCGAACTAAAAACACCTTGCAGATGTAGTTTAAGATATTTGATTATTTTCAATTGTTTAATCTAGTGTAAAATATAATTGATCGCTTGATATGTTAGATTTTATTAGGAACCATCCTCATTCTTTTTCTGTTGCAGTTATATTTCAATCACTATTTCCTTGGTTTTTTTTATAGAGGTTCTCCATGAAATGTCCCATATTTTTTACTGTAACTATTTTAACTTTTTTTTTTTATTTTTGAACTTTTTGACAATTGGATTGGTGGTATCTTTTATTCCAAAGAAGCTAACCTATATATAGCTTTAATGGTCTGAAATTATTGAACGAGTTATCTTGTGTTTCTTTTAAGCATATTTTTAACCTCATTATGTTCTTATCAGCTTTGTTTGTTTGTTTCTACATGATGTGAGAGATTTACTTCTTGTGAATTTCTCCAGAATACATACTTCAACTGCAGTAGTTTGTTTATGTAAAATTTTTCTGGCATTTTGTGACATGTAGAAATGAAATTAGTTATGATAGATGGAGGTTGAATTTTGTTAGAGGATTTTGGGGTGGTTATGTTAAGGACTACTTGGATGCAAATGAACCTTACTTTGCTATGGGTGAGTATTAGGATTCTCTTAGCTACACCTATAGTGAAAAATTTTAATAGCAGGTTGGTGACCTTTAGGTTGTTGACTTAGCATGCACTATAAAAGAAAAAGGCATAGTTATTTCCATATAGCTTCCATTAATTCAACTTAAAAGCCATATAATTCATGCAAATTGATCATTTGTAGGAATATCTTATCAGCCAATCTAAACCTATAAAGGAAACTCATGCTTAACCATTCAAATGTACTATACATATATAACATCAACAAGCAAACACTCATTTATAAGTTTCAGAAGCTAAGCTAACATTTATACAGGAAAGAAGTACAAGTAATAGTTGAATTTAGACTATTACCTTTCCATGTTTGCAATAGATCAAAATAAGATGATTTTTTACATTTGTAAACAAACAATAAAAATATCTTAGAAATCCATAAAGCTAGGACGTACTAGTAAGGAAAAAAATGAAACTAAATGAGTCAATTCCATGGTTTTTGAATTCAATACCAATTAAGATATTAGATTGTTTAAAAAATTTATATGCCTCTTCGGGTCAGAAGATTAGTATGGCCAATTCTCGTATTTTTTATTCAAAGAATCTTTTTCAAGCCGTAACCCAAGATATCAACAAAAAGAGTCATTTTTCACTTACCCAAAATTTTAGCAATTATCTTAGGGTTTCTTTGTTGCATACACAGGTTACAAAGAACGATAATAAAAAAATAATATAAGCCAAAAAATAACCCGAATTAGCTCAAATTAAAAAAAAAAATTTTTCCAACTATTAAAAAAAATAAAAAAAGGAAAAACGTACATGATGGTTCAAATGAGGAAAACTAGAACTAGATCTGCAGATGCCTTGAAAGCTTGACTTTCTTCTTTCTAAATTGAAATTTGGATGCTTTCTTTGCTAAAATAGATGAAGGGAATGGTGGAAGAAATGAAGTAGAGAAAAAAATGAGGTGGAGGATATGGTTGTGTGAAGAGATCGGGCATGAGGCAAAATTGTAGAAAGAAATGAGAAACCTTAAAACAAAAATTACATATATATATATATATATATCAAAGGTATTTTTGTAAATATCTCAGGTTGAGTTGGGTCGAGTTTCATATAAACCTAACCCCGACCTAAAATTGTCTTTCAAAAAAATAAACTAACCCGACCTGACCCAAAATCCATTTAAAAAAAAAATCGACCCTAGATGTTCGAGTCGGGTCAAGACCCGACGGTTTCAAGTTGATTTACCGTCCTTAGAGATAAGGTAAGAATTGAAATGATTTCCATTAACTCGATATTAGACTTAGCAATTTTAGATACGATATGATAATAAAATATGAAAATGACACTTAATAAATTGTATATGTATTTTTTATAATTATATTTTATATTTTAATCATTATTGATATATTTAAGAAATGACGTTACATGAGTCATGTTTTGTGTTTTGCTTGTGTTATACGTTTAAAATATGACAAATTAACTAATCATATTTTAATCGTGTTATCGTGTCAACATATATAAATGATAAGTTTATAACAAGTATATAATCATGTTTTAATATTTTATTATAATATCATTTTGATTTAGTATTAAATTTTTTATTAGATATTTTAGTATTAATCGTATTAATAATGTATAATCATGTTAATAGTATCATATTATATTATTTATTCTTAAAATTAAAATATATTAATTATATCATATTACATATAATATATATAATAAATATATCATATTAATATTTTGATTATTATGTCATTTAAATATTCATATTTTATTTTTATCAAAATTTTTCTTATCTTGTTTGAAATAATATCTAATATGAAACATAATAAAATAATACAAATTATCATATCCATAACATTATATATATATATATATATATTTATATTCACCCACACATGCAAGACTCACCTCGTTAGTCCTCTGTTCATTTCACTTTACAGCCGTCAAATGTGGAAATTACAAAAAAAAAAAGTATCTCAATCGCTCAGAAAGCGCGTGAGCTCGTGAATGGTAGGGATGACATATGTTTCTCACACGCGTAAGAACCCAGTGGCTCCAATCCGCCAACCAACCGTCGAGAGTAACTCTATTTTTGAGCCATCTGTCTGTTGAAACTTGTCCAACCCTTATCCACTCACCTCAAATCTCTAAACACAATCTTAAACTTGTAAGAACATTTAAAAAAAAAAAAAACCTGGAATTTAGGAACAAAGGGAGAGAGAAAAATAATGTCTATGGCATTCTCAATCCCATGTTTCAAAATACGAAACCTGTCATCCCCATGTTCCTCTTCTTCATCATCGTTATCATCATCTATAGCAGCCAAGTCTTATATTGTGACGATAAGGTGTTCTCAAACTGAAGGTCCTTTGAGAAGACCTGTTGCACCTTCTCCACCACCTCCTTTGAAGCCAGTTCCTCCTTCTCCTTCTCCATCACCATCACCGGCTCCTTCATCTTTGCCTCTGTCGCCGCCGCTGCCTCCGAAGTCGGCTTCTGTGGCAGCTGTGGGAGACCAGAATGTGATCACTTTGGAGTTTCAGAGGCAAAAGGCAAAGGAGCTGCAAGACTACTTTAAACAGAAGAAGCTTGAGGAATCAAATCAAGGGCCTTTCTTTGGGTTCCTTGGGAAGAATGAGATTGCTAATGGAAGGTAAACAGAATATGCCTTATTTTATTTTGGTTATATTGGTTGGGTTATGGTGTTTCCAGGAATCGTGTTAAATGAATTAAGAATTGAGTGAACAATTACATTGATGGATATAATGCTCATTTATGAAAGTTTTTGACAATAAGACTGTTAAGGACTCCAAGGTAGAGTCAATTCCTCTTTCTGTGTTCCTGGTGAGGACTTGTAATCGGGACGTCATTCATATTCTTTTTACAAAATTTTAAGAACTGCCCAATTTGCATGAAGCCCTTGAACTTAGACTGGTATAAGTAACCAGACTAAGCTCCCAAACTATTTGGAAGAATTATAAGGAACCTCTGATAAACGAGACTTTTTTTTTAATAAAATAAGGAATGGGGTTATAATGTTGAGATTTGAATCTCGGACCTTCTGAATGCCACCAGTGGCTGATTCAAATGGGGAAATAGAATGTCCATTGGACACTCCAAAGATTGGAAAACAAGAAAATTTGAAGGATCTAGACTTCCTTTCTGTGGATAAAATTGGTAAATCCAGTGATTTTTTATTTACATTGCAAGTGAACAACTGAAAAATCTTGGACTTTGCAACCAGATGCCACCTCTTAAGGGTAAATTCATGAATTAACTGAGCTAAATTCCGATTCAATCGAGAGTGTTTTTTAATTCCTTTTCCAAATAATTTTGCTCAAGCAAAAAAAACATTATCTAAGTACATGCATAACTATAGCAGAATAGCAATAGCTTATGAGCACTTTGCATGATGTTGAGAGAATATTTCATACAAGTGTCCCTGGGTATGCACACCATAATGATTCGGAAGAGGATGCACATCTCCTTACATCATACTTTTGACCTAAATCTATACCAAAGGAATACGGTATGTAGTAAGCTCAATTTGTGCTACTCCCTCCTTGAATGAATACGTCTTACCTGCATTTCTTTCATAGATGAATTCATCAATTCCTGGAATGGTTTTCAATAAAACTTTAGTTCTTTTTTGTTTCCTGGACATTGACATTGTTTAACATGATGTCAATTGATACCATGAAATAGCTTCCGCACAAGGTATATATAGAAGCACACAGACACATATACAAACTTTAAAACTTGAAGGCCTCTTTCTTTTGACTTGGTTAAGCATAATACATTGTTTACATTTTTGACCGTTTCATTAAGATTGCAGTTCTGTTGTTAGTGTCCTATTACATTTAATTTGTAAAAATCCTTAGCCTGGCTACTGGGTTTTGTGTACATGAATAATCATGCTAATACATGCCATATGATGAGTGATTTTGGGGACGTTGGTGTTGTAGATGGGCGATGTTTGGTTTTGCTGTTGGGATGCTAACCGAGTATGCAACAGGCTCAAACTTTGTTGATCAAGTAAAGATCATGCTCTCCAATTTTGGGATAATAGACTTGGATTGACTCTTTTCCTTGTACCTCTATGCTATTAATACTTTTTCATTTCTGAAGTTATATCCAATGTTTGTTTGCAACTTCTTGAGCAAGTTGTTTACTATTCTTGTTGCTTGATCAATCAATTGTAACAAGCTGTATACGAATAGTTTGCTTGGTTTTCTAGTTTACACAGTTCATTTTGATAATTTATGTAGACCAGGTGTTTTTTCTGCATATATTAGCTAGCATGCATTGCTTGCTTGTAATTTTATCGATAAATGTGAGTCGAATGAGCACATTTCATCCTTTTCAAACTAGTTTCAACCAGTTAGTGGTAAGACAATTCGTTTATGTAGTTTCAACAGTTTCACTTCAGTATGCAAAGTTTATGAACAGCTTTCATGTTAATTTTTAAGGCTATGAGCAGCTGTTTCAAGCCCATAGGTCAAAGAAAGTTTCAAACACTATTAGTAGAAAAAACTGCAGCTGTTTTAGATTCAAATTAAATTCTGCAGCTGTTTTAGATTCAAATTAAATTCTATGGTAAAAAAATTGTATCAGATGGCTAGCTATGTCAACATCAAAGTATAGCAGTACAATGCTACAGCTGCAACAGTTTATCATCCTTCACGTTCATTTCCATATGGCATATGCAAGAGTAATCAAAAACAGCACAGAGATGACCTGCAGTGCCTTCAGCTGTTAAAACATCCTTACTTCGAGTCCATCCAGTCGACCCTCAACCCTTGCTATTCGTGCCTCTAACATTGCGATTCTGGTCTCCCATGAATGCGACCCAGTTACTACAGTGTTTGTGCCATTTGGGGTGCTTCGTGCATGATCTTCGGTTGAAGGTGAATCATCGTCCCACGCATCTTAACTAATTGAACTAGCTGCAGTAAGAAGCAAAATTTCACACGGTTGTATAACTATTTCAAAGTTCACCAAACTTCTTCATTAACTCAATATTCCACAGTTCGGGTTGTGGAATGTAGGAGATTAAAGATAAAGACTAGGGTTGAATCCTCATCTATCAAATAACCTAGCCCCAGTTTTAGGACCTCGGGTTACTGTCACTCAGAACCCTCTTTCCTAGCACTGATTGAATTCACAATGCAAATTCAGACATGGATCCCTCCAATTTCAGTCACAAATAATCCTATTGAGACACCTTATTTCAGGAAAAAAAAAACGTATGGCTAAACATGATTGTAGTAGGAAAAACTTGACTCGTTATCTAATATGACATAAAATATGACTAATCAATCGTTACCATATTGTGCCACGTGATGCTCTTTTTCAATTTAATTTCATAGTTATTATAAATGACATTTATAACTTGGTGACTTTGACTTGTTGCATTGTTGTGAACTTGCTATAACTTAATTACATCTCATGATCTCAACCTAAGCATACATACATTTATACAATTATACTTACATAGAGACATTAACAGTATCACACGCATCATTCTCGTTACAAATTAGTTTTGACAACTGAGGAATAGTAATAGAAATAACTTTGCTATGCTGGCATATAATTCCCAAAAGATCATCTAGAATAACAGGCCGGGTTATGAGTACAGGGTTTTGTCACTGATAATGGCTTCTTCAACTGGTTCCAAGGAAATGAATTTAACTATTGTAACCTCATAAAGTTCGAGCTCTAGCATCTATCTCTAATGGCACCTAAAATGGTATGAAACACAAGGAATGTAATTTCAACATATTTTCGGCTGGTATCACTTGCATTTCCATGATACCTTACCCTCCGAATATATTAGGTCATAATAAGAATGCTGTTATAGATTTACTAAGGGTCCCCTTGGTTGCATTGTGGAGGGACTCTCACCGCATAGTAGCAGCATTTTATAACTGGACCTTTAAGGGTCTAGTGAATAAAATGACATGCACCGTGCAGTGGGAGTCCTCCCACAACCCATCCGAATGAATTCTAAAGCTTCGCAAGAGTACATCACCTAAACAGCAAGCCTAGCACACCTGAATACCGCTACTCCACAATGATACCATACTCAAAATTCCAGAACGAAATCAAGGTGCATTTAACAAAATCAGCTGTCTTTTAAATCTGTTTAAAACATAACAATCAATGAGGTTTTGAATACATGGCTATCTATTTCACCATAGTTACAATTGATACCAGCCGAAAACACCCCTGGCTCCTGTATGTTTAATAACGATTGCATCAAAGACAAATGGGCACAACATAAATTATATGAAAATTAAGGTAGCTTCTAGCCCTAATATGAAGTAAAATTTTCAAATTTGAGCCATTCAGTTAGCCAAAAATGAAAGAAGAAAAGAAAAAGATCATCACTAAAAACTGTTTCACTTAGTAGTAAAATGGATAATATGCAACAAGAGACAATGCCTCGAACCAACAAGACCTACTATTCTCAACAACATCAGAGAAGACAAAAGCTTAGCTTTTTGCTCTCTGCTGCAATTGTCTCAGTCAAGCCAATAAAGAACCTAACTTAATAAACTTGGACCCAAATGATTCTTTCCCTTGTTTGGTGCAGCAAGAAAAAAAAAAAAGAAGAGCTTTAATCAGGAAACCAATATATGATATCCAAAAATTATTAATCAAGCAGCCAAATCCAAGTGCTCAATTTTTGGCCAAAACAAAAGAAAGTGCTTAAAATGAAAAGAGAGGGAAAAAGACACACCTGAAAGAAAGAGAACTTGTTCTTGTCCTAGAAGCCAAGGCCTGAATCTCTCAACCAAAGTTTTAAGGCCAAGAATACAAGCTTCTACAACCAGAGGAAGAGAGAAAGACAAGGCACAGAGCATAAATTTCTTTGTTGGCTTGGATTGGACATTAAAAGACAAGCTCATTGTAAAAGCAGGCAGCCGCAGTCTAGCAGGTGAGGAAGCAGGAGCCTCCCTTCCCAAACAGCTGTCAATAGACAAGTCAGCCAGATCAGTTAGCTGACACCTTTTCTGTGGGCCAGGATCATGACATGGTAAAATCCTATTGGATAGATTTTCTAGATTCCATGGACCGGCTCTTCTAAGTTCAAATTGTCACCTGTCCTTGCTGCTTCTAAAGTGGCAAAGTGCCACACATTCCAATTTTAATTCTTCAGTTTATCCATGTAGTTAGTATAGGATATTGCCCTTTCAAGTTTCAACTATTGGTCTCCCGCCAGCAACAGTTAAGACAAACACAATTCAATGAATGGGGTTTCAAGTTTCGCTTTTTTCTGTCTCAATGAGCGGAGAAAGCAAGACAAAAAAGAAGCCTAAAAGAAATAAACCAACAACAACAAAAAAAAAAAAAAGAAGAGATCCTTTCTATTTCACTCATACAGCAAAATTCCAAGAACGCCGGCTTAGGACGGCCATTTTTGTCACTTTTTCTTCCATCTCTTTTTCTTTGTTCATTAAACTCTTCCAAGTGTCTCCCTTTCTCTTCTTCTTCATGGTCCTTTCTCTACTTTGTTACTCATTGTTAGACCATCGAGAAGAATAAGCCTTTTTGATAACTGAAAGTCCGAAACAAAGAAATGGGGTGTGTTCATGGCAAGAATTCAATGAACTCACCACCTAGAGGCTTAGAGAAGCTAAAAATGGAAAATGGGTATATGGGAAAAGAAAGATTTGTGGGTCATAGAAGGTCAACTGGTCAGAGGTATTCTGAGCCAGGTCGGTTTTCTAAGCCTGAACCACCAAAGAAGCTTAATGGATTTGGTAGTGCTGATGGTGTTGTTGCCGCTGTTGCTGGTGGCAAAGAAGGGAACTTCAATGGTAAAGAAAAAATGAGAAGCAATGAAGCTGTTGAAAAGAGAAATTTTTTTGTTGTTGGAGATGAGATGGTTGATGGATGGCCAAAATGGCTCATTGATAATATCCCAAAAGAGGTTTTAGCTGGTTTGGTTCCAAAAAGTGCCGAGTTGTATGATAAGATTGATAAGGTAATTACTAAACTTTGATGTTAATTCTAATTTATATGCTAAGAATGGCTGGGCGACTATCAAATAACTGTGTTTAGTATGCATTGAAGAGGTAAATAGAATTTGGATTTAATAACTTGTGTACAACTCGAAAACATATGCTATCGTTTTCTTTAAAATGAAATTCCTTGAAAGAGATTGTTTGGCTGCCAAGGAAGTGTGGAAAGAAAAAAAAAAATCACTAAAATCTTTGATGCTATCCTTCCCTGCTCCTAGCTTGGAGAGAATGTTCAATAATCTCAACTTGAAAAGACCGAGTTGTTGTTTGTATTAAGATCATCTGAGTTGCATTCATTATACTTTGATCCAAGTAACAAGAAGAAACTATTAAAAAAGTTGATGTCATTATTGCCCTTAATTCTATGAGCAACTGATGCAAGTAAAACTGAAAATATTTTGAATTTCTATGGTAACTGGTAAGAAAAGCAAATGATGTGAATTTTCTTTATGCTGTTTGGTTATAGATAGGCCAGGGTACCTACAGCAATGTATATAAAGCTCGAGATAGGGAGACTGGAAAGATTGTTGCCTTGAAAAAGGTCCGTTTTGACACATCAGAACCTGAGAGTGTGAAATTTATGGCACGAGAGATAATGATATTACAGAAGTTGGATCATCCCAATATAGTGAAGCTTGAGGGATTGGCCACATCAAGAATGCAATATAGTCTTTATCTAGTTTTTGACTTTATGCATTCTGATCTGGCAAGAATTATAACGCGTCCTGAGGGCAGGCTTACAGAACCACAGGTTAGATTTGCCTCTTTTACTCTTTCAGAGATTTCAAAAATTGGAGACACTAGTTTTATCAGTTGCTAATTTGAATTGTTGATGCAGATAAAATATTACATGCATCAACTGCTTTCAGGTCTGCAGCATTGCCATGAGAGGGGAATTTTACATCGGGATATTAAAGGATCGAATTTACTAATTGATAAAAATGGGATTTTAAAGATTGCTGATTTTGGACTTGCGAATTTTTTTTCTCCTAACCGCAAATACCCTCTCACAAACCGAGTTGTGACACTTTGGTATAGAGCCCCTGAGCTGCTGTTAGGTTCGACAGACTATGGAGTTGGAATTGATCTTTGGAGTGCTGGATGCCTCTTGGCAGAGATGTTTGCAGGGGGGCCAATCATGCCGGGTAGAACAGAGGTAAAACAGTCTAATATTCTTGAGTAATTTGTATGTTTCTGTCATAATTATTCCTCCTTTAGAAATTCTTTTTTGTGTGTTGAGGGAGGGTAAAGGGGGGGGGGGGTTGATGTTACTATTACTAGTTTCCCAGATTAAGAATTTTTTGTGCGTCCAGGTTGAGCAACTTCACAAGATTTTCAAGTTGTGTGGCACTCCATCGGAGGGATATTGGAAAAAGTTGAGGCTGTCTACAGCTTTCCGACCTCCCCAATCAGACAAACCTAGTCTAATTGATGCTTTCAGGAACTTCCCCAAGTCTTCCTTAGGTCTTTTGAGCACTCTTCTTGCTTTAGATCCTGCATATCGTGGCACTGCTTCTTCAGCCCTTAAAAATGAAGTAAGTATGAAGTGGAGGCTTATTTAGTGCCATTCTATTTTTCTTTCTATGCAGTGAAGAAGAAGAAGAAGGAAGCCATTTTCAGTTGAATCTTTATTTTTCCAGATGTATATTATGCTTTGTTATTTTCAATCAGAAATTCTTTAGCTGGTGTGGAGTGATTAAGAATACTTTTCTAGTCAGTCTTCAAAATGCTGAAGTTTTTAATTTTATGTTAGAAAATAATGATATTATTTTTTCTGCATCTTTTATATGATACAATTGCCATTCAAAAACTTGTAGAGATTGTTATTGATCATAGTTAACCCATCTTTAACAATTGCGTTCAACACATTCTGATGTGTTAAAGGAGACAATGATGCTTCCACTAACTCTGTGCTTTAGCCTTACTGAGTGCGTATCTTTAACCAGCAAATGTAGCGCAGCAATGTCAAATTCACACAGAGGTCTCTGCATTTGTCAAAGAAAGAAACTTTCACCATTCTTCCCCTCTGACAGTTGATTTCTCTTACACTAGTTGTGAGGCATTGCCCTTACATTATGTCATTTCTAATTAATTCTGCCATATTATTTTATAATTTTATCGGTTGGAAGTTGTACTTGCACCATATATGTGATGACCCTAAAAGGTCCTATTCCTATAGTATGATTGTAATGTAGTTCTTGAGCTTATCTTGCAATTATAAGATTACATGCAAACCTTATTCTGAATCTTGAGCTAAGAAATACTTTCTCTTTGCAGTTTTTTTACACAAGTCCATTAGCGTGTGACCTTTCAGGTCTTCCTCTTGTTTATAACAAGGATGATGAAGCTAATCAACCTAGACAGTAAGTTATATTTTCCCAGATTAATTATGAATTCATTTTATACCAATTTTGTGTTTCTGCCTTAAGAAAATTGACAATGAATGTGCTAAGTTGCAACCAGAATGTGAATCTTTTTGCATCAATTTATTCATGATTCTATGGTATTCTACACTGATGTAAATTTAAGAGTCCTGCAAGGGTCAGACTTTGTATTAGACTGTTGGTCTATAAATTTAGTAATTCAGTGAGAACTGGATTAAAAGTCTAGCAATACAGGTTTCATGACTTTTCTATGAAAGGATATGAATGAAGAATCTTAAAATAATGATGTTTCTTTCTGCATAATCATGTTACATTTGATCCTCTGAATTCAAGGCTTTGCCTATAAAAAAAGAAGTTAGGAGATCGGAAGGGGAGCAGGGTGAGATGGTTTGGTAAGTTTTGTAGCTTTCTGAAGAACCTATGAAACGTTTTTAGTTCTATTATTTTAGCAGATGATTTTCCAAATTCAAGAGTGTTTTCGTGGCCTTGACAGTGGTTTTTTATACTAAATTACAGATGCCTGTATGCAAATCTTCCCTAAGATTTCTTTCTGTTTCTTTCTTTTCATAATGTAATCAAGATTCCATCTTTTGTAAGCTTGAAGGCACACAAGAAGCAGTGAAGAAACACACTTAATGTTCATCCTTGACATATATTACCAAGAAATTATAGGTAAATGAGATGATGAATATGAAATTTGAGTTATCCAAAAAAGAAGAAAAAAAAAAGAAAAAAAAGAAAGAATATGAAATTTGATTTTGTTACAGCAATCATATAATATTAGGCCAGTAATGCAGCACAAAAGTTTCTGGCCACGATTTGTTCGGGATTATCACATCCTGACATGGGATGCATATGATGTGGCAAACGCCTTTTTCATTTCGTAATAGCAATTAGTAATGTTTGTAGTATTCAATCTTAATGTAACTGTCGTAACATTTTGTGTTCCAGATAGGTTGCAGACAATGTCTAGAGATCTGTTGACTAATTACTTTTCCTATTTTTATAGGCACAGAAATTCAAAAATGAAAAGACGATCTCAAACGCTTGGAGCACACAGGAAACAAGATGAGGTGGCTGAACAAAAGGAAGAAGCCATGTTTCATAGGGAGGTAAGGAATTTTCCGGAGGAATTTTGAGCAAAAAAGATCAGCATACTCCCCTTTTTTTTGTAATCCTCAAACTGACAAAATAGACGGAGAAAAAGCAAAGAGATGCACTAATGACTCCTTCCTGAGTTGCACTCCAAATCTGTCAATATTTAATTATTTATGATGATGGAGTGCAAATACATATATTATTGGTTTCTATTTCAATCAAGCGAGAAAACAAGCACATTAAATAGAATTTACTTAACTTCCTATTTTAATGTTGGTACTAGTTCTTGTCTAGCAATGTTAATATGAAATTTTATTGATTTAAGCTTAATGGTACGTCAACCTGTCTTACTTCAGGGCACTAAGAAGTCTACTGAGTCAAAAATGCAAGTTGAAGAACCTGGTAGCAGTACGATGGCCACGAGCACCTCATCAGGTTCAAAGCCCACCCAGGTGGAGAGCCCTCCTCTTTTGCTTTCTCTTGTTGCTTCTTCTGGCCAAAAGACATCCCCAAGCACCCATGTTCATTCTAGTGCTAGTAGGAACATTACAAACCGCCCTCCATTACCCGGTTCCCAAACACGAGCCCCAAACTATCAGAAGGACAAAGGTAACATGTACAGATTGAATCAAGTTGGTAGGTCTGCATCCACAAGGGAATTCAGAACTTTGAACCAAAGGAAGCATTTAGAATACGCCATTGATGATTATGCCATGTAAAATGACCAAGTGGTGTTGAGATTTTGCGATTCTGAGTAATATACATTTCCTTCTAAAGGTTTTAATTGATTTTTCTCCCTAAACTGATCTTCAAGTAATTAAATATAACCATTATGAATATTTTGCTGTCATAGTTGATTAGTAGGTGCCATATATCCTGAGGATTGACTTGTTTTAGCCTGCTAACCGAAGTTCAGGATATCTGGTTATGGCAACGTTGATGTGTCCCTAATATCATCTGACAAGGTTTGCGGCTATCAGGTGATAAACTTTAGTTATTCAAATTTTATTTTTCTCTGGTAAAAAGGAGGGCATGATATATGGGGATATCATTGAGTTTAGGAAAACTATGCCGAAGCATTCCCTACTTGCTATGTTCTGCTTCTGTAATCATTTAACTTTTATCATATAGGTCAGAATTTTCCTGCTAGAATACTATTAAATGAGGGTGTTTTGCTAGATCAGAATTTTAATAATTTGCGCAGAAGATTAAAAACATGAGCCCATAGGTACCCCGAAGGATCATTGCTCGGGTTTGAGACGTACGGAACATTCCTTGCCAGTTATGTAAATAGTTAGTTAGGAGGAGGGGGTCAAGGATGGATTAAGAACTTGAAAAAATAACTTGAGCTCTCATTCCTTAGAAAGAGATGTGCATGCAGTACTTACCAATAAGGAATGCCTCATCCACTCATTTCTTTGAAGAGAGGTTCAGTTGCCAATTAAGGTATGTATGCCTCGTATCTACTAACTCAACACCACTTCTTGGATGAAGATTGTAAGTAATTCTTACATATGATGTATAGAAAGAAAGAATTGAAGGATTAGCTGGTTTGGTATAATGGAATAGACATCCCTATGAACCACGCATGGATTTTATTTTTTTTAACAAAAAACATGACACCTTGTAGTTTCACTTAAAGCAAAGAAACAGTCCATTATAGTCCAAATTGAACTTGAAATTATCACACACACTCACATATATATATATATATATATAGAGAGAGAGAGAGAGAGAGACAGACAGACAGACAGAGAGAGAGACACACACACACACATATATATATACTGCAAAATATTAAAACCTTGTTCATGGGGCCGGACAAGAACAAAGGATAAACTGATAAAAAAAACATATGGGGTAGATCAAATCCAAGATTCAATTATGTTTTTGTATTCTTTTGGCAGTAAATATGTGGTTTGGTTTCTTTTACTAGCCGACTAAAAAAAACATAAGCATCTTTGTAAACTTAATAATTGATGAAATACAATGAGCATGCATACATCCGTGTTAGACTTGGCGTGGTGAGTGAGGGGTTGGTGGTTGTCAATTTCAATCATAAGTTTTAATGGATAAACATATGGTTTCTCATCACCTTGCCAATTTGCCATCCGTATCACAAACACTGAATCGTATTTGTTGTGGTTTGCTTTTCTTTCTTTATTGCATGTCTATTTTAGTCTTCAATGATGATGCCTCCTTTGATTTTAGTGGCTTTGTGGCCCTCTTCACCGTTGTTAAAGAGAGTCACTATGGCCAGCAGCAATACAGTCCTATCATCACACTTGTTAATTTAAGTTAGCTAAATGGGCCTGGAAGACATAAATACGTAGCATATTTTGAACTATTGAAAATTTTTTGGTACGGTTAGTTGGGTTAGGAGAATTTTAAATTTGAGAAGAATTTCCAGATATGATGATATAAAGGTGAAAGGTGCCACTATCAATTAAGAAATAGTGTAGCATTGAGGTTGAAAGTGATTTTTCCATTTAAAAATTACTTTTAATTTAATTTTAATGCTAAATAATAAAAAAAAAAAACGACTTCCTCAATTTAATAATCTGGTTTGTAAATTCAAGCAAAAAAAGTACTTTGTGGTCTTCCATAATTTTTTAGGTAAAATGATTTTATTATCTTTTGAACTTTTATTATTTTATACATATTTTTTAAAAATTCACAATAATATTAATCACTTAAAATTTTTAAATTATATTTTTTAATTCAAAATTTTTTAATCATAACAGTAAGATTAAACTAGATCTAAATTTATATCCCTCGAATAAAAGTTTATACATGGTTCGAAATCTGGGGTGGGTTTGCTTGGGAATCCTCACCAAAAACTAGAGTTAATTGCTTTCTCGTTTCTTCTTAATTGTTGGTTTTAAATACAAATGAAAAATACTTATTACTAGTTATGTCAATCGACATTTGGCTATAAAATTTACATAGACCATAGGGGTAGAATAGAAAGAATTGATTTTATGAACTTGAAAAAGTTTTTTGAAATTCTAAAACCTTGATTATAAATTCTTACATAATGATCAACATTAACGAGATACATGTCTTTGTGAGATTTTAAGTTGGGCTATTCCACCAATCCTTCACCAAGGAAGTAGGTATATTTATATATGATAATTTTAAATGTGATATTATATAAAAAGATTAAAAAATAATATAATTTAAAATTTTAGTAAAAATTATATATAAATTTGATAAAAATTGATAAATGTTTTATATTTGATGTGTTAATATGAATTATAATATAATAATTTTCATATTTTATGTGTTTGATATGAAATAGATATAACATGAATGTACAAATTATCAAATATCTCTATTTTTTTTTTCTTTGGAAATATTGATGACCAAAGCAAAACTACTACGATTTAAATCATGTCCATTCAAAGTGTTTTGAGAAATGAAAAGCTTCTATTCTTTCTTCTTAACCCCTTTTCCTTGCATCCAAATTCCATATCCTAGCTTAGAGAATACCCCAATAGCAGCATTCGACTTCTAATTCTAATTGTAATGGAAAATTATGGAGAGAAAGAAAGAAAATTTAACCATTTTTCACCAAAACATATTACAAAGACAACCCAAATGACCAAACTTGCATATTAATTCCCATGCAAGACTAGACTCCTCTCCAATTTCATTGGTTTTTTTTTCTTTTTTTTTTTCAAGAGCGAAAATTCTTCCCTCTCAAATTTCCAAACAAAAACCAAGACACAGGAACATCTTTACTTTTTTACAACTCACATATCATAACGAACATCGCTAAACTTGCTCTTGATCCACTTGAAGCTGTTCCTAACACTTGACTTTAGCTTACCTTCCATTGTAAACACGTTGTATGAGGCGATTCTCTTCTTCCTCTTAAGCTCTGGATCATTAGATGCCGCAAATCCATTACTTTTGCTGCATGGCCCGTTAAAATTATACGAATTCGATCGGTTTTCGAAGTCGAATTCCCCGGAGAATGATGAAGAATATTCAGGGAATGACTTGCTCTTCTCCATGACTTAAAAACCAAATTAAAAACCTTGGTATATTATTAGCAAAGCTCATTGTTGGTCTCTTCATGGCGTTTATATTGAGGGGAAACGTGTAAGGTTGGTGCACCTGCACGTCAAAAGGACTTGATCGGACAAAAATTTTGGAGGGTGGAGATTGGTGGAAAAAAGAAAAAACATAGGAAGGGGAGTGCATCATGATCCAGTATGGTGGCAGACCATGTGTGATGTTGGAAGATGCTTTGAAAATCATGGTGTGGGGGGAGAATCATGAGAGCCAGTGGTTGATGGGGCCTAGTTGTATGCAGCATGCCATGGCACCAATGAGTTCACGTGGTGGAGATGCCCCACTTAACCCACCATTTGGGGTGGGAATTGGGGGGACCTTTATTAATTTGATGATGTTTTAGGGTTTAAAACGAGAGATAACTAACTCATAAATGGTGTTAACGGGTTAGGTTATGTTTGGAAGGGTTAAGGGTTAACCGTGAGAGTGCTCACATTTCAACGCATCATTCGTCCAAGCATAGCCTTGATCAAGGGAGAAGATGCAGACTCTTGAACATATGCCCCCAAATGTCTAGTCAGTTCTTAATGTATAATTTTAGTAGGGTTATAGTCTCAACCTAGCCTTTATTAAAGTGATGGGAGTCGTCTTCCACTTTATGATAATGTTGGTGGCTTAGTGCTCTGTGGGCCTTCTGTGTTTTTTTGGCCATAATCTTGATTCCAGCCTAGATACGCATTTAATTTAATTTTCATTGTCACATTTGTAATATTGATGATTTGCTATGACTTATGAGTGTCATTATGTATTAGGAACGGTCAAAGAGATTTTTTTTACAGCGTCAAATTAATGTGCTTTATCAGTACCTAAGAAACTATTCATAAGTAGGCTTAAAATTAAATTTCATTAATTCACCAAAAGATTGTAAATTAGTTAGGTTAACCAAAGTATAATCAAAGTATATTGATTACTATTTCAAATTTTAACTCAATCAATTTATTTAATTATATAATATTAAATACATGTAGAATTTAAATTTTAACACTCGTAATAATTTTTTAACTTCACTTCCGATTATGAATTTTATTGTATAAAAATAAAAATAAATTAACTATATTAAATTGAAGTGGTACACGTACGAAAGAAATCTAATTTTTTTAATAAATAGAAATACACATCATACTTGCATTTATCATTGAACTAAATACTAAAAATATTAATTTAAGATTTCTTTAACACTCAATTTCCATGTGAAGTTTAATTTTGCTAGTGATATGAAAATAAGAAAGTCATAATTGAATAATATGAGGAATGATGAGAAGTATAAATAATAGTTAGTAATAATAATACAAAGGTAAATTAACAAGTACAAGGGCTTATCACAATGATGATGAGAGAGAGAATTACCTAGTGGTAAATTTCCTCAAAAGTCTAGTTAGGGTTGTATTCTTCATCGTTGTACTTTGGCAAGCCAATAATTACTTTTTGATGGAAAGAAGCCTCCTTTTAACAGTCTAGATCGGTTATTTTCCCCTTTTCTTTATATTTTTCTTTCAATTGATTTACAGAAGTCACTCCAAGTGAAATAGTGAAATTTTTTGTGACTGTAATTGATTTCGTTACAAATATTGCACTTTTTTTTTTGTTGTGATAATCAGTTTATTGTGACACTATTGGTATCAATAATTATGATAATTATGATGCCCATTTTTTCGTCCCTGTTTAATATAATATTTGTGACGATTTAAGAGGCTTCACAATTAAATCTACACTATTAATGTATATGGTGTCAAAAAGTTGCTTGTCACTCGTAAAAATTAAAATAATCAAATTGTCGCCAAGTTAATTTTGGAAGGAATGAAATGTATTAGTGACAAAAAAAAAATTGGTGACTATTAGTGAAAGTTGTTGTGACGAGAAATTTTTTGTCACTCAATCATTTACTTTTTGTTGCGGCTAAGTTAAAAATATCTTAACATGCATGTGTAATTGTGTATATATCTCTTAGGCAAGGCAATATACTTTGCTGAAAAATTGTCTCAAAGAAGTATAGAATTCTAAAACCGGTGGCCAACAAATCCTAATAAAGCTATATAATGAAATCTCTTCTTTTTCCACCATTGTCTTCTTTTTTCTTCCTTTGGGATTCAATTAAAAAATACGTCCAAAAAGTAGCAAATATTCCATGCAGAAAGTAACCAAAATCAAATCTTTTTCTCATCTCTTTCTTGTTATGATGGAAAAGTTGAAAGCGCTCCTTCAAACGAATAACGCCAGTGGCTTGGCCTTGGCCCCACCTTGAATGAGAAAAAAAGGCAAAACTCTATGATATCAATCGTGACATCAAAGGCATAATTTTGCCACTACTTTGGATTGGCTTGGCATGCATTTGGGCAGCCTCCTATATATAATAATGTTTCTTCTGTATGTGTTTATTAATGGAATATTCATGAGGAACGCCACATGATTTTACTCTGTGGACATTATGTCAATGTTTTAGGGACTTCATTATTTCACAAAAGGATCAAAACTAAACCATTTTAGTAGGTACTTAAGGACTCGCATGGAATAATTCAAGGTTAGAGACAATAAAGTGAAATTAAAATAAAAAGAAAAATTAAGGATCACAGATGAAATTTATTCAGACAATATCACTTTCTTATCTTGCTACTTAAATTCTTATAATAGCTTTTTTCTCATCAATTTGGTTGGCATTTTCCTCTGTTAAGAAACAAAAAAAAAAAAAAAATCATATTCCCTTTTGGGTTATAAATATTTGGACTAAACTATTTTTGTATCATTAGTTGTGACTCTTCAATTGCTTAACCAGTCAGAATAATTGAAAAGGTGCATATTGGAAAGAGAGGGGATTTTTATTTTTAGTATTTAAGATTATCAGAGATTAAATTTTGAATATTAAAATTAAAAATTTAGCAAATCTCGCATCTATTGAAGAATGCGAGAGTTCTACGATTGACTGAGCCTAAACAGAACTGGGTATGATTTTTTTTTTATTTGTTTTCCAAGTATATACAATTTACATAAATCAAGTGAAGGAGAAAACTTGAAACTTGAATTCGATCCTCTATGAAAGGGAATGCATTTCATCATTGATGAATCTAGGGTTTTTTAAAAAGATATCCGTTTATAATACATAAAAAAATTTATAAACAAAAAATTAAAATAATATATTATTATATTATTACAATTGCCCATAATAAATTTTCATATCTTAAAAAATATAATTATATTACTACTAATACTATCAAATAAATCCTTATTAATAAATATAATTAAATAATCATTCAACAAAGAATATAAATTTTAAGGATGTACAGTAAAATTTTGTTGAAATATCCAAAAGAAAATGAACCTTCAAATTTTTTATTTTCCAATAAAAGATAGTAAGATAGTCATACCAGTGGAAATGCACATATTGTGAGTCAACCATGAGGCAAAACCTATGGCTGGAGCACATATTGTAATTCAACCTTAGAAAAGATCTAAAAAATTTACTAAATTGAGTACTAACCTATTGCATTTTTGTTGGGCACAAGTCCTAACCTATTGTTAAAAAATATGGGAGATTTTTCTCTTTTTTTTTTCCTTTTTTTTTTTATAAATATGGGAGATTTTCTCTTGATCTTGGTTTTCCTTTCTTTCTTTTTTTTTTTCCTGGGTTTCTTACCGAAAATTTTATGAGCTCAGATTTTGCCTACTTATTATTTGTAGTTAGTAGGTTTCGGTTTTAGCAGCATTGGGCTTCAAGGTTAGGTGGACGGTCTATGTGTGGGTGGGCTCGAGCTGGGTGGAGCCCACAAAAGGAAATGTTTTGTTTTATTTTTTTTTTTTATTCAGGCTGGGCTATATCATATATATTCTTGGGACTGGGCTTAATATATGTGCAATACCAATAATTTATTTTATTTTAATATAAATGAGAGATAAAAAAAAATCGAAACTTAAACCTCAATCTTCTTTTTTTAAGAAAAACATCAATCTTCCTAAATTGAATAATAATGCTATATTCTATCATGAGTCTAAATTTTATTATGTGTGATATACTAATATGATAATGTGACAACTTGCTTATGTATTTTGTTGGAAGAAAAGATTTTTGAATTTGATTTTTTGATTAGTATGATACGTTTATCATGTAGTCAAAAGTTCAATTGCTAATTGCTAATTTCTCTCTATGTACCAATTGCAACTATTTAGATATATGATGTTTTACAAGTAAGAAAAAAAAATTGAAAATCGATTAAAAATTTTAGTGTTTAGTTTGTTTTGGTTTTTTTTTTTTTCTATTCAGTTTGGATTAAATTCAAATATTAAATATATATATATTAAGTTCAAATCAAATTTTAGATTGAAAAGGTAAAAAATTTAAAAAAAAATCAAACCAAATTATATATTTTTATTAACTTTTATATTTTTTAAAATTTTATAAAATAAAATAATTATTTTATGTGTAAGTTTATTTAAATATATTAAAAATCATATTAAAATAAAAAATAAAAAATAAAAAAATTAAATTTCAAAACTCGATGAGCTGAATCGATAAAATTTGGTTTAAATAGAATAGATTTCAAGGAAATGTTAGTTCAAATTTTAAAAATTAATAATAGTATATATTATTCGAAAAAATAGAATCGAATTGAATTTAAAACCATTACACTCTTATAAAATTCATTTTACTAATTATTTTTCATAAGAAAAATGAGTTTTAGCCTTTAAACTTGAAAGTATCTTGAAAGTTGAAGTTCAATATAGGAAAAAAAAAATAGAAAGAGAGAAATCTATTGAAAAATGTAGATCAAGCTACGAGTAACCAATTGAGATGGGGTGTATGTTAAGGGTAAGGATATAAATGATACATTGATACTCACAAGTTATTCGGGCTCAACTTGAATGAAATTTGAATTCAGCTTTATCATTGTCAAGTCAAGCTTGAGCAACTCAACTTACCGAGTAAGTCAAGTTCTAATATCTTAATGTCCTGTTCGAATAACTCATAAGTCTTATCGCGCTATTATATTTTAATATATATATTATTATTTTAATTAAAAAATTATTTTATCTTTATATATATATATTCAATTTGAGCTTGAACTCGAGTTTGAATATAAATAATCAATTTTGAAATCAAGCATGAGAATCGAGCTTATTTTTTATTCGATAAATGAGTCTAATCAAGCGAGCTCAAATAGCTTGATTTTTATCTCGAGTTTAAAAATTAAAACTCAATTGAGCTCAAGTTGAGTTTTAAGTAATGAGTTTCAAGTTGAGCTTATAGACACCATTTTATTTTATTTTTTTAATTTTCTTTTCTTTCCTTTTTCATTTATTATTATTTTTTCTTCTTTTTCACTTTTTCTTTCCTTTTTTTGGTAGCAGCTTTGATAGCTGCCTCAGCTGCACTATCGATAACCTTGTTTGCCACCGACAGCCATTCTGATAACCGGTGGCCCCCCTAATCCTAGGCCATCAAAATCTTAGATTTTGTGAGATTTTGATCTTTTTTTTGCTCTATAAATAAAGCAATGTTTTTGTAAAGAAGAAAGAGGGGACCCTGCAAAAAAATATATTTTCTTTCTACAAAAAAAAAACAACACACAGTCCTCCATGTAAGGAGGAACCATCAGCGCCAAGTCCCTGCAACAAAAAACCAAAAAGTCAATTTTAGTTTATAAAAAAAAAAAAAAGAAAAGAGTGAAGGGAAACCAAAACTTTAAGCCCCGATCTACCTCGATCGGGGCTGTTCCCGATGAAAACGAGATCGGATCCAGAAAGAGCGTGTCGAAGAGAATTTTTGGTATATTTTAAGATTTTTCGGTGCTAACGACGGCAGTCGACATGGTGGCTAACAATTGACCGACTGGTTTAAAAAGAGAAGCTCTCTAAAGGGGGAAAGGTAGAGAGAGAAAAAAAAAGAAAAAATGGAAAGAAAATTTTTTTTGGCTTTTATAGAAGTCTGAAAGCCAAAACGACGTCGTTTTGACCCAGCAAGATCTGCTCGTCAGCCCGCAACCTGATCCGGGGTCTGCACACCCAACCCAAAGACCCGTTTCCCTTTTCACTCGTGATCGATCAACTTGAACCGAATCAGATCGAATCAAATCGATGTTGAACTGTCAAACCAACCATACCAGACCGAGCTGTTGAACCAGCCCAGAACCGTGTTAGCCGGACCTTTGATCAATTTGATTTAGGTAAAAAATAACTTTTTGAATTTTTTTAAAAAAATTTATTTTTGTTATTTTAAATTTTATTATTAATATTTAAGCATGTTAAAATATATTTAAATTCACTAGAATAATTTTTTGTTGTTTTATAATAATAATTAATAAAAATAAATAATGAAATATATAGAAAATTTTTTGTGATAATTTTGTTATTTTTTTTAAATAAGCTTTATAATAATAATAAAATAATAAATAATGTAAGGAAAAATTTTTTTATCTAATGATGAGATTCAAAAGTACTCCGAGTAACGATACCTATAAAATCTTTAGGGAAAAGATCTTTTTTAAATACTATTAATATATTGGAGTATTTATAAAAAATTTTCGATACAATAAAAGTTTTCTTTTTATAAAAACTAGTAAACAAAAATTAACTAATAAATTAAAAATAAGGTGATAAAAAAATGAGAAAAAGGAAATGTTATTCGATGATAGGATTCTAAAAGTATTTCGAGTAGATATGATTTAAAAAATCTTTAGGTGAGAAGATTTTTTAAATATTACCAGTGTATTAGAATATTTATAAAAAATCTTTAATATAATAAAAATTTCTATTTTCTTCAAAAATTTAAATAAAAAATAAAAATAAAAATCGATAATAAAATGTGTGTATTAACATATTAGCATTTTTGTATTGCATGCACAATATAATTTTTACAAAAAATAAATTCGAATCTCTGATGATGAGATTCTAAGGTATTCCGAGAAATGATACCTAAGAAATCTCTAGATGAGAAAAAATTCTTTTAATATTACCAACATACTGAAACATTTTAATAATTATTTCGATAAAAAGGTTCTAATTTATTTTTCTCGAATAAAATTTGAACACTAAATAAGAAAAAATCAAATAACAAAAAAATTTCAACAAACAAAGAAAATCAAGAAAATTAATTTTTAAACACTGAAAATAAGATTGTTTTTATTAAAACCAATGGATAACACATAGTTAATTAGTACCATTTTAAATGGGCACTGCAGGGGTGCTAATCCTTCTCCACGCATAATCGACTCCCGAACCTAGACTATTTTGTAGACCATAAAATTATCTTTTTAATAAATTTTAATCAATTTTAAAATTTTATTAAAATTACAAATTTTAATAGGTGGCCAATTGCACCTAGCCAAAAAAGATTGATGATGACTATTATTTTTTATTTCATTTCTAAATTCGTTGGGCGAACACAAAACCATTACAACAGCTTGGCGACTCCACTGGTGATGCATTTGTTTTCAAGAATCAGACCAAAATTAACTACGTGTTATCCTTAAATTTTGATTTAAATAGTCCTAATTGGTTTCTTAGATTTTTATTTTTCACTTTCAATAAAAAAAAGTAAAAAACAAAACAAGTCAAAAACAAAAACAAAATTTCACACACGTTTCTTTTACTATGCCTCTTATGCTTTATTTTTTCATATATATTACTCTTGATAGATTAGGAAACATGTACACACACAATGACACGATACACTTCAATGCATAAGCTCTATACCCGAGCACCGTCCCTTATAGGAGGAAATAAAAGTACCTATGTCCTCGTGAGGTGATAACTTCCGCAATGGCAAGTGAAATACTTCTACTCAAATTGAATCATTTTCGTTCGTAACCTATAATAGGGTACCTTACTAGTCCAGCCTGGATAACAGTAAGAAATAATTTGAGAACCTTTAGATGCACATTAACCCAAACCAAACATGTAATAAGCCTATGAAGATAATCTTAGGTAGAGCCTCGCCTACCCAAAATGTATAAGAATAAAAGTTATGTGTAATACAAACAAAAACAAAACAAAAAAATCTCAAAACATAAAAAAATATTTTTTAATCTAAAACTACATCCTCACACTAACTCAATTTTGTTTTGTTTTTACATAAATCATATCATATAGCTCTACATTAAGGTATTTGCCCTAGGACATCTTTCTCCTGAGAGGTTTTTCATGGATCCACAGATTTGCTTATCCTCTTTTAGGATGATAAATCTTGTGTAACAAAAGTTGTATGAATCAATGAAAATTTCTAGTATGGAATGCATCATGTGCACCATTTTTGTTTTCTTTTAAAAATAAAAAATAAAATTTTTAACAAATGGCATTTTGATTTAAAAAAAAATTTTTTGGTAATAAAAGTTCAAGAATAGTTTGCCCACCAAAAATTTTGACTCATGCTACTTGTCATTCATAAACACCAGAACTCAAACAAGAATCATGGAACAAGAATAGGCTAGTCAATTTGAGAGGATGGAAAAGGCTCAAGAAAAGCTAAAAGGGGATATTGATAAGATAATGGACATGCTCAAGAAACTTGATTAAAGAAAAGTGGTAGAAGGAAATCCTAGCTTTTAAGAGCAATCACCAGACATGGTGGATCCCGTTTACCCTCTAGAGTTTGAGTCACGATCGACTCAACCTTTTCAAAGAGTCAAAGTTTAAATTTCTACCCCAGGAAGATATGCTTATCCGTATCTAAGAATGACGTCCACACCTATTCTAGGATAATTTTAAAATTTTACTAATCCTGTCATGGTAAAAAAACCATCTAAGACAATCCTGATTCCAGACTTGAATAATTTTAAGGAGAGAGAAAAACTAAAGATAAAGACATCTGAGAATGTAAAAAATACGAATGCTCAACAGAAGATGAAATTATTAGAAGAAAGACTTAGGGCCATAGAGAGAATGGATTTTTATGGCTCTACGGATGCAACTGAGCTTTGTTTGGTTCTAGACATGGTCATTTCACCTAAATTTAAGGTCTTTGAGTTTCAAAAAATATGATGGCACAAAATGCCCATTGATTCATGTCACCATGTATTATCGCAAGATGACGGCACATGCTCATGATAAAAAATTATTGATGCATGCATTTCAGGACAGCCTTACGAGATTTACAGCCAGATGGTATGTTCAACTAGATAAGACTCATATTTGTTCTTGGTAAAAGCTCTCAAAGGTATTTTTTACATAATATCGACATGTCATGAATCTAGCTTCAGATCGTCTATCTCTATAAAACATGAAAAAGAAGGCAACCGAAAGCTTTAAAGAATATGCACAGAGATAAAAAGATATGATTGCATAAGTTCAATCTTCCTTCACTAAGAAAGAGACAACTATCTTGTTTGTGAACACCCTGAAAATATTGTACTATGAGAGACTAATAAGCAATGCTACTAAAAACTTTACAGATATGATGATATCTAGTGAAATTATTAAAAATACCATAAAAAATGATAAGCTCGATGCAGGAGAGACAAGCCAAGCAAAGAAAGGTGAATCTCTCAAAAATAAAGAGAATAAAGCCCAAGTAGTGAACTATGAGGGGGCAACAGTTCAGAAGTTTCATTCTATACCCTACACCAGTGTACCAAACCCATTACCTTCCCATAAACAATGTTACATCCATCCTTTATTCTTGTCAATCATATCAGTCACTACAACAACCAGTT
Source organism: Durio zibethinus (assembly GCF_002303985.1). The sequence goes on along the minus strand of NW_019167949.1, from coordinate 7,798,136 downwards.
TATCCACCCTATTTTTAGCCATCTTTTCAGACACCCAGCTATTCATACAATTATTTCGTTGCATCTACCAGATCAGAACAAAGATCCAATCTAAGTAGTGGTCTGAGAGCCCCAAGAAATACAAAAAAAAGCCACTTTTAACCCTATTTCCATATCTTACACAGAATTGTTACCTCAACTTATCCAGAATCAATTTTTGAAACCTGTGTATCTAGAATCCCTTCAACCCCCTTACCTAAATTGATATGATCCTAATGCGAAATGTGATTATCATAATGAAAATTAGGGTCACTCAACAGAGAACTGTCTTGCACTGAAATACAAGGTTAGAGATCTCATTAAAGCTGGGAACATAGAATTTGAAAGTAATAGTGATCATTGTGATATATTGAAAAAGAGATGAACCAAGTGTGTTAAAGCATTAATGCGATGGACATATGAGAAATTAGAGAATGATTCTATGGCTTTTCTCGAGAAATGATGGACACTTCATTTGATGTTGCAAAGAGGTGGATTGATTTAAAAATAAAAAGTGTGCCCCTTTTATTTTATTTTTTCACTTCTGTATTAAACATGCATACGAACTTCATGACTTGTATGAAAGTTCGAATCTAAATACCAATTGAAAAATTTTTTTTCCTTTTTTGTTTTAAGATTTTTTCTTTTCATAATAAAAAGTCTTAAAAAATTTGATGATCGTTATTATGAACCTATCTAAATAAAAAATTCTCATTTCTTTTTAATATCCCAAAATCACTTGAAAAACCTTAATGCTCATCTCATCCAGGTAACAAACACTGAAATGATCAATTTGGAAAAACCTTCTGAGTTCATTGAAAATCAGACAAATATGATACTTTTTGTATCTAAATGTTGGTGAGTTGATAGGTATCAAGACTATGCTTCAAATAAAAAATCATTTAGATAGCCATGAATATACAAATGTACCTTTTTATCTAGGGGCATGTTGATAAAAAAGTATGATTTCCAATTTTCCCAAAATTACTAAGTTCATGCCACTATCCAATTTGGTGATGATGTGTACAATCGATACCTAAATAGACCCTGTCAACATGATTTCCATCGTTGTATAAACTCTATTGACTTACCAAAATAAGGCAAAGATTGGTTGTCATATAAGTTGTGAAAAAAAAATGTCGATGGTTACATCGTGTGCTCTAGATACTCAAACGATCCCAAAAAGAGAGAAAAAAAAAGTAAAAAAAAATGAAAAAAAGAAAAAAAAGAGGTCACAAAAAAAAAATTCTAAGTTTCTCAAGGAATTATTCTTAAGCAAAGTAATCAGGCTTGAAATGACAAATAGCCATCTTTTTTCATCCATTTACAAATAAAAAATTATCCATTTGCTACCTTTTTGAGCCTAGTGAATTCTTTCTAAATGAACCTTGACCAAGGATTACCTTTTACATTAGGAAAAAATACAAAGAAAGATTTATTTGATGAAGTCATAGTTTGACAACAAAGAAAGAATACCTTAAGTTGTAGAAGCAAATGTCAGATATATTGAGTTATAGAAGTTTTGAATATATTCCAGCAAATGTTGAAGTATTCAAAAAAGAGCAAAAGTGGAATTGATAAAAAAAAAAAAAGAGAAAAAAAAGGAAAAGAAAAAAGAGATGATTGGATGTTATGATTGAAGAAATAAAAAAATGAACGTCTAAAAGAAAGTCCTTCACATAGTATGAAATGATTCTTGGTCAGATCACCTTCAAACACATGTTTTAGACTTATTTATCCATTCTTTCATAACCTCGAACTCTGGCCTATGTTATATATCATCAAAAGTTCATTTTGATCAAACATGAACACTTGAACTGAAGAATTTATTCCTTGCAGAATCCTCATGACCAATTTCACTTTTGTCTATTTTTTTTGTAAGATTTTCTCTTTCACAAGAGTATTTGAGTGCACGATGAAATAGTCAAAAAATAAAAGAAAAATAAAGCTTTATGGTGAAAATCCAAAAAACAAAATAGGCAGTCTAGAGCAAGAATGAGATTACAACATGAAAACTTATTGCAACCAATGATTGAGATAAAAAATCTTGGCCTTTCCCAATATGATCTTAAATTTACCACAGCTGGTCTTAACATCTATTAAAATACCACATTGTGATACTAAAAAGGGTGTCAAATCTGATTTAACCATAAAAGAACCTTAAAAAGAATTTGTTGTTGAGCCTGGATAAAAATTCAATTTTTCATATCAAGTTACAAACCTCAATTTGACAATTAATCATCCAAGCCATTTGAAAAGATGAAATTGCCATTCTGTTCAAACATATGCATAATAATTATCACCATTTTTTAGAGACTTAAGAGTCACATTGTTTCATAAAGGTTGACTAAGGCAGTTTTTTGTGAGAATTTTGTCGTTAAAATAAAATGTTTTTGAGGAGAAAAAAAAACTTTAAGGAAAATAAATGGCATTATGGGAAACACTTTTTAATACAAAAGGTATGTTTAATCAATTAAGTTTCACCACAGTTCGATGGTTTATTTTCTTTAATTCACTTTCACCAAGTTCGAGCTAATCATATATATGTTTGATTTGAAGATGAAAACTAGAAAGAAAAGTTGAGAAATCCAAATTGTGAAGAAAGAAAGCAGAAATTGATGAAAAACCAGCAACAAAAAAAATGATTTGAAATTGAAATAAGATGAATGATTCGAGAAAAAGAACTTTGAAAATTTTAAGAAAAGAAGATTTTGGGCAGTTGCATATCTTGACTTGGCTATTTTTGAAAAGAAAATTTTGAGCATTTGAATATTTGGACTTTGTATTTGCATCATTAGCTTGTCCAACATTGATAGGAAAGTATGCATTAGTATTTTTGGAAAAGACATTTGCATTTCATGTGCATCTTTTAAGAAAAGATATTTTCATCTCATGAGCATTATTTAAGAAAAAACATTTGCATTTCATTTGCATCATAATGGTGTTCACCAATTTTAGAAACATAAAGAAGAAAAAGGAAAAAAAATGGGCAAAAACATATTCAAAAGATCAAAAATTTTTAAGAATTTCAATGGTATGGCACCGGATGAAAACTTTAAGCCTAACCTGGCTAGCAGGAAAGTTGTTAACCTAGTGAAATCGACATCAGTCAAGAAAAATATTGTGATAAATTGTTTTCAAAGGTTTCGGTGGTGATATCCGAGTATTAAAGTATGGATTGCATTTTGTCGATGGTGATGTTTGAGATTAGTTTCCTTCAGTGGCAATATCCGAAATCATTTGTATATTCTTGGTGGTGATATCTGAGTGTTAAAGCTTGAATTGCATTTGCTCGATGGTGATATTTAAGTTTTCTTTGGTGGCGATATCCAAAGTCATTTGCATATTTTCGGTGGTGATATCCGAGTGTTAAAGCTTAGATAGCATTTGCTCAATGATGATATTCGAGTTTCCTTCGATGACGACATCCGAAGTCATTTACATATTCTCGGTGGTGATATTCTAGTGTTAAAGCTTAATTTACATTTTTTTTATGATGGTATTCGAGTTTTCTTTGGTGGTGATATCCAAGTGTTAAAATTATTTGCATCTTCTCGATGGTGATATCCAAGTGTTAAAGCTTGAATTGCATTTGCTCGATGGTGATATTCGAGTTTCCTTTAGTGGCGATATCCGAAGTCATTTGCATATTCTCGGAGGTGATATTCGAGTGTTAAAGCTTGATTTGTATTTTCTTAATGATGATATTTGAGTTTCCTTCGATGGTGATATCTGAGTATTAAAGTTTGAATTGCATCTTCTTGGTGGTGATATCTGAATATCAATGTTTGAATTGCATCTTGTCAGTGATTATATCTGAGTGTTAAGGTTTGAATTTCATCTTTTCAGTGGTGATATCCGAATTTAAATTATATATCTAATATTTAATTAAGTCTCGATCTACGTCGATTGGGGTTGTTCCCGATGAAAAAAAGACCAAATCCAGAAAGAGCATGTCGAGAAGAATATTTTGGTATATTTTAAGATTTTTCGACATCGTCGACGGTGGTCGACGATCAATGACCGACGAATTTTATGGCGGCTAATGATCGATCGACTGGTTTAGAGAAAGAAGCTCTCTGATTTTAATATTATTTAGAAAATTGGAAAGAAATTTTTTTTTTGCTTTTATAGAAGTCTGAAAGCCAAAACGACGTTGTTTTAACCCAGCAAGATCTGCACTTCAACTCGCGACCCGACCCGAAGACCCGTTTTATTCAATCGTTGATTGTTCACCCTTAAATATCAGATCGAACCATACCGATGTTGAATCGTTGAACTAATCAGATCAGACCGAGTCACAAAATCGACCCAGACTCGCATTGATCGGACCATTGATCGATCCGATTTAGGTAAAAAAAGATTTTTTTGAAGTTTTTTAAAAAATTTTACTTTTGTTATTTTAAATTTTATTATTAATAATTAAGCATGTTGAAATATATTTAAATTCGCTATAATAATTTATTGTTGTTTTATAATAATAATTAATAAAAATAAGTAATAAAATATATAGAAAAAATTTGTGATAATTTTGTTAATTTTTTAAAATAAACTTTATAATAATAATAAAATAATAAATAATGTAAGAAAAAAAAATTTTTATCTGATGATGAGATTCAAATGTACTCCGAGTAGCGATACCTATGAAATCTCTAGGTAAGAATATTTTTTTAAAATATTACTAGTGTATTTAAGTATTTAAAAAAAATTTTTGATACAATAAAAATTTTCTTTTTATAAAAACTAGTAAACAAAAATTAACTAATAAATTAAAAATAAGGTGATAAAAAAAAAAAAAATTTTATCCGATGATGGGATTCTAAGAGTATTTCGAGTAGAGATGCTTTAAGAAATCCTTAGGTGAAAATTTTATAAATATTATCAGTGTATTGAAATATTTATAGAAAATTTTCAATATAATAAAAATTTCTTTTTTTTTCAAAAATTTAAATAAATAATAATAAATAATAATAAAAATCAATAACAAAATGTGTGCATTAACATATTAGCATTTTTGCATTGCATGCACAGTATGATTTTTACAAAAAATAAATTCGAATATCCAAAGATGAGATTCTAAAGTATTCCGAGAAATGATGCTTAAGAAATCTCTAGGTGAGAAAAGGTTCTTCTAATATTACCAACGTACTGAAATATTTTAAGAATGATTTCAATAAAAAGGTTCTAATTTATTTTTTTCAAATAAAATTTGAACACTAAATAAGAAAAAATCAAATAACAAAAAAATTTCAACAAACAAAGTAAATCAAGAAAATTATTTTTCAAAAACTGAAAATAAGACTGTTTTTATTGAAATCAATGGATAACACATAGTTAATTGGTAACGTTTTAAACGGGCGCTGCGAGGGTGCTAATCTTTCCCCACGCGTAATCGACTCTCAAACCCAGATTGTTCCGCAGACCATAAAATTATCTTTTTAATAAATTTTAATTAATTTTAAAATTTTATTAAAAGGATAAATTTTAATAGGTGACCAATTGCACCTAGCAAAAAAAAAATAGTAGCGACTCTGTTATTTTTTATTTTGTTTCTAAATTCGTCGGACGGATACAACCATTACGATAGAGCTTGAATTTAAACTTCTTACTATATTGACTCAGCTTGACTCAATTATACTCTTAGTTGAGGGTAAATAAGTCAAAAGGACTAGATAACTTATGACACAGTCCAATTTGGCATAGTATGGATTGTGCTTGGCATGACCCATTGCTATAATAATAGGTTGTGCTAAACACGACTCATAAACTTGTCCTGTGCTGGCTAAAGATTTTAGATCCATTACACTAACACAGAATGACCCATTAAGGGCTAGTGCCAGTGTCACGGACCTAAGGAGGAGTCTTGAATCTCACATCGAATATAAAAAAAGGCTCACTGGAGTATAAAAGGGTTCACACTACCTTCCCCTTATGAGGTGTCTTTTGTAGGATAAAATCATGAGGCTAAGGGGGTCAAAACGGATAATACCTCACAATGGTGTGAACCGTGACAGGTAGGCTAATCTAGGATGCCAGATGAGTGCATGCCCGAGTCTTGAAGCCCCATGAGCCTGGAGCTTAGGTCTCGACCCGTGACAAGTGGTATCAGAGCCAGTGCTAAACTGTTTGATCCACGCTAAGCCTCTCAAAGGAGGTAGGCAGAGTAGTCAACCTCCGTGATGAAGGCATCACGAGGTTGGATGGAGGAGAATGTCACAGACCTAAGAAGGAGTCTTGAATCCCACATTGGATATAAAATGAGGGTCACTGGGGTATAAAAAGGTTTACACCGCCTTCCCCTTGTGATGCACCTTTTGTAGGATAAAATCGTGAGATCAAGAGGATCAAAGCAGATAATATTTCACAAGGATGTGAACAGTGATAGGTAGGCTGATATGGGATGTGGAGTCGTACGAGTCTGGAGCTTAAGTCTCGATACGTGACACTAGCATGTAGCACATGGGTTGGCACGGCACATCACACATGCATTACTGTGCCATGTTGTGCCAACCCATAAATGTTATAAATGAATTTAGTCTGTTAGTCTTTAGTTATATTTTATGTTATTCTTATCATATAATGAATTTTTTTTGCCCTTTTGATATTTTATGTTAGTAATTTATAGAAATTAAATTGTATCAATAAATCTATCTATAAAATATTTAAGATATTAGTAAACAAAATTATAATTTTTTCATTTTGATTTATCATTTTCTAAAAAAAGAACTATGAAATATATATTACTTAAAAATTGATTATAAAAAACCAAGAAAAAAATAAAACAATGATAAAAATGAATCATCATATAGTAAAAAAAATAATAAGAATGTGATATCTATGTTTTTTTTTTTTAATTTAGATATGTAATATTAGTATTTTTTTTTTTAATTTTCATATATTATTTTGATGAATTTTTTAAACTTTTATTAGTAAACATAAATATTTTGTTCAATTATATAAATTATCTGTCTCACATATTAATTTCCTATATTATTTTTTAAAGATATTAAAAAAACAATAAAAAAATTCCTAAAAAATGATAAAAATTTAAGAAATTATTAATGAGTTGTGCTTAAACCGTACAACATGAAAAATAATGCCATGCTAAGTGTCACGGACTAGGCTTTCTTTGAACAAGTAATAGATCGTACGGCACTTGAATGGACGCTTCCACCCAAGTTAGCCACTAATAGTTTGATATCTGAACAAATAATCATAAGCCACAGTTAGTCCCAAGTGTACACAAGAAGACACATTTATATCGAGATCAATCTCAAGCACACACAAGAAGACACATTTACATCGAGAAAAAGAAAAACGCATCAAAGCAACATTTGAGACATTCGAATCGGAGGTGTATTTTATTATAATCGAGAATAGTACATCAAAACTTCCAACCATCGCTAGGGCCAGGGGACAGCTCTTGGCGGATGGCCTAGGCCGGTATCGCGACCGATGAGACAGCCTAATAGTACGCTGCTCGCTCACTCCTCTAAAGAGCTTAAGAGATTTTAGAGCTATGCTACCACTAACCATTACAATGTTTGAAATGGAGACACTTTTCCTAGCACAAGAGATCTACCCTTCCCCCTTGGCACCTCTACCTGATCATGGCCCTATATATGGGTGGCTCATGAATAACTAAGCCCCGATCATGGCCCTATACAAGGTTGGCTCATGACATCCTTCCCCACCTATTCTATCTACGTCCTCGTTGACTTGCTGGCTTGAAATTCTTTAATCTTCCTCTTGAATCTCCGGAGGTCGTGTTCCCTTTTTCAGCTAGTTTCTTCTAGTCCTAATCCCTCCCACTTCACTAAGTATTCACAAAGTAGTCTTCGAGATACCTTGATTTCCCAGTCGGCTTTTCAATGTCAGGGAGAGCTAAAATAGGATCCTTCATAATAGCATCTTTCAATCCCTCAGAGGTCTATTGGCACTCACTTGTCCAATACTATTTATGCTATTTTTTCAATAGCTCCGTGAGGATCGTGGTCTTGCAAGAGTACCCTTCTACAAATCTTCTATAATAGTTGACTAATCCCAAAAACAAGTAAAGTTTACTAACATTCTTCGGTGTTGTCCACTCTTTGATAGCCTTAACTTTTTTCATGTGCATTCGAATGTGGTCACGTTCGATAATGTGACCTAAAAAATGGATTTAGGTTTGAGCAAATGCATATTTCTCCTTTTTCACATACAACCGGTGGTCTTGTAATCTTCGAAGCACCCGACGCAAGTGTTCTTGATGTTCTTCTCGAGTACAACTATATAGCTGTACTCGGGAAGAACATCAAGAACACTTGCGTCGGGTGCTTCGAAGATTACAAGACCACCGGTTGTATGTGAAAAGAGAGTATAGCTCTACTCTGAAAGAACATCAAGAACACTTACGTCAGGTGCTTCGAAGATTACAAGACCACTAGTTGTATGTGAAAAGGGAGAAATGTGCATTTGCTCAAACCCAAATCCATTTTTTAGGTCACATTGTCGAACGTGACCACATTCGAATGGACATGAAAAAGGTTAAGGCTATCAAATAATAGACAACACCGAAAAATGTTAGTGACCTTAGCTCGTTTTTAGGATTAGTCAATTATTATAGAAGATTTGTAGAAAGGTACTCTCGTAAGATCACGACCTTCACGGAGCTATTGAAAAATAAGCATAAATGATGTTGGACAAGTGAGTGCCAAAAGGCCTTTGAGGGATTGAAAGATGCTATTATGAAGGATCATATCTTAGCTCTCCCTGACATTGAAAAATCGACAAGGAAACTAATGTATCTTGAAGACTAGTTCATGAATATTTAGTGAAGTGGGATGGATTAATACTAGAAGAAACCAACTGAAAAAAGAAACACGACCTCCGGAGAGTCAAGAGAAAGATTGAAAAATTTCAAGCTAGCAAGTCGACGAGGACGTTGATAAAATATATGAGGGAAGATGTCATGAACCAACTTTGTATAGGGCTATGACCGAAGATTAGGTTGTCATGAGCCACCCATGTATAAGACCATGATCGGATAGAAATGCCAAAAAGGGAGGGTAGATCTCTTGTGTTAGAAAAAGTATTCCCATTTTAAATATTGTAATGATTAGTGGTAACATAACTCTAAAATTTTTTAGACTTTTTAAAAGGGTAAACGAACAACGTACTGTTCGACTGTCTCACCGATCGCGATACGGGCCTAGGCCATCTACCAAAAGTTGCCCCTGACCCTGACGATGGTGAAAAATTTCGATGTACTATTCTCAATTATAATAAAATACACCTCCGATTCGAATGTCCCGAATGTTACTTTGATATGTTTTTTTTTTATGTGAATGTACCTTCTTGTGTGTACTTTAGATTGATCTCGATATGAATATGTCTTCTTGTGTACGTTTGAAACTAATTGTGACTTATGATTATTTGTTCAGATATCGAATTATTGACAGCTGACTTAAGTGAAAACGTTCATTCAAGTGTCACATAATCTATTACTTGTTGAGAAAAAGTTTAGTCTGTGACACGACTCTGATACCACGTGTCACGAACTAGGCTTTCTCTCAATAAATAATAGACCGTGCGACATTTGAATGAACACTCCCACCTAAGTCAACTACCAATAATTCAATATCTGAATAAATAATCATAAACCACAGTTAATCCCAAACGTACACAAAAAGACATATTGATATCGAAATCAATCTCAAGCACATACAAGAAGGCACATTCACATAAAAAAAAAAAAAAATATATCAAAGCAACATTCGAAACATTCGAATCGAATGTGTATTTTATTATAATCGAGAATAATACATCAAACTTCCTATCATCGTCAGAACTAAGAGACAACCCTTGACGAATGACCTAAACTCATATCGCGATCGATGAAACAACCCAACAATACGCTGCCCGCTAACCTCCTCTAAAAAGCCTAAAAGATTTCAAAATTATATTAACACTAACCATTATAATATTTAAAATGATACCTCTTCTAAAGACCCTAAATGATTTCAAAATTATATTACGATTAACCATTATAATATTTGAAATGAAGACATTTTTTCTAAAATTATATTACCATTAACCATTATAATATTTAAAATGAAGACATTTTTTCTAACGCAAAATATTTACCCTTCCTTGACACCTCTATTCGATCATGAACTTATGACAATAAACCCATAAGAACGATGGGCCATGTGCCATAATAAGCCATACTCTCAATTTCATGGGACGTGCCAGTTTCGGTACGTTAATAATAGTGCTAGGCCGGTATGACTCATAACGTGTGGATTAATTTTTTACCAGTCCAAGAAAACAATTCCAAGGCCGTGAATTTTGATTGAAGAATTGGGTTCCATAAAAAAGAAACAAGGACAACCAGAGAGAAGAGAGGCTTTTTTGCAGGGAGAACAAAAGAATCCCAGTCTTTCCTATCACCAATTTAAGAACCAAAAGACTTCTATCAAGGAAATTCAGAACTGAAAATCCAAATAGCCAAAAACTTCCACTGCCAATTCATAGAGCAAAAGAAGCTCGACATCAACAAGCCTTCCCAATCCCATAAGGTTACTAGTTTCAACTCCCAATCAAGTAGGCCTTCATCCACCAAGGCACACACACCCAACCCTCGACAACCACCGAGACCATAGCATATAACAGCCAACCCTACTCTTGCCTTATCCATTTACCGTCCCCACCTCCGTAGCGCAGCGGCCCTCAACAGCCTGCACCTAGTCTTCTACGCCTCGACACCTTTAGCCTTAGCCTAGCTTCTATGCTTGCACCGATTCCAACACGTGATACCGTGTTCAGCTTGTGCCTCAAAGCCGCATGCTCGTTGCCTGTAGCCTTTCACCGGAGCACGCCCGTACCCTACACCCAACTGCAGAGATTGACGAGTAGCAACATAACCATTATAAAACTATTGCCCACACCATCCCCACTTGGCACACCCTCAAGCCACCTTCACCTCCACAATCTTCCAAACTACTAACATTAAGCCACTAACAGTACCTCAAACAAAAACCTTTAAAAAAAAACATCTTTTACCCTATGTTCCAAAAATCGCAAAAAAAAACTACAAGATAAAAAACCACAGTCCTCACCAATTTGGTGAAGGACCCAGCAGTAATAAACCAAAAAAAAAAAAAAACAAAGAGAGTTTTGGTTGAAGAAGGGTTTTTGAGCAAGGCTTTGGGTCTTGGTTGGAGAGAGGGAGAATCGAGAGAGGAAAAAGAGGCGAGAAGCTACGGCGGTGACGACGGCATAAGGTGGGACACCTGCGACGATTCAGGCTGATTTATGATGTTGATTTTTTGAACAATCAGCGATGGTGAAAAGGAGGAAGGAGAGGTGTAAAACAACATAGTAAAGACTCAGGCAGATCGGATGACAGAGAAGGAATTTTTGGCTTTTGGCTTAAATCTGGAGTTTTGGGGACTGTTTTAGGAAAATCAAAGGTCGGATCTGGGAAGAAAACAAAGAGAGGAAGCCAACGCTCAAATTTGGAAAGGAAAGGCCACCTACCGGCGACGACGGCAGCGACGGTGTTTGTCAGGAAACTAGGTTTGTAGGGTGGCTTTGGTTTTTTGAAAGAAGAAAGGAAATTATTTTTTTTAAGAAAAGGTTAGGAAGTGAAATAGAAAATAAAGACACTAGATTTTATAGTTGAACAAAAAAAAGTTAAAAAAACACGGGTCAACCAGACCAAATTGCTGCCAAATCGACCCAATTATTGAGCCAACATGACCTCGCCCAATTTAATCCAAGCTAAACTTGGGCCGATCAGATTTTAGTCATCCTTCGTTGGTGAATTTGGTTGCAAGCCTAAGACTTTATTTGGTATAATTTTTTTCTTTTAAATTTTATTATTTAATATATTTTTATATGTACATACATATATATATATATATATATACATATTCAAATATAAAAAAATACATGTCTTAAAAATAAAATAATTCTTGTAAAATTAAAATTTTGAATACATATGTTAATGTTTCTTTAAATTTGCTATTAGAATAATTATTATCATTGCTTGAGAAATGAAAATATAAAATAATTTTTTTAAAAAATGATTTTGAAGATTCTGCCTAGATATTTAAGAGAATTCAAATCATATTTTGAAAAATTAAATTTTCTCAAATGTTACCTAGATGTTGAGAAATTAAAGAATAAAAAATCAAAAAATTAAGTTACATTAAATTAAAATTTAAAATATAAAGTAAAAATTTTTACAGGTAAATCAAATAACAAATAAAATTTATTTCACTTTTAATTTTTAGAAAGGAAATTGTAATAAGTAAATAGGAATAAAATATGCATAAAATTGGTTAAATTGGTTATTTAAATTTTTAGTTTTCGTTCATATAATTTATTTGCTTCATGTTGCATTAATATAAAACTATTAATGAAAAAAAAAAAGAATTACAAAAATTGAACTTGCTTCGAAAATTCACCTAAATATTGGTGACAATTGAAAAAGTTCGAGTTATTGACAATTTTCATTTTTCTCATAAGAAAAAAATTTCAAAACCTTAAAACCTTGAAATCCTAAAATTCAAAACCCTAAAACTCCAAAATCTTAAAACCCTAGAATGCTAAAACACTCAAACACCAAACCTTAAAACCCCGAAACCCAAAAACAATGAAACCTTAAATCCTTGAATCCCTTAAACAAGACCTTAAATTTTAAAAATCCATTAAGACCCTAAATTTAACATAAACTATAAATTCGACTCCTAACCCCAAATCATCGTCCAAAAATCACTCAAATCTTGAAAACCTCGACCTAAGCCCACACCCAAAACCATCCCAAAATTTTAAAGATACCTTATGAAAATCTCATATAAAATAATTTATTCCTAAATGTTGTCTAAAAAATGTGGTATTTAGGAAATTTTATTTTATTGAGTTTTTTTCATACAAGTCCTGAACCTGTAATAATAATAAGATTAAACAAAAAAATATAATTAAAAATGAGATCTTAAATATAAATAATCACGCCTAAACTCTGCCTAGATGTTGGAGTGTCAAGATAATCTCGTTATATCTAAGGACCCGATGTCAAATTACATTTTATCATTATGCATAACATCAATTGGCATACATACATTTATTTATTATTGTTTGTACTCGTTTCGCATAATTATACCTTTAATTATTATTTGCTACCTGGTGGTACAATCATTAGCTTTTTTGCACAAAATATTTTTTAAAAAATATGAAATTATAAACAAAAATAAAAATAATATTCTGAAGAAAATAATTCTTGACATTCTGCTTAGATCATAGAGAGTCGTCAGCAATTATCTTCTACAAAAAATGTTATTTTCATTTTCAAGGAATGTCATGGTAAATTTTAGGCAAAAAAAATTATCTTTAAAGTTCTGCTTAGATGTTGAAGAATTTTAATATAATTTTTTAACTTAAAGATTTTCACGATATTCCTAAACAAAAATTTTTAATAAAATTGATTTTTTTCTTCAAAAAGTGAAGGGAATTATTATTAAATTTCAAACTAAAATCATTTTATCCAACACCAAAAATAATGTATGATTAATGGGTACCAATTTTTATATGCGTTGTAGGGTTGCTAATAATTTCCCATATGTAATCAATTTTCAAACCTAATTTTATTTTCGTAAATTAAAAATTATCTTTTGATAAATTTTAAACTAGTTTTTATTATTTATTAAAAAGATAAATTTTTTATGTGGCCAATGGCACTTAACAAAAAAAATTGATGATGACTTCCCTTATTTTTCTTGATTTTAAAATTTTACATCAAATGGTCGCATTATGAAAATGTCTTATTCTTTATTAAAAGATTACTACTTGTCTTTTGAATTTTAAAGATTAAGATCAAACTCTTTATGTCCTTTACACTTTTTTAGTATGTATCAAAAGCTAAAAAAAAATTAATTAATTGCTGGCCGGTGGTGGCAAATGAGGCAAGTTGGCTCAAGTTTAAGTTGGATTATTTGGGATTTAATCATTTTTTAAGTTAAAAAATTTTGGATTGTTAGAGGTTGGGTCATTTTGATTTTGAGTCATCTTTAGTGTCATTTTCAGTTGGAATCTTTCATGTTTCACACTTAAATTATTCAAATTCTGATCATTTCAATTTTAAATTGTTAAAATTTAAAATCAAATCAATTTAGTTTTGAATTTTTTGTTAAATCATGATAGCTTTGATTATAAATGTTAGGCTAAATGCCTTCAATCAATTAAATAATCAAGTAAGTGAAACATAATTAAATAATGAAATCATTAATATAAGAGATAATAATTTAATGTGTTTAAACCTAACATAAAATGGTTTGTCAACAGATAAGAAAAAAATTCATTAGTTGCAAAAAATTATGAACATATTATATTAGTCAATCACTCACAGTTAATATCCATGAATATTCTGCTTTAGTCATATGAAATATTTTCAACCTAAACAACGAGTCATCTCAATATTTTTTAATCCATCCAAACAAGCATAACAATCATCTAACTATGTAAATTTTCTTATTCACTTTTAGTCCATTACAAATATTCAAGTATAAACACCAATAAGGATCCTTTCAATCTCTTTTAATTTTATGAGTGTCTACTCAATAAAACTTTATAACATTTTTACATCTTTCACTCATATTTAACTCTATGAGACTCCTAGTTATAAGCATTCTAATTTGTCTATCAAGAATATTTTTTTTTAGCATTCATCTTTTATAAATTTTTTTATTAAGTAATATTTAGTCAATCTTTTTAAATATTTTAAATAAATTTTTATGAGATTTAAATTACTATTTTTAATAATTTTTTTAATTTATCTTTCAAATAGTTTTAGGTTCAAGTTGAATGAATTTATATGTTAATTTTTTTAATCTAATCAATTGAATGAGTTGGATTTTACCTCTATTTGATGGAATTTTTTTTTTCAATTCTGAATCAACCTTACCATCCGTATTGTCTTGATTTAAAAATAATGGTTGGCGTGCTAAAGGTTGCTTTGCTCCACAAGGTTACCAAACCCGATTAAGGAAGTTATTTCCCAATTTTTTGGATGGGATTTTAACGTTTTCAAGATGATACAGTTCAAGGATTAGTTAAATGAACGGTAAAATTAATTATAGTAAAATTAAAAATAGTAATAAAATTTATTATAATTATGATTAAAAATAATTATTATAATTATGATTAAAAATAATTATTATAATTATAATTATAAAATTAATTAAAAATTTATATTAATTTAATTTTATTAAAATTAATGTTTAAATTTAATTAAAAATATGATAAATTAAATTACATTAGAAAAAAATAGGTAAAATTCAAATGACGTGTAGTTTGTACTACGTAGTGTCTTTGCAAGTTCGAAGTAATGTTGTAGTCAGCCGACTCGCTCAATCAATCCCTTCCAATGACCTTCCAGACCTCGAACAACACCCGAACACGTCAGTATAGCCAGTCCAAAGTATTACTGCTTTCTGTCACTTCTTTCAGAGATTTTCACACTCTTTGCAACTCATTTTCCCACCATCAATTTACTTTTCCTTTTATTAACATATCAGATATATCTCTCCAGTCTCCTGTTGATCCTGACATCCATCAACCCCACACGTTGGACGACTTCACTGACTAACATTAAGTTTTGTCGTTTTTAATTTTGGATTGATCTCCAAGAAAAGGAATTTTTGAAGAACTTTCCTTTTAACCTCACTGCATCCTCCTCGTGAATTCCATGTCTTGCCAACAAACTAAAGAAATACAACTTAATAAGTTTCCTCTTCGGTTGGCAATATTTAATAAGTTTCCTCGGCATCATTCTGGTAAGCCTTTTTCTTCTTGCAAGTACTGTTACGTCGATTTAGGCATATTCGGACCGAAGTTTTCACTTAGGCCGCATGATTACTTAGTTAAATCCCAAGCCTGTGACAGAAGCTTGGATTCCAACTGTTTATATAGTTATAGTAATATTCTAAATGTCAGTGCTTACTAGTTGCTTCTTCAGCCTGTGGAACTGGGCATCCAATTACATTTGCGTCTCAAAGGCTGCCATACTCATCTCAGGTATGGTTACCTGGACATTTAGGCCTTGTTTTGCTACGAAGCAGGAAACTTAAGGAAGGAAATTAGAGTGTCATTTTCTCTTTCTAATATTTGCCAATATGCCAAAAAGCTAGCAGCAATAATTGAACTAACCTTAACTTTATGTCTTTAATTTATATGACAGGTTTGGCTTTTGGACATGGCCTTTTGGACAATTCATTTACAAATTTCTTAATATCATATCTCAAAGACAGATGGGAGAAGCCATATTCTCTTCGAAAAGCTGCAGCCATTGTCAATGCTTACGAAGGTGGAACAATGTTCGTAGCCATTTTCTTGGACTACATTGCACATAATCACCATGTAGGCGACTTCAAAGTGATTATTTGCACGACTTCAGCCCTGATCATGGTAAGTTTATTCCCTGGTATTGTCATCAATTAACTCGTGCATCACCTTACTGCCATTCCTTGTTGCAAGGGATAGTGGTCTTATGGCTTTCGACTTGGCTTCTCACTCCAACCATGACCTCTCGATTGTTTTACCTGGCGCTCGTACTATTAATACTGGGCATAGCGGGAAAATTGGCTGCTTTCAAACCATTTCTTTATAATCAGTTCTTTCAAAAAATGAAGTTGGACGGCGTAGATGAGAAAAAAGTTGAGGCTCGTGGTGATTTTTGGTTGTATATTGCAGCGTTTACAGGAGCTGTTATATCTACAACACTTCTATCAAGTCTTCCATGGAAAGAAACTTTCATGATTTCCGCAATAGTTATGCTATTAGTTCATGTCTTCTTCTTGTATGGAAAGAACAGTTACAAACTTGAGGATCCGAAGAGAAACAGCACTCCAAATTTTCGACTTAAGCAAGCCATGCGACTCTTGAAATTGCTGCCTGTTTGGACGACGTTCCTGGTCTATAGTCTGGTTGAGGCAACAGGAAGCACTTTCTTCATTGAACAAAGCAGCAACTTGAATGATCGCATTGGCAACGATTTCAGGATTCCCGTGAATTCATTTGATAGGATTCCTATAAATTCATTCCACTTATTACAATTGATCATCAGCTTTGTAATCTCACAACTGTCAAATTTTGTAATCCAAAAGTTGGGCAACCAGGATCAACAACGGCGTGCTAGGTTAGTAAGAATTGGCCTTGGAATGTTTGTTTCCTTTCTGAGTTGCATAGCTGCTTGGCATGTTGAAGTTCACAGACTGAATCTAATCAATAAAACAGAAACCCCTGACAACCGAAACAAGAGTATTTCCATGAGCATCTTATGGTTGGTTCCTCAATTTGTGCTCTTAGGACTCACCAAAGGACTCGTCGGAGAAGGACTAAAGCATTTCTTTTATGATCATGTAGAAGAATCCATGAAGCAACTTGAAAGTTCATTCAATTTAAGTGTAAAGGGAGTTGGAAGATTCCTCAGTGTAATTTTTGTCCTGGTTTTCAGACATTGGATCGGTGATACCATAAACACAAGTCGTCTCGATGAGTACATGAGAATGTTAGCAATGCTAAACTTATGGACATTAATGTTGTATATCTTTCTGTTGAGTACATATGAATGGAAGATAGTGCCGCCATTGGCGGAGGAAAATTCTTGCTAGCACAAGGAAGAGGATCGTCGAGCTTGCTTGGTTGTGACTGAATCTGCCTCGACAGAACAAGTGATTACTTCATTCCCATCAGCACCCTTGGCTATGGGGACAGAATCTTCCTCTGTGCAGTCCTTGATTGAATCCCACTCTGCTTCCACGCACCTAATAATCTCCGAAGATTTGTCCTCATCTAACAAATTAAGCATTCTTTATTCCATTCATTTGTAAATTTATGTATTTATTTTTTCTTTTCCCTTCTCAGACTAAGATTACCCATTCATTTATTTATTATCATTATTGATGAATTTGTCATAGCTTACGGCTAAGATGGTTAGTTTTAGGCTGTTGATGTATTATTTATTTATTTATTTGTTAGAATTAATTTATTTTACAGTTTCCACACAAAAAATTATTAAAAATATTATTTATAATTTAAATTTAATTAAGATTTATTCTAATGATAAAAATTCTATTAAAATTTTAATAAAAATATTTATCTAAAAAATATATTAGTTTTTTAAAAATTTTTCAAGTTTTATGCACTTTATCTATATAATAAGAACTTTCAATTTATCAATTTTAATTTTTAATTTTTAATTTTAATTTTAATTTCTATTTAATCAACTTTAATATAAAATTTCACAAATTTAACTCCACGAAAGTCTTCGTCAAGCAAAAAATAGCTCTCTCATTTGATGATATTGCCATTTTGTCATAACATTCAAATTTGGGAACCTATTTAGAACATACAAAAATATAGAGTCATCAATCCTTTTTTTTAATCTAACTGTGATTGATTGTTTATATGAATCTATATCCCAAGTTTTACTAAAAATTTCTAAAAAGAATAAATTTTGATCTATATCAATAGAATTAAATTCGGGAATCAATTATGTGTAGGAAAAATTTTAGCACACTACAACACCTACAAATTAATACCAAATTAGTCTTATATTATCTTATTTAAACCTTAATTAAAATGGTCTTTTATTCCTTGTTTATTAATTTTAATATTTAAATATTAAAAAAATATTTAGGTTTTCACCAAAAATTTTTTTTCCTCATCTCAAAAAATATTCAAAATAAACTCGTTGTTTACTGAAAAGACTCCATCATTAGATTTATTAAATATTTTATGACAAAGCCAATTTATTCCTTTTTATTTATTTACAAATATTAATTACAAATAATGATACAAATATATTTACAACTTTTTAACCATAAAATAATATATATTTATACTTTTTCTAAAAAATTCAATTCAATGTTTATTTTCATCAATTAAATCAATAAATCAATAGGTAAAAAAAAATTTTGAAATAAAAAACAAATAATAAATATAGAAATATAGAAATAAATAAATATGTAAAAAAACTAGCAAATCAAAATAATTTCATAAAAGAATTATTATCATAAATTTTATCCCAAACCATGTTAGACAACAAATAAATATAACTAAATAAAAATAAAAGAAAATGTACCTAACTAATGCTCTTGGACTAACCCAAAATAAAGCATACTGTCAAAAAAATTTTTGTTTGACTCTGTTTGCTTTAATATTACATGTATGGCCTTTTTTTTTTTTATTTGCTTTGTGATTCTTCTTGATTTTTGTTGATTGCTCAATTATTTGTTGCCTTATTGAATTGTTGATTGTTCTTTTAATCTCCATTTCTAATTGCTTATTGATTTTCCTTCTCTTTATGCCCAAGAACTTTTATCTCAAAACTCAAAGTTTTGTGTTGATGATTGTTGATTGTTTTGCTTCTTATCTTTCCAAGCTTGGAATTGAGCTTTTTATATAAAGATTGAATCTCTTTTCAATTTAGAAAATTTTGATTTCAACTAGATCTATTAAAATCTTGTCAAAATTTATTTTTTTCTTTGTAAAAACCTGATTCTCAAGAATTTTCACAATCAAATTCAACCTTTAAATTTCAAATATAAATAAAATCATAATCTTTTGTAAAAAAATCAAAATTTATGTTATTTTTTACCATAAATAAAAACAAAAAACACTTTTGGACTTTTAAATTTGGGCTTAGAATGACTTTTAGAATCCAATATCAAAATACAATTTGAGACCCAATAATATCAAAAAGATCCCGAACAAAATTAGATGTCTACAACTGTCTTTCTTTGTATATTTTTTATGAGCAGGAATTTTATAAAAAGAAAATACATCCATTTTGTTTAGGTCAAGAAAAATCTAAAAATCTCTTCATTAACAAAGGCTTTGAAACTTTGAAAATATTTATCAAAAGAACTTTGAAAATTGATTTGGAAATCTTTTACAAATTGCACCCTGAGGTTTTGACAATATACTTAAAAATGTACCCAAAAGTTTTAAAGATGAGATACCTAGAGATTTTCAAAAAAAGATACCTAAAGGTTTTAAAGATGATACTTAGAGGTTAAAAGATGTGCTCAGAAGTTTTAGAAAGAAGATACCTAAAGATTTTTTGAAAAAGATATTCAAAAGTTTTAAAAAAGATACTCGAAAGTTTTAAAGATTATAACCAGAAGTTTTAAAGATGATACCTGAAGGTTTTTTGAGATGACACCTAAAAGTTTTTAAAGATGATACCTAAAGGTTTTTGAAAAAAAATACCCAAAGGTTTTGAAAAAAGATACTCAAAAGTTTTAAAGAAGATACTTGAAGGTTTTCAAAAAAGATATTTTGAAGTTAAATGATACCTGAAGGTTTTTTACAAAGGTACTTGGAAGTTTTAAGAGATTACGCCCAAAGATCTTATAAATCATGCCTAGAGGTATTAAGGATTATTTTAATTTTCAAAAAACTCCTTTTTAATAGAGACTTTGAAATTTTGGTAATCTTATCTAAAAAGGTACTTAGAGGTTTCAGATCATACCCTGAGGTCTTATAAATAATCTTGAAGGTCTTTTAAATCATGCCTTGAGATCTTTTAGACATGGCTTGAGGTTTTATAGATTATTTTTATCTTGAAAAAAAGCTTTTCCTTGATAGAGGCTTTGGAACTTTAGAAAAAATCAAACCTAAAAAAATACCCAGAGGTTTTAGGGATTATATCCTAAGGTCTTATAAATCATTATCATATTTGAAAAAGCTTTTTCTTAATAGAGGCTTTAAAAATCACATTTGAAATAAAAACTTCTTATCTTGAAAATTGTCACATCTTTAAAAATCAAGGCTCAAAACTTTTGCAAATCTTATTTTGAAAATTTTCCTTAACCAAAATTTAACACTTTGTTATGAAAATTTTTCCTTAATTGAAAATTGACATCTCATACTCAAAAAATTCTCTTCAGTCGAGAATCAGAATCTTATATTTTTAAATTCTCAACCTTTTCAAAATTAAAATCCAAAGTCAAAACTAAATATATAATGAATGAAATTAATGACATGCATGCAATGCAAATAAAAGTCAATGTCATGCACCTTTAATTGTGATAAAAAAAGTCCTCAAGCCTTTTTCATTTTCTATCACAAAGCTTTAGAATTGGCTAACAATCATTCACCAATTTTTTTTTGACATGAAGCATTCCATTTTCGATAGCATCCTTCTTATACATGGATATTTTTTAATCCTTTATCTTGGACATTTTCTTGTCTAAAAAAAGTCACTTTTATCATAATGATATGAAAATCCTTTATTTCTTATCCACACCAATATGGTCATTTTATCGTCATAAATATTCAAATGACAACAAAAAAAATTGCCCCTCATAACTATTCCATGATATAAAAAATGCATATTTTTTTGAAAACATGTGATTGAATCTCTTGAAATTAGTGATTACTACATAGAATGATGAAGGTTAATCACAACTTGGTCTTTCCAAAAAGACAAAATGGTTTGACACATCAAGATCTTAATTATCAAGGGAGATTTTACCATTGGATGGGAAAAAACAAATTAATATTTCTTTATCTAAGCTCACAAATGAAAAGTTATCTTTTAAAACATAATCCACTTTTGCACTCTTTTAATTTCTTAATATGGCATTTTAACAAATGTCAAGACTAACTATGATAGGCTCAAAATTTATAAGAAAGAAAGAAAGTTTCAAATTTCAAAACAAATTTTTCAACTGGAGTTAATTTTCTTGGATTTCACAAAGGTCTTCATTATTCATTGTTTTATTTAAAATCCCTTCATTTAATGAAATTGCAAGAATTGATTTCAAAATTTCAATTTTGCTCTAGACTGCCCTTTGGATTTTCACCCTAGAGCTTCATTTATTTTTTTTCTTTTTTACTATTCCATCGTACATTTAAAAACTCAAAATTCATCCAAAATAAAAAAGTGATGATGAATTCTTAAAGAAAGTTCTTCAATTTAGATATCCATACTTAATCAAAATAAACTTTTCAAAGGACGTAACATAGATTAAGGTTCAGGGTTTTGAAAGAAAAGATAAATAGGCTCAACAATATGTGTTTAAGGATAATCAAACTAATGATCATTTCATTTCTCAAAGACATTTACTTTTTTCTCAAAACATGCATTTTTCATCTTTCTTTTTTCTTTTCATTTTTTTCATTTGCACTTCTCTTTTTTTTTCTCTCGCATGTGTCCATTTTTTACAAATTTTCAAAATTTTGGAACTCTATTTGCTTCAAACTTGCCTTTTGACTATAGGCATTCTTTCCTTATCCTTAACTTTGGATCTAATGCTTTTTCAGATAGATTCTCATTTATACTTGCCCTAAATGTGAAAGGTCATCATTAGTTAAGATTTTTCAACAAGAATTCAATACGCTTAAAAAGGGTTTTTTTCTCTTTGATTTTCAAATCATTTGAATATCTTATATGCATGATATTACAATTAATTTTTTTTTTCACAACTCGTATATTATCTCATTTGTCATACCAAGTGAAAGCCTAATTGTTGTCACATGAATTAAAAAGATATGAAGGACATCAAGTAATTTAGCATTTTGGTAAATATGCCCTAAGATGTGAGTAGAGGGTAATGGATTGGAAAGAAAAATGTAGCACAAATATGGCTAATAATTATACCTCAAGGAAAGAATTAGAAAGGTTAAGCTTTGTGAAGAAACTTGGGTAATGACATGTTTGGGTAGTAATTCATGTATTAGTTTACAAAGAATTTTCAAAAAGATTTTGCTAATTTTATTACTCATAGCCTTGATGAAGATTACTAACATTGAAATCCCTTTAGGTCAAGTGAAAATTAAAGTTATAAAGCTTGGGAAGTCAAGCTTTAGAGTGGTGTGACTCGTAACTAAATTCGAGTATGAACTAGTAAGTGAAACAATTAGGTATGTTCATTCTTGACAATAATCACCAATTCCCTTAAGACTATTTTCACAAGTAATGCAAGAATTCATATGCAAACAAAATTGAAAGCAAAACTTAGGCAAAACTTAAAAATTTGACATCTTCCCATAAATAAATTGTTTGATACTTCACATCTAAAAGAAAAACTATTGCAAAGCATACTTCAATTACTTCATAAGTTTTATAGTCAAGGTGCCTTATAGATGAGATCTTCAATCTTGTCTTTCAGTTGCATGCATATTTTAGTTAGGCTTTCAATTACCCTTATGTGATAATCACATATACTATTCGGATCATAGCTTTTTGTTGATGGATTTGGAGTTATTTTCAAATGAACAAGTGTGAGGAACTGATGCTTTATTAGTAAAGGCAAAAGGTTAGGAATTAGAATTGAAATTCTCTTTTGATTATCCCTCACTCTTCTTTGATTGCTCACTGGTTAAGTAGCAAATTAAGTGACAGGGGAAAGGGCAGTTGTTTGGGGATATAGACTTGTATAAAAGCCTAACTGTCGGACTGGTTCATAAAGATTTTGAGAGAGATTTATGGAAGAGTAATAATGTTGGTGCATCAGATAAAGATAATATCAGGTAAAGTCTTCAACTTATTGCCCTTCATAAATTATAGCTTAAGCATCTTCTTCCTTCTTTTTTGGCACATCATCTTTCTTTGCATCATTTATACCATTTCCCTTAAGCTTGCTATTCTTGATTATATTATTTATTATCAACCCAGAAATCAACATGTCAATAAAATTTTAAATGACATTTTCCATCATCATTTCATAATATGAGGCTTTAAGATTATTGACAAACAAAATCGTAATCTTCTTTTAATGAACGATGGTTGAACTTAGGCAGCAGTATCCCTCCACTTTTGGATATATTCTTTAAAGCTCTTTGTATTTTTCTTTTCTATGCTTTGTAAGGAAAGACAGTTTAGAGCCAAATCTATTATTTATTTATATTGTCTAATGAATGCCCTTACTAATTCCCTCTAATCATGGATGGGAGATTTATCCAATAGGACATACCATCTTATGATAGAACTAGTAAAACTATTTTGAAAAATATAGATAAGTAACTTTTTATCATATGCATGTGTAATCATCTTAGGATAGTACATAGTAATATGTGTTATTAGGCATTTGGTTCCATCATATTTTTCAAATTCAAACACCTTGAATTTGCATGGAATGACCAAATCAAGAACTATGTATAGTCTAGCAACATCTATTGAACTATAAAAATTCATCCTCTCAATGGCTCGAAGACTTTTCTTTATGAGATCCATTTTTTGTTGAGACCTTAAGTTTTTTTTAGTATTTAGTGCACCCATTTTTAGCTTCTCTTACTTTTTTGGATGATCTAAATCAAGAAATTGAGTTAGATCATAGGCTTTCATATAAAAACTATAAGGCATGTGTCCTTGAAAATGAGCATGGACAATTGCTGAAAGCATGCCAGAATACACATAGGAATATCCTTCAATGAATGGCATTTATGACTGTGCTATTTGAGATACTTGAGTTTGGTATAGGCCAAAACCATATGGATACAATAGATCATCAACATTTTCATTTTGGACAACCACTTTTTCAACCACTGCCTTCCTTTTGGTTAGATTTTTTAACAATTCAACTATATTTTCTAATTGCTTCTTCATCTCTTTTTGTGCCTTTTCATCTTTTGGATGCGAAAAACTTGTTCTTTTACTATAATTCTAGCTTCATATCGAGTGTTGTATTGCTTCAAATTATTCAAAGATTGAGCTATCTTTTAACCTTTATTACCATAATTAAGGGACCATATTATGGTTATACACGTATGAATGAGTATGATGCAACACAATCTAAAAATGACATATAAGCATGCTTATGTGGCTAAAAAATCTAAAAAAAAATTTATCAAAGAACATTTTAATTCCCGTAAACCCCAAACAAATCACCAAAACCCTAAACCTCAAATTCAAAAACCCAAAAGAAATTAAAGTAAAATCAAAGCTTGTAAAGGGTCTGATAGGAAGCTTGTGAAATTGAGACTTCAACCTTCACAAAATGAACGATAAACAAAGAAAGCAAGATGGGTGAAAGAAGATATGGAGGTTATGTTAAAGATTCATAAAAAAGAAAGAAACATTTTGGACAGTCACAATCAAGCTATAGCTCAAAAATAAAAAATCATTTGACTTTAATCAGTTGTTATTATGAAGTAATGGCTCTAATTCATAGATCGCCAACATTGAAAAATTCAAGAAAATTTTATGGTTATGGAAAGTTTAAAGAGGTGTTTTTAACGTTGTTGATTTATGCAAATTTGGTTTTGTTATTGGCTAAAATTGAATTTGTTAATTTGCAGGGTATAAATTGAGATTTTTTTCAATCGATTGAAGATGGGCATTTGTTAGACAGTGATAATGCAAATAAGAATGAGAATTCATATTTGAAAAGAACAAATTGTTGGTTGAAAACAAAAAGTTGAGGAAAGAAAATACTGCATTGAAGGAAAATTACAATAATAATGAAGTTAATAGGCTTTTGAATGAGCTTTAAGTTTTGAAAATGTAAAAGAAATCATACAAGGATTTGGCAGCAAAAGGTCAAAAACTAATATAAATTTACAAGATTATGTTACTAGTGTCTTAAATGGTGTTTTTCATTTTCATTTTAGGGTTTATTTTATTGTAGATTGAAAATTTTCAAGAATTTATGGAAAGACTGTATATTTTATTCTAAACTACTATAAGGATTAAGTAATGAAATGGAAGCAATTACTACTATGTGTCCCAGTTTAGATCTTGTTATATGCTACCAAAATTTGGTGACTTTGATTATTTAAATGTAAAAAATCTATTAATTGTCACATTTAGAGGTGCTAAAAGTGCTGAAGACCTTTAGTGATGTGATGCCCGCAAAGCTGCCTAGCCAGCTACCACTTAAGAGGAAGGTGGACCACAAGATTGAGTTGGTGTCTAAGGTCAAGCCACCAGCTAGAGCCCCTTACCGAATGTCCTTACCAGAGTTGGAGGAGTTAAAGAAGTAGCTCAAAGAGTTAGTTGATGCTGACTTCATCAGGCCATCGAAGGTACCATATGGTGCACCGATTTTATTCCAGCATAAGCATGATGGGTCATTGTGGCTGTGCATAGACTATCAGGCTTTGAACAAGCCGATGTCAAGAACAAGTACCCTATCCCACTTATTGCAGACTTGTTTGACCAATTTGGGAACGTAAGGTGGTTCACCAAGCTAGATTTAAGGTCGAGCTACTACCAAGTTAAGATCGCAGAGGGAGATGAGCCCAAGATAACATATGTCATTCGGTATGGTTCGTATGAGTTCCTAGTTATGCCATTCGGACTCACGAATGCCCCAACAACATTTTGCACCCTTATAAATAAGATACTTCAGTCGTTCTTTGATCGGTTTGTTATGGTTTATTTTGATGACATTGTGATCTACAACCAGACTTTGGAAGAGCATGTAGACCACTTGAGACAGGTGTTCAAGGTGTTACGGACGCACAAGCTATTTTTTAAAAAGGAGAAGTGCTCATTCGCCTAGCAGGAGATCCCATTCCTAGGTCATATAGTGAGAGGTGGCAGGATACGCATGGATGAAAGCAAGATGCATGCCATCCTGAAGTGGGAACCACCAGCCTAGGTCACTGAGTTGAGGTCATTCCTTGGGTTGGTTAACTACTACAAGAGCTTCATCAAAGGTCATTCAGTAATAGCCATGCCATTGACTGACTTGCTCAAGAAAGAGAGAGCATGGGAGTGGAGCACAGGATGCCAGGAAACTTTGACAAGTTGAAGCAGGCTATGACCAAGAAGCCAGTCTTGGCCTTACTAGACCATGCCAAGTCGTATAAGGTGCATACAGATGCATCAGACTTTGCCATAGAGGGCGTGTTGATGCAGGAGGGACGTCCAGTCGTGTTCGAGAGCAAAAAACTAAACAAGACTGAGCACAAGTACACGGTTCAAGAGAATGAGATGACTGTAGTGGTGCACTACTTGCGCACTTAGTGCCATTACCTGTTGGGGTCGAGGTTCGTGGTTAGGACGAACAATGTGGTGACTAGTTACTTCTAGATGTAAAAGAAGTTATCCCCTAAGCAGGTGAGATGGTAAGATTTTCTTATGAAATTTGATTTCTAGATAAAGTACAAGCCAAGACAGGTGAACCTGATGGTAGACGCCCTAAGTAGGAAAGCTAACCTTACTGCCATTAGCTAACCAGATGGGTCACTAGTGCCGTGCATCAAAGAAGGACTTACGTATGATCCTACAGCCAAGGCTCTTATGGAGTACACCCAATAAGGTAAGACTAGGCAATTTTAGATACAGGATGGTTTGTTGTACACCAAGGATAGTAGATTGTTTGTGCCGTAACATGAGAAACAACGTAAAGAAGTTTTGTAAGAGTTTTATGATTCAAGGTGGGCTGGACACCCAGGAGTGAGCCATACCTTGGCATTGCTAGAGGATCGATACTACTAGCCATACATGAGGGACGATATGGAGGCCTATGTGAAGACTTATCTTGTGTGCCAACAGGATAAGGTAGAGCTCAAGAAATCAGGCAGTCTTTTAGAGCTATTGCCAGTGCTAGAGTGACCATGAGAGAGTGTTTCTCTAGACTTTATAGTCGGTCTATCCAAGGTAAAGGGGTTTGGAAGCATCATGGTAGTGGTGGACAGGTTTTCCAAGTATAGAATCTTTATTATAGAAATCAATGAGTGCCCAACCGAGGAGGTAGCTTGATTGTTCCTGAAAAATATGGTTAAGTACTGGAGAGTGCCAAGGACCATTGTTAGTGATCAGGACGGGCATTTCACAGACAGGTTCTAGATTAAGTTGTTCAAGCTGTTAGGGTCAGACTTAAACTTTTTCCCCAGCATGCATCCGTAGACCAATAGGTAGACTGAACGTGCGAATGGACTATTAAAGGTTTACCTCAGGCACTATGTGAGTGCCACACAAAAAGACTGGCCAAAGCTGTTAGATGTCACACAGTTTTCCTACAACTTGCAAAAGAGCGAGGTAACGAACCAGAGCCCATTTGAGGTTCTGACAGGTTAACAACCACTAACACCTGGTTCGATTACTGCAAGTTATATAGGGGTAAATCCAGCAGCATACAAGTTTGCCAAGGCATGACAAGAGCAAACTGACTTAGCCAGAGTCTATCTACATAAGGTGACAAAGAGGTCGAAGAAGTGGGCAGACCAGAATAGGCGAGACATGCAATTCTAGGTTGGAGACTTGGTGTTGGTGAAGCTATATCCCATTGTGCGCCACAGGAGGCTGCACAAAGGCCTAGTCTAGAGGTATAAGAGATATTTTCGAGTAGTCAAAAGGGTAGGCAAGGTTGCCTGCAAGCTGGATATGCCACCCAAGTTGAAGGTACATTTAGTATTCCATGTAAGCATGCTCAAACCGTTCCATGAGGATGAAAAAGATCCAGGACAAGCAAAGTCAAATTGTACACCATTGAGAAGAAAGGCCTCATATGAGAAAGAGGTCCATAGTATTATAGCTGACCGAAAGGTGAGACAAAAAAACTACTAACCAAGATAAGAGTATTTGGTACGCTGGAAAAGACTTTCATATAGTGAGGTGAGCTGGGAATCGATAGAGGACTTATGGTAATTTAAGGATTAGATCAGGTAGTACCATGTAAAAGATGTAACGAGAGCATTACGCAATCAGGTGGAAGAGAATGTCATACCTTGGGTGGGTGCATCAGGCACATCAAAAGCACCAGCACGTAAGCCAGAGGTTGAGACCTGCACATCAGGAGAACTGGCAGGTATTTACGCGTAAGGCCTAAGAGACAAGGCCAGAACGCTCGTACAGTATGCAGGTCAACCTGTAAGGTGAAGGCTTGGCCTGTAGATGCCCGTACCATATCCAGAAGGGCCCAAAGTGAGAGATATGTAAGATCTTCTAGAAGCCTGCAGGATCAACAGAAGCCTCTTGACAGATTTGGTTGACCCTAAAATTCAGGAGTTAGAATCTTGATTGATTGTAATCTTTATAATTCTTTGATTTTAGCCTTGATTCTAGGGATATTGCCATTAAGTGTAGTTGGAGCCTCAACTATAAATAGAGGGCTACTTCACCCTCATTTGTACACCATCAAACACTTCTGTTTTAGTGAATACAGAGCATATTTCCAACATTCTGCCTTGTTGTCATGTTTCTCTTTAACTTACATAATCAGCCCTTCCTATTGTTCCAGTGCCCGCAGCTTGTGTTTTAGGTTGACTTAGGCATAAATAAGGAGATTTCAAACCTAAGGTCATATGGATTCGGAGTCTAAGATCAGAGCCCATGACAACTATCACGGGCTCTGACCTCAGACTCAGAATCCGTGTGACCTTAGGCTTGGAATTACCTCCTTGTAACCTAAGTCAACCTAAAACACCAGCGTGCGGGTACTAAAACAATAAAAAGGGTTGAATGTGCAAGTTTGAGAGAAATAAAAAAATAAGATAGCTTGCTGGAATATGCTTTGTATTCATTGAAACAAAAGTGTTTGATGGTGTACAAATAAGGGTGAAGCAACCCTCTATTTATAGTTGAGGCTCTAATTACACTTAATGAAAATATCCCTAGAATCAAGGCTAAAATCAAAGAATTACAAAAATTACAATAAATTAAGATTCTAACTTCTGAATTCTATGGTCAACCAAATCTGCTAGGAGGCTCCTGCTGATCTTGTAGACTTCTAGAAGATCTTGCATATCTCCCACCTTGGGTTCATCTGGATGTGGTGTGAGCATTTTGCAGGCTAGGCCTTGCCCTCATGGGCTAGCCTGCAGGCTGTGCGAGCATTCTGGCTTTGTCTTCTAGGCCTTGTGTGCAAATATCTACCAATATACCTGGTGTACAAGCCTTAACCTCTGGCTCGCATGCTGGTGTGCCTGATGTGCCTGGCGTGCTCGCCCAAGGCATGACATTCTCCCCCACCTGATTGCGTAATGCCCTCATTACATCTTCTGCATGGTACTGCCTGATCTGGTCTCTAAACTACCATAAGTCCTCTACTGGTTCCCAACTCGTCTCACTATTTGAAAGTCCCTTTCAGTACACCAAGTACTCTTGTCTTGGTTGGTAGGCTTTCTGTCTCACCTCTCGGTCAGCTATGATGCTATGGACCTCTTTCTTATATCAGGCCCTTGCTCTCAATAGTGCATGCTTTGGCTCTACCCGTCCTAGATCTCTCTCATCTATATGAAACGGCTTGAGCATGCTTACATGAAACATGGGTGTACCCTCAACTTGGGTGGCATATCCAGTTTATAGGCAACCTTGCCTACCCTCTTGACTACTCGAAAAGGTCCGTCATACCTCTGGACTAGGCCTTTGTGTAGCTTTCTATGGTGCACAATGGGATACAGCTTTACCAATACCAAGTCTCCAACCTGAAAGTGCATGTCCCGTCTATTCTAGTCTGCCCATTTCTTCGACCTCTTTGCCGCCTTATGTAGACAGACTCTGGCCAAGTCAGTTTGCACCTGCCAAGCCTTGGCAAACTTGTATGTTGTTGGATTTACCCCTATATAACTTGCAGTAATCGAATCGGGTGTTAGTGGTTGTTGACCTGTCACAACCTTAAATAGGCTTTGGTTCATTGCCTAGCTCTTTTTCAAGTTGTAAGAAAACTATGCAACATCTAGCAACTTTGGCCAATCCCTTTATATGGCACTCACAGAGTGCCTGAGGTAGACCTCCAATAGTCCATTCACACACTTAGTCTGCCCATCGGTCTGCGGATGCATGCTAATGAAAAAGTTCAAGTCTGACCCCAACAGTTTGAACAACTCAGTCTAGAACCTACCTGTGAAATGTTCGTCCTGATCACTAACAATGGTCTTCAGCACTTTCCAATACTTAATCATGTTTTTCAAGAACAATCGAACTACCTCATCGGCTGGGCACTCCTTGGTTGCTGGAATGAAGATTTCATAGTTGAAAAACTTGTCCACCACTACTATGATGCTTCCAAACCCCTCTGTCTTGGGTAGACTGACTATAAAGTCTAGAGAAAGACTCTCTCATGGTCACTCTGGCATTGGCAATGGCTCCAAGAGACTGTCTAGTTTCTTGAGCTCCACCTTATCCTGTTGGCACACAAGATAAATCTTCACATAGACCTCCACATCGTCCCTTATGTACAGTCAGTAGTATCGATCCTTTAGCAACGTCAAGGTACGGCTCACTCCTAGGTGTCCAGCCTACCTTGAATCATGACACTCTTGTAAAACTTTCTTACAAAGCTTTCCATATTATGGCACAAATAGTCTATTACCTCTGGTGTACAACAAACCATCTTGTACCCAAAACTGCCTAGTCTTACCTTGCTGGGCATCTTCCATAAGAGCCTTGGTTGTAGGATTATACACAAGTCTCTTCTTGATGCATGGCACTAGTGACCCCTCTGATTGGCTAGTGGCAGTAAGGTTAGCCTTCTTGCTCAGGGCGTCTGCCACCAGGTTCGCCCGCCCTAGCTTATACTCCATCTGAAAATCAAATTCTATAAGAAAATCTTACCATCTTGCCTGCTTGGGGGACAACTTCTTCTGCGTCTAAAAATAACTGGTTATTACATTATCCGTCCTAACCACGAACCTCGACCTTAATAGGTAATGACGCCAAATATGCAAGTAGTGCACCACTGCAGTCATTTTTTTCTCTTGGATCGTGTACTTACGCTTAGTCACGTTCAGCTTCTTACTCTCGAATGCGACTGGACGTCCCTCCTGCATCAACATGCCCCCTATGGTAAAGTCTGATGTATCCGTATGCACCTCATACGGCTTGTTATGGTCTGGTAAGGCCAAGACTGACTCTTCAGTCACAACTTACTTCAACCTGTCAAAGGCTTTTTGGTACCCTGTGCTCTACTCTCATGCTTTCTTTTTCTTGAGCAAGTCAGTCAATGGCATGGCTATTGCTGAGTGACTTTTGATGAAGTGCCTATAGTAGTTGACAAGCCCAAGGAATGACCTCAACTCAGTGACTTTGGCTGGCGATTCCCACTCCAGGATGGCGTGCACCTTACTTTCATCCATGCATATCCTGTCACTTCCCACTATGTGGCCTAAGAATAGGATCTCTTGTTAGGCAAACGAGCACTTCTCCCTCTTGACAAATAGCTTGTGCACCCGTAACACCTCGAACACCTATTTCAAGTGATTTACATGCCCTTCCAAAATCTGGCTGTAGATCACAATGTCATCCAAATAAATCATAACAAACTGATTAAGGAACGATTGAAGTACCTTATTCATAAGGGTGTAAAATGTTGCTAGGGCATTCGTGAGTCTGGATGGCATGACCAAGAACTTATACGAACCATATCGAGTGACACATGCTATCTTAGGCTTATCTCCCTCCGTGATCTTGACTTGGTAGTAGCTTAACCTCAAATCTAGTTTGGTGAACCACCTTACGCTTCTAAGTTGGTCGAACAAGTTCACAGTGAGTGAGATAAGGTACTTGTTCTTGACGATCAGCTTATTTAAAGCTTGGTAGTCTATGCACAGCTGCAACGACACATTATGCTTGCTTTAAAATAGAACCAGTGCACCATATGGTACTTTTGATGACTTGATAAAGCCAGCATCAACTAACTCTTTGAGCTACTTTCTTAGCTCTTCCAACTCTGATGGGGACAACATTCGGTAAGGGTTCTAACTGGTAGCTTGGCCTCAGACACTAGCTCGATCTTGTGGTCCACCTCCCTCTTAAGTGGTAGTTGACTAGGCAGCTTTACGAACATTACATCACTAAAGGTCTTCAGCACCTTTAGCACCTCTAAGGGTGACTCAATCTCTTTTTTCCTTGGTTCTTCATACTTTAGGGCTGCCAAGAAAGTGTCTTCTTCTCTGCTTATTGCCTTAGCAAATTGGATGGCTAACACTACTCACGACCTAACTCTAGACCCTCTTTTCAATGGTACGAGGCATTGGCACCGTGCATCTAAGATGCAAATGTAATTGGCAAAAGGCATAAGGAGGGCATTAATCCAAACAAAAAAATCTAACCTAATCACAAACTATAGTAGTCAAGGGGTATTACCTCTATGGTCTCCTTGCCTTTCTAGTCTTTAAGCTACAACTCCTCTCTTTACGCTACTTTAATGGTTGAAACCCCTTTGGAGTTCACCATTTTAATGGTACCAGTCCTTTTCTGCACCTTTAGTTTGATCTTTTGGGCTCCATCACCTGAAATTAAAAGATGTGCGGCACCTGTGTCCACCAGTGCGCTCACTTTCTGACCCGTAACCATTGGATCCGTAAACATCAAGCCTTTTAGCTTATGGTTCCTCTCACTCTGGATAATATTAAGCACCAATGACCCAAGCTTTACTACTCCTGTCTCTGGTTTCTTGTCAGACTCTTTATCTACAGCAACCAGCTTACCTTTTTATGGGTAATTACGCACTATGTGGCTCCCTCCACATAGGTAGCATGCTAGTGGCTCTAGATCCTCTTTTGCTTTTCACTTGCGTGTTGATGGCTTCCTCTCACCATCTTTGGTTAAACGGTCTCAGTCCCTCTCCTTGGACTCTCGATCGTGATTCTTCCCTTTGGACTGCTTCTTTCGGTCTTTCTCATCCTTATCCTTACCCTTAAGCTTGGAAGACTCAAACTTGTTCAGAGGCTTAAACTCTATCAAGGACTTAGCAGTAGTTATAGCTTTAGCCAAGTCATGAACTCTCCTTTGTTGTAGCTCATACTTCACCCATGGCTTCAGCCCATCCATGAAAGTAAATAAGGCATCCTCCTCGTCTAGATCCGAGATCTGTAACATCAGTTCAGAGAATTTTTAGACATACTCCCTTATGTCCCCTTGTTGGCTCAGCCTACATAATTTTCCCCACACCTCATCATCAACACACTTCGAGTAAAATTACTCCCTGAACTCTTTTTGGAACTCTGCCCAAGTTTTAATCTTGGCTCTCCCACGCCTAACATCATCACACCTGTGCCTCTACCATAATAAGGCTAGAATAGTGAGATACATAACAGCGGTGCTTACCTTTATTATCTTGTCCTGCATGCTCGTGGCTTGAAAATACTGCTTCATACCCTATAGGTAATTGTCTACTTCCTTGGTTGCCCTAGTTCCTTTGAACTTCTTAGGCTTGGGGACATCTATCCTAGACTTAGACACTCTAGCAAACATGCCATTCCCAATGGTAGTATTGTAAGTAATGAGCTTGCTGGTGAGCTCTTCTATCTTCTTGCTTATGGCCTCTATGCCATCATGCATTGTCTCCACCACAACCTCCAAGGTCTCAATCTTTGGGTGATCACATCCATGCCTTTATTGAGAGTAGCTTGCAACTTGCCACTGAGCTCTTCCTTTATGGAGTCTAGCATTTCAATGTGAGTCTCCGCATTCTCAAGCTTCTCTTGCATGTCACCCATGCTCACCTTCACATTGGCCAGCCTACCATCTATGGTAGACCAGATGTCTCTCGAACTGGCCTTCTTGCCTCTTTCATACCCCTGCTCTTGGGCCTTTGGTTGTTGGCTAGCAATGTCATTCTGGGATGCCATCTCTTCGACTGTGATCTAACCTGAACAACATAAACACACAGAACTGAACTTGCTCTGATACTAACTGTCACGAGCTCTGACCTTAAACTTAGAATCCATGTAGCCTTAGGCTTGGAATCACCTCTTTATAGCCTAAGTCAGCCTAAAACGCCAGCGTGTGAGCACTAAAATAGTGGAAAGGGCTAAATGCACAAGTTTGAGAGAAACAAAAAAATAAGATAGCTTGCTGAAATATGTTTTTCGAACTAGGTATGGCCATTATGAATTTTGGTTATGCCTTTTGGATTAACAAATGTACCTGCTACATTCATGGACTTGATGAATAAAATTTTAAGCAGTATCTGGATCAATTTATTGTTATTTTTATTGATGAATTTTGGTTTATTCTAAGAGTGATGGGAAACATGAAAAATATTTGAGGATTGTATTACAGATTTTGCGAAATAAACAACTCTTCAAAAAGTTTAGCAAATGTGAATTTTGGTTGACAAGTGTTAGTTTTCTTGGTCATGTTATTTCTAAAGATGGGATTTCAGTTGATTCAAAAAAGATTGAGGTAGTGGTGAATTGGCCTCGCCCGACAAATGTGACAGAAGTAAGAAGTTTTATAGGCTTGGCAGGTTATTATGGAAGATTTGTTGAGGGGTTTTCTCAAATTGCTATGCCATTGACTCGTTTAACTCAAAAGCAAGCAAAATTTGAATGGACTAAATAATGTGAACAGAGTTTTCAAGAGCTAAAGCAACAATTGCTGTCAGCATCTATCCTTACCTTACCTTCTGATATTGGTAGTTTTACCATTTATAGTGATGCTTCCAAGAAGGGGTTGGGTTGTGTGTTAATGCAGAATGATAGGGTAATTGCTTATGCTTCTAGGCAATTAAAAACCTACGAGCAGAATTATCTGACTCATGACTTAGAGTTAGCTGCCATTGTGTTTGTTTTGAAAATATGGAGACATTATTTGTATGGGGAGCCTTGTGCAATTTATACGAACTATAAGAGTTTAAAGTATCTGTTCACACAGAAAGAGTTGAACATGAGACAGAGAAGATGGTTGAAATTAATTAAAGATTATGATTTGACCATCAATTATCATCTGAGCAAAGCTAATGTAGTTACTGATGCTCTTAGTAGAAAGTCCATTAGAAGTATGGCTGCTTTGCTTACTTTGCAACCAAAATTGTTGGAAGAACTTGATACGTAGCAAATCGAGGTGATTATACAGAAAAAAAGTGTTTTTATGGCTAGTTTGGTGGTTCAGCCAACTTTGATCAAAAAGATAAAATTTGCATAAAAAGAAGATAGTGAGTTAGACAGAATTAAGACAAAAGTGCAGAATGGTTTGCGGCCAGAGTTTAATCTTCACGAGAATGACACATTACATTTTAGAAATAGATTGTATATACCAAATGATCTTGATCAAAAATGAGAGATCTTGGAGGAAGCACATGGGTCTCGATTCACTATACATCTTGAAAGCACTAAGATGTACAAAGATTTGAAAGGAAATTTTTGGTGGAATAATATGAAATGTGACATAGCTTAGTTTGTGTCCCAATGTCTAGTGTGTCAGCAAGTTAAAGCTAAACACCAAAGACCATCAGGGTTGTTACAACCTTTAAAGATACCAAAATGGAAGTGGGAGCATATCTCTATGGATTTCATGATGGGGTTACCTAGGTCATCTAAAAGGAATAATGTTGTGTGGGTAATTGTTGATAGACTCACTAAATCAGCTCATTTTCTACCTATCAAGTCGACTACTCCACTTGATAAACTAGCACAATTGTACACGGATGAAATTATCCGATTGATGGTGTTTCAGTGAGTATTGTGTCAGATAGAGATTCTAGATTTATCTCTAAGTTTTGGGTAAGCTTACAACGAGCTATGAGGATAAATTTGAAATTGAGTACAGCCTTTCATCCTCAGACAGATAGGCAAATAGAGAGAACAAATCAGATTTTAGAAGATATGCTTCAAACATGTGTGATTGATCTAAAAGATAGTTGAGATGATTACTTACCTTTAGCGGAGTTCATTTATAATAACAGTTACCAATCTAACATTGGGATGGCTCCTTTTGAGGCCCTGTATGGTAGAAAGTGTAGATCCCTTTTATGTTGGGATGATGTTAAGGAAAAAAAACTCCTAGGGCTAGAAATGGTGCAACTGACTGTAGAAAAGATCAAGGTGATTAAGGAGAGACTTAAAACAACACAAGATCATCAGAAGAGTTGGGCAGATAAAAAGAGAAGGGAATTAAAATTTTAACAATGAGATTTTGTTTTTTTAAAGGTGTCACCCACAAAAGGTGTTATGCGATTTGAGAAACGAGGAAAGCTAAGCCCGCATTATATAGGTCCATTTGAAATTCTTGATAAGGTGGGAGAAGTTGTATATATGATAGCCTTGCCACCTCAGCTATCTAATATGCACAATGTTTTTCATGTGTCCATGTTGAAAAATATGTCTCTGACCCAAGCCACGTGGTAGAGTATAAACCTTTAGAAGTTCAAGAAGATTTAACATACTTGAAATATCCTATTCGAATAATTGATCGAAAAGAACAAGTCTTGAGGCACAGAACTATTCTTTTTATAAAAGTTCAATGGAGAAATCATACACTAAGAGAAGTAACTTGGGAAATGAAATATGGTTGGCTAATGGTAGCAAGGTTAGCCTTCTTGCTAAGGGTGTTTGCCATCAGGTTCATCCGTCCTTGCTTGTACTCTATCTGAAAATCAAATTCTGTAAGAAAATATTGCCATCTCGCCTACTTAAGAGATAGCTTCTTCTACGTCTAAAAGTAGCTGGTCGCCACGTTGTCCATCCTAACCACGAAACTCAACCTCAATAGGCAATGGCACCAAGTGCGCAAGCAGTGCACCACTGCAGTTATCTCTTTCTCCTAGATCATGTACTTGTACTTACTTTCGTTCAGCTTTCTGCTTTCGAACATGATTGGACATCCTTCCTGCATCAACACGCCCCCTATGAAAAAGTCTGATGCATTCGTATGCACCTCATATGGCTTAGCATGGTCTTGTAAAGCTAAGACTGACTCTTTGATCACAGCTTGCTTTAACCTGTCAAAGGCTTCTTAGCACCCTGCGCTCCACTCTTATGCTCTTCCTTTATTGAGTAAATCAATTAATGGCATGGCTATTGTTGAGTGACCTTTGATGAAGTACCTATAGTAGTTAACTAACCCAAGGAATAACCTCAACTTAGTGACCTAGGTTGATGGTTCCCACCTGATGATGGCGTGCACCTTACCTTCATCCATGCGTATCTTGCCACTTTCCACTATATGGCCTAGGAATGGGATCTCCTGCTGGATGAATGAGCATTTTTTCCTCTTGACAAATAGCTTGTGTGCTCGTAACACCTCAAACACCTGTCTCAAGTGGTCTACATGCTCTTTCAAAGTCTGGCTGTAGATCACAATGTCATCCAAGTAAACCATAACAAATCGATCAAGGAACGATTGAAGTACCTTGTTCATAAGGGTGCAAAATGTTGCTGGGGTATTCGTGAGTTCGAATGGCATAACCAGGAACTCATACGAACCATACCGAGTGACACATGCTGTCTTGAGCTCATTTCCCTCTGTGATCCTGACGTGGTAATAACCCGACCTCAAATCCAGCTTAGTGAACCACTTTGCACTCTCAAATTGGTCGAACAAGTCCACAATGAGTGGGATAAAGTACTTGTTCTTGACAGTCAGCTTATTCAAAGCCCGATAGTCTATGCACAGTCGTAACGACCTATCATGCTTACGTTGGAATAAAACCAATACACCATATAGTACCTTTAATAGCTTGATGAAGCCAGCATCAACTAACTCTTTGAGCTGCTTTCTTAACTCCTTCAACTCTAGTGGGGACATTTGGTAAGGGGCTCTAGCTGGTGGCTTGGCCTCGGACACTAGCTCGATATTGTGGTCTACCTCCCTCTTAGGTGGTAGTTGGCTAGGCAATTTTATGGGCATTACATCACTAAAGGTCTTCAGCACCTTTAGCACTCCCAAAGGTGACTCGATCTCCTTCTCTTTAGGCTCATCATACTTCAGGGTTGTCAAGAAGGTGTCTTCTTCTCTGCTTACCGCCTTGGCAAATTAGATAGCTGACACCACCCGCGACCTAACTTCAGACCCTCTTTTCAATGGTACTAGGTATTGGCACCGTGCATCCAAGATGTAAATGCAATTGGCAAAAGGCACAATGAGGAGGTTATTGGTAAAAGACAATTATGGATACTACATCTATTATTGTCCCTACTGCTGCTATAGATTTGAAATCAAGCATGAAGGTTCATTTTCAAAATCAAGATGTAATCAAACTTAATCTTTTTAATGGATCAAACTACACTAGGTGAAAGGATAAAATAGTTTTTTTATTGACAGCATTGAAGATGTTTTATGTACTTAATCCAAATTTAGAACCAATTCCAAAACCAACTCTTGAATATTCTGATACTATTAAGGCAACAAGAAGCAAACATGAAGAAGATGAACTAGTCTGTCGGAGTTATATTCTGAATTCATTATCTGACCGTCTATATGACCTATACAAAAATATGAAAGCACTAAAAGAGATATGGACTGCTCTTAAACACAAATACATGAATGAAAAAAAAGGTACAGATAAGTTTTTAGCTTTGATATACTTTGAATTTTCAATAACTGATGATAAACTAATCATGGACCAAGTGCACGAGTTACAAATTCTAGTTTCTAAGTTAAGAGAAGCTTGAGAATGTGGAGACTCACGTTGAAGCGCTAGACTCTATAAAGAAAGAGCTCAGTGGTGAGTTGTAAGCTTATAGCGACCTATGGGGACAAATTTGAAATTGAGTATAGCCTTTCACTCTCAAACAGATGGGTAAACAGAGAAAACAAACCAAATGTTAGAAAATATACTTCGAGCATGTGTGATTGATCTAAAAGGTAGTTGGGATGATTACTTACCTTTAACGGAGTTCGCTTATAATAACAATTACCAATCTAGCATTGGGATGGCTCCTTTTGAGGCCTTGTATTGTAAAAAGTATAGATCCCCTTTATGTTGGGATGATGATGGGGAAAGAAAACTCTTATGGCCAAAAATAGTGCAACTAACTGTAAAAAAAATCAAAGTGATTAAGAAGAGACTTAAAGCAGCACAAGATCGTCAGAAAAGTTGGGCAGATAAAAAGAATAGGGACTTAGAATTTCAACAAAGGGATTTTTTTTTTTAAAGTGTCACCCACAAAAGGTGTTATACGGTTTAGGAAGCGAGGAAAGCTAAGCCCGCGTTATATAGGTCCATTTGAAATTCTTGATAAGGTGGGAGAAGTTGCATATAAGATAGCCTTGCCACCTCAACTATCTAGTGTGCACAATGTTTTTCATGTGTCCATGTTGAGAAAGTATGTCTCTGACCCAAGTCACGTGGTAGAGTATGAACCTTTAGAAGTTCAAGAAGATTTAACATACTGGACATATCCTATTCGAATAATTGATCGAAAAGAGCAAGTCTTGAGGCACAGAATTATTCCTTTTATAAAAGTTCAATGGAGCAATCATACACCAAGAGAAGCAACTTAGGAAATGGAAGATGATATGAAGAAACGACATCCTCAGTTATTCGAAAATAAAGGGAAATCAAGTTTCGAGGACAAAACTTTTTATAAGTTGAGGAAAATGTAATACCCGTAAAAAAAAAAAGAAAGGGACTATTTTAAGTATTTTTATAAGTGGGGGGACTCTTTAATAAAGAATGAAAAATACAAAGACTTATTGACAAATAATCTAATTTTTATTAATAGGGTTAACTTTTCAGTTTTCAGTCGACAACTAATCGAAAGAAAAATAGAAACTTATTTCTCATATGTTTCTTATATATAAAAGATCAATTGAAAGATTCCAAGTGAAGGGAAAGAACAAATCTACAAGGAGAAATTGTCTATTAGAGGTGAGTAAATAATCTTTTTCAATTTTGGAGTATTGATGGTTAAGTCTTAAGGTGTAATTTGTAATCGAAAAACTCTAAAATTTTAGAGTTTCCATTATCCCTCTTTAGGCAAATGATTTAGACTTTAATTAGGGTCAAATTAAGTGTTAAGAAAGTTGGTAATGTGAATTTGTTGCTGAAACAAAAATTTGATGGGAATAGAAAGGAAAATCTTTGTTTTGTATAAATCATAATATAAATCTTGTTTTTATAGTGATGAATTAAGGTTATATTCTATATTAAAGGGTTAAATACTACTGTGATTATTATATATGGTTGGAAAATATGTTGAATCTAATTTCTAATGAAACAAATGAGAGTTGAATTCGAGTTCTTTATGAAGAGTTATCCAATTTTTACATAAGGATGTGCAGGCTGCCTAGTAGCAGCAGTAAGGAGAAATTACGAAATTTTGCTTAATTTTTATACAAGGATTTACAAATTAATCCATATATGTTTAGAAAGTTTATTGAGTCTATTTTCCAATGAAATAAGTGGAATTGAATTTGGAGTTACCTATGAATAAATACATAATTTTTATGAAAAGGTATATAGGCTGTCTAGCAGCAGCATATGACGTGGATTACAAAAATTGTTATAATTAATCCATAAGGAATCACAATATGGGCCATATATGGTTAGAAAGCTTGTCAAGTCTAGTTTCTAACTCATTAAAAATATTTTAATTCTGAATTGGATATCTTAAGTTATGATCATTTTAGTGAAAGTAGCGCAGACTACCAGAATTAATTACTTGAGTTATTACTTGTTTAACTTAATTGTTTTGGTATAAGTGGCCTCAAATAGGTTGATTAATTATTGTTATGTTGAAATTATCTTGAATAGGCCACTAAATTCAAATTGGTTAATTAATTATTGTTATGTTGAAATTATCTTGAATAGACCACTAAATTTTGAGGGAGAAAAATTAGGTGGTAGAATAAGAAAAAGATAAGTAAAATCTTACACACTTTGCTTATTTTCGAATATATGTATATATATATGTTTCTAAATGAAAGAATGTTTTATTTTTTTATTTTCGATGTATGAAAATAGGATCAATCATATGATTTTTTTGTGTTTTCACTATGTAAATGATGGATCATGCTTATGAATGAAATCAGAAAATGATTTATGTTTAAAGAATGATTTTGTGATCGCTACATTTTTACATCCCTGGAAAGTGGGATCATCGACACCAAAACTAGTTCTATGACCCTGGCTAACGGGTAATAGTAGTTAGTAAAGACATGATCATACAACCTTGCTAATGGGTAATAGTAGTTAGCATAAGTGTCACGGGTCGAGACTTAAGCTCCGAACCCGCGCGGTTCCAGGACTTGGGCATGCACTCATCCGACATCCCAAATCAGCCTACCTACCATGGTTCACACCCTTGTGAGGTATTGTCCGCTCTACCCCCCATGGCCTCACGGTTTTGTCCTACAAAATGTGCCTCACAAGGCAGAGGTGGTATAAACCCTTATATATCTCGGTGACCTTCCTTTTATGTTCGATATGAGATTCAAGACTCCTCCTTAGGTCCATGACATTCTCTTCCACCCAACCTCGTGACGCGCTCGTCACGGAGGCTAGCCACCGTGCCTACCTCCTTCGAGGTGCTTGGCATGGATCGAACGGTATAGGGCTGGCTCTTATACCATTTGTCACGGGTTGAGACTTAAGCTCCGAACCTGCGCGACTCTGGGACCAGGGCATCCACTCATCCAGTGTCTCAGATCAGCCTTAATCGCCATGATTCACACCCTTGTGAGGTATTGTCTGCTCTGGTCCCCCTGGCCTCATAATTTTGTCTTACAAAAAGTGTCTCACAAGGCAGAGGTGGTGTGAACCCTTATATACCCCAGTGACCTTCCTTTTATATTCGATGTGAGATTAAGGACTCCTCCTTAGGTCCGTGACATAAGGCCCTGGCTAACGGGTTATAATAGTTAACAATGATCATAAGGATGAAATTGACCATAGACAAGATGAAATAAGATGAAACCATAAAGAAGATGAAACCCTTTCATTCATCATTGACTAAAATCAATTCATACAACATCCAATAATACACTTTATACATTGCTCATTACATAAATAAATTGATCATGAATATCCAAAAATAATCAGTTACAACATTTATTTCAGTTTCTGAAATGTATCATGTTCATAAACATCCATATCAGCTACAACACAAATACATTCATCATATTTATAAATAGAAAAGCATAAAAAAGTTACAAAAAGGTATCATGTTCAAAAACAACATTCATTTCATTTTGGACTTTATGCTTTGACTTTTTGTCTCCTGGCTTGGCTTTTTTATGTACTTTGTATCTCATTTAGAAGAGTTTAAGTGTCATCAAGTGTTGTTGAAGTTTGTCTCTTCCTTTTGATGCCCAACAACTTATCTATTAAATCATATATTAAAATCGTTAAAGTATTACTAAATAATGCATCAAAGTCATATTTAGTAACACATATAAATAGGTTACATCGACCAAAATAGATTCTTCATCTTCATTTTCAATAATACCATATAAATGGCCATCAATCTCCTTATTCAAAGAACTATCTATAGCGGTTGTTGATGTTGATGCACGATACCATCTAAATGGCCTTCAATCTCTTTATTCAAAGAATATCTACAACTATTGTTGATGTTGATGTATGCTTAGCACTTTTTGGAACAGAGATCAATATCTATTGTTTTTTTCCAAGTTGTTTGATAAAATATAATTCATTAGCATATATACATAAATCCTAACAATCTAATAGCAAAATAAAAATTACACAATAAAGGAACCTTACATTTAATATCTACAATCCTATTTTCTTGTTAACATATATACCCATTTCTTACATAATTTTCCTTCCCCACTTCTATGTGGTACAAGTTTTTCTTCAATTTTTTGTTTTCCTTTTTGGACATGTAACTTTAGGTGTGTTTTGGCCTTTGGTACTGCATTAGTTGTTCTAGTCTATCTTGATAGTGTACTTGCTGTAGTTTGTGTGGATGTTATGGGAGCTGTAATTTGTGTAGGTGGTTTAGTTACTGT
The DNA here is from genome assembly GCF_002303985.1 of Durio zibethinus. The sequence goes on along the minus strand of NW_019167949.1, from coordinate 7,754,545 downwards.
TTTGATCATTATAGGTGGCTTGGTTGCTATTGTGGTCATTATGGGTGGCTTAGCTATTGCTGTGGTCATTATGGGTAGTTTGGCTATTATTGTATTGGTCATTGTAGGTGGCTTAGCTATTGTTGTGGTCATTCTGGGTGGTGTGGCTGCTACTATGGCTCTGATCACTTTGGGTAGTGTGGCTACTGCTGCTGTTATGGTCACTCTGGGTGGTGTGGCCACTGCTCTGGTATGGTGTTTTAATTTTATAGATTTATAAGGCATATGTGTATTCATGTTTTCATCTTGTCTTGTGTTACTACTCTGTAATACATAAAAAACATAACATTAGGTTTTGATAAATTTGTAAACTAAACTTCATATTGTAACTTATATTTTCTTAGGGACACTTCATTGAATTATGACCAAACTTGAAATAGATTCGACACCTTAATTTCTTTCATTTCTTTAATAACTTTGTCCCATTCAAGCTTTCACCTTCTTTTATGTTTTTTTTTTTTTTTAGTCCACCAAACATCTTTCTAGGAAATGGTAGGTCTATATCTTCATTTATGTGGTAGGCTAGAGCTTATCTCCAAGAATAGGTAGCGGCACACAACTATAGCATTTCTTATACATTTCTTTCTTATATATATGTGTAACATAGTCTTCAATTTTTTTCATTCTTAAAAATTATGACACATATGGCATGAAAACATGGTATCCCAATTAAATCTCATAACTTACATGTTTATTTTCTCCCACCCATGTCTACCACAAACCTATATTTACAACATTCAACCTCATATCCATCGCTACCATTCCATACAACATGAGAAAAAGCATTAAGTTCCTTATGCTTTTCTATTTCCCATTAATTCTAAAATAGACCAACTTAATCCATTTAACACATCTAGTCATATTGTCAATAATTCTTTGCATCACATAATGCCTAATTTCCTCAAATATTGAAATAATGAACATATGCCTAGCATGAATAATCCTAACATTAAATGCCTTAGCTAAATTGTTTTAAAATATCAAATAAGCATCTAGTACTAAAAAATGCCTTTTGACCAATGCTTAGGAATTTTTTATAAGATATCAGTTAATGCTATACCTTTCAATTCTCCAAGGTCTTTTACTCTTGTTTTGAAGTCAACCTCTATTGTATCTTTACTACACATCCAAAATTGCTTGTGAAAGTCACTATCTCTATGGGTTTTCTCCTAATTTGGAAACCAATGTCTTACACAGAATCTATTTTCAACTTTGGGAATAACAGAACTTATGGCATCACATGAACCCTATAATAATAAATGAAAAAAGTTAATTAAACATTTAAAAGTAACAAACCCTAAACTTTTAAAATATAAAATTGCATAATTATCATACATACCTTTTGCATGTCATTCATGATAGTGAATCTAACACCATCTTCCATTTGAAGATCAACTTTCAAGTTATCCTAAAACCATCCCCAAGTATGCTTATTCTCTACCTCCACAAGTGCCCAAGTAATATGATACATTTGATTATTGGCATCTATATGAATAGCAATCAAAAGTTTAGTTTTTAAAGGTCTCTTATGAAAAAATCCATCTACACATAACAAAGGCCTATAATATTTCTAGAACCCTTTCCCAAGTGCACTAAAATAAACATACAACCTCAAAAACCTTTATTTATGCTTTTGTGTAGGCATTTCAACCACCAAATCTATATGTTCATATGGATCTATCTTTTTCAGAGTAGCAACATAATCAAACAACCTTGAAAACTCATAATAATATTAGCTAGTAATTTTTTCTTGAACTCTTATCCTAGCACTCTTACAAACTTCTATTGTGATATTAGCATTTAACTCCTTTTTGGTAAGTTTTTTCATCTCAACCAATTGCAAGTCATGAAGAATCCTAAATTTGGCAAGAAAATGATCAGCTAACACCTTATAATCTACCTTTGAGTTTTTTAAGGTAGTAGTACACTGATGGTCATTTATCAATGTCTTCACCTTGAACAATCCATCATAGTTGTCTATCGTAGCATAAATGAGGAATGGATAGTTTCATGTTTACAAATAACCTTGACCCTATGTTTCTCATTCCTAAGGTATCTAAAATCAAACTTTTTTGTAATTGCATGTTTGGTCAATACATCATTAAATTACCTTGGACCATAAAAAATCATGCCAATCTCAAACCTAGGAACTCGATCTGAAAAGTCAAAGTTTTTTTTCTTACTTTTTTTACATGCAACATTCCCATCTTCACAACTCTCATAACTATATATGTATGAAGAGTCTATGTAATCTGTATCATTCTCTTATTTGTCCCAGCCCACTATTTTCACTTACTTCCTTCTGCTTTGCTTTCTTTTCTTGACCTTTTACAAAAGACCCTCAAAATCTATTTCTGGTGGGATGTCATTACTCTTTACTACCTTACTTTTCCTTTTTTCTCTAAACTTAGTGTAAGATGTTCTAATATCTTGTATTTTCTCATCATTAATATCCCAGCCCTACTCATATTATTCAAAAGGTTCTTTCTTATTATCTGAATTTTAACATTCATTTGCATTTTCATGTGAACCCTCAAATGTACCTACATCCAACACAATCACACGTATAAATGCATCTCCTAAATTACTATCATTATTAGCCCACCCACCTACATTATTATCATCTACCCTATTATTGTTTGTAGTCTTTTCACTTTCAATGTCCCCATTAGTTTCATCTTCCACGCTATATGCATCCGCTTCACTGTCCTTTCGAACCTCCTCATTATACTCTTGACTTAACAATAATGATACATCATCTACAAACTCAGGTATATCAACCCCATGTTCTATATATACATGTATCTCTCCCATTGCCCTTATATGATCTATCATCATACCAAATGATCCATCTTCAACATTAGACACTAGTGGCTAGTAATAAAATACAGTAGTAATACCATACCCAATCTCTTTAACCATATTACACAACACAGTGAATGAAATCACATCAAAATCTGCACTCCATACATTTATATACCCACCCACATAGCTTACTCTCAAATTTCCTATAAATTTTCCACCCAAATGCATTTGTAAAAGAAGCATCATAAAAGCCATTAGTTTAACTACATCAAAAGCAACAGAAATATAATAAACAAAACCTTTAACAGTATAATGAATATAATAATGCAGACAAATTAGGATCATATTGCAAAATCAAAACACACAATTCAACATGTATACAAAGATTGACCAAAAGAAAGTACTATGCCCAAATAAAAAGGTATACAAAAGTGAAATGTTGTAAACTCTTATTAAATAAAAAAGCATTTGAAATAAAAAAAAAAGTCACCATTTTCAACTCTATTATAACCCTAAACCAGAGAATAAAAAAAATCAACATACCTTAAAATTTTTTGTAACCCCCAATCGATTCTCACTTTGCTCCACAAAATTGGATCAAAATACTCTACAAATCTTTTCGTGCCAGTCAAGTCTCTTTGTGCCAATTGATGCCCCTGACTTGTCTTATTGTAATGAACCCAATACTTTGATTAGATAGTTTAATTGAATTTAACCTAAAACTTTTCAGTTTAACGTCTTTTCTATCATTTTCTTGTTTGATTATCAAAAGAACGATTAAAATTTTTATGCGAACACAAAAATGATTTGGAGGGTCAAATTAGGGTTTTTTTTTACAGTTTAAAGCTTTTGATTTTTTTTACTAATTTAGGGTTATTTTATTTAGGTTTAATGTTAAATATTTTTTGGCCACATAAGTCACATAAGCATGCTTACATGTCATTTTGTGCCCACATAACGTATTTTTATTGGCTAAAATATCCATATAAGCATTAAGGTTAACAGAATTAACTCTTGGATCAAATTGATATACAATTTCATAGTTTAAGTACCTATTTGGTAACTTTTTTAATTTAGGTACCAAATCCAACAAACCATTATAGTTCAAGGGCCATTTAGGACATTATCCCAAAATTTAACTAAGATGATGTGTGACTATACAATTAAAAAATTGTGTTAGTATATCTAATGTATACAATTTTTAAGTAAAAGGTAAGGCATGTCCCTTCATATGTCATATTTTAGGGTTTTTTATACAAATTGGAAGGCATAGCTCTAACTTAGGTTTGGATTATTAGGGTTTATTTATAAGCTGGGTTTAAATGTCTTGCCAATCTAAGGGTTCCAAATTGTTACTTACATTATTGTCCATTATAGACTAGTGAGACACCTTAACCTTTATCCATTACAAACTCAAACAGAAAGGATTTAACTTCAGTGAGAGTTTTTGTTAACTCAAACGAATGTTATCACCTCACGATAATGTATGTACTTGCTCCCTAAAAAGAAATGACAAAATTTAGGTCTAGACCTTATGCATGACTACATTTGTAGTATATGTGAAAGAACATGCTATCCTTTTTTATTCACAAATTTAACATCTAAAACCAAGTACTACACAACAAATAGATTAATACACGTAAAAATCAAAAGTTACAAAATAAACAAATAGATTAGTACACATAAAAATTATAAGTAATCACATAATAAAAATATTAAAATAAGGCTCACTACCTGAAAAATGTTTAATATTGACGGATTTTTACAAAACAAAAATTTTATAGGTAATTATTAATGGATTACTGATAATTTACTGATAGATTATAAAAAAAATTACTATGAATTTGCTGATGGAATACTAATGAAATTTACTAATGAAAAACAATCTATTAATGTTCCGTAAGTGATGTTAACTCAAAAAGTTAGCAAATTGATGCGGGATTTATCGATTGTAAAAATTCATTGATTATATGTGAAAATTTTATTAATGAATTATTGACGATTTTTTTTTCATCGACAAAAAATTTTAAAAAAAATTAAAAATCTTATTCAATTAAAAATAAATGTAATTAATTAAAAAGTTTGAAATATCAACAAAAATTTTGTCCATAATCCGTTGGTGAAAGCTATTAAAATCAAAATCCCCATTGTTTTTATTCCTCCCTAGGCAGAAACCCTAAACTTTTAAAAGCCCCTACAGACCCTCTCCGCTCTCCTCTCGCTGTACCCTCTCGTCGCCCATCCCGTCGCAGTGGCTATTCCACCGTGAAGCCGTGCTGCCATTCATATTCTACTTCTAGTCCTTATGCTTCATACTGTGGAATTGATGATACTGCTCAAAGGCTCTGTGATAGCCATTTTTTTGGTAAGCGACATTTCTGCATGGCTTCCCCATCTTAGATTTGAGGTTAATGTGGCAGTTTCATGACCATATTACAAAATATTAAGCAAGAATACTATCAATAAGTATGGTTTTGAAGTAGTGGCTTTGAGCTGAAACTACAGAGGGAACCATTTATTTATCATTTTTCTCAATTTGGTTGGATGCAAGGCTGTAGGTTTGTTTAATGTTTCATTTTCTTCTGCTTTAGTGGGTTAGGTAATTACTGAATGTGATGTGACAGAGAATGGCAAAGAAGTTCTTGGAGAAGAAGAATTTCCTGAAGTGAGTGTAGAGTTCCAGGTAAAATCTCTATTAAGATATATTCAAACATCATCTTTATATACGCTTTGATTTCTTGTTCATTTTAATGTATTTGCCAAACTGCTGTAACAACTTTGTTTCCAGGATACGTTTTTGGGCAACACAATTACTTGTTGCAGTTTTTCTGCATCCGGGAACAAATATAGCTAGTGCATCTGTGGCTGGCACTGTCAGGTATGCTCTTTAAAAGCAACTGATATAAACTTGTAAATATGTTCAATAGAGCATTTTGCTGCCTTGGGCAATCCTTACGTGCAGGTTTTTAAATTAATCTAGCCTGCCCAATAGTTAATGATCGTTAAATTTCAAAAAAGGAACAAAAAGGAGGGGAAAAATAAAAAGGAAAACTAGTTAATGATCCTTATAATCTGACTACTGACCAATACAGTTTAGATGGCTTACAGCTGTGGGCTGACCATGGTTCTCAACAAGTTGTGACTTCAGCAAAACACTTCTTACCAGAGCTCGAGATTTACTGCTATTTGCTTGTTCCCCTTTTTCTCACTGATCAGAAAAAAAAACAATGAGGTTTGATCCATTTATGCTGGTGAATTCTTCAGCTATTGTACAATGGGCTTTTACACAAAATATATTTTACTATTTTTTGTTATTGATATTACTTTATTATGTAGAAATAGAGAAAGTAGCATTTTCTCAAATAAATGAACTAGGATTTGTAAAACTTTGACGGGGTATTGAGCAATGATTCTGTGGGACGTCTTTTGGGTGGTTTGGGCTCTTAGATGACAATATCTATAATGTAGACGGAGTACTTCTGTGTATTTGAGGTCTTTATGTCTAGTTTGAAAGTTTGATTTTAGAATTGGGCAGCAGCATGTTTTCATGACAGTAATAATCTTGAATGTTATATTATGGCATGTTGGTATGGTAATTTTTGTTTCTTTAATTTCAACTTGGAAGCTTTTATTCCTAGTATTGCCTCTGAATTAATTATGATTGTAGGAAGATGAGCATGACATGGAAGTCAATACTGCAACATCCGCAGTTCAGACTCCAGCGAAACACTTGTTCCCAGAGCTCGAGATTTATTGCTATTTACATGTTCTCCTTTTTCTTACAGACCATAAAAAAAAAAAAATCTATAATGTAGACATAGGATTTCTGTATATTTGAGGTCTTTATGTATAGTTTGAAAGTTTGATTTTAGAATTGGGCAGCTGCATGTTTTCATGACTGTAATGATCTTGAATGTTATATTATTGCATGTTGGCATGGAAATTTTTGTTTCTTTAATTTCAACTTGGAAGCTTTTGTTCCTAGTATTGCCTCTGAATTAAATATTATTGTAGGAAGATGAGCATGACATGGAAGTCGATACTGCAACATTTACAGTTCAGATTCCAGCGAAGCACTTGTTCCCAGAGCTCGAGATTTATTGCTATTTGCTTGTTCTCCTTTTTCTTATTGACCAAAAAACAATCCACTTTGTTAAACTGCAGAGATTCTTGCTTTGTTTTCTTTCGGGCTAAAACTTGTTCCACAGCAAGTATTAATTGGCTCAAAACCCTAAACAGAAGAATTCCTGATGTCCTAACCTCAACATTTGCTTCTATTACTCATATAGCTATGAGCTCACTCCCAAATTCGTGGGTAAGATATTCATAGCCAGCTGTCTTCTCTGTGGTTCCTGCTCTGTATGCGTGCTTACATGTGTAAATATATAAATCATCCTTGTCAACATGTAACTTTCGGTAAAGCGGAGGAAGCTGAATAAGAGCCTAGTCATTTATCTAACTCCTTTGTGTACTGGTACTTGTGTTACGGACCTAAAGAAGAGTTTTGAATCCCACATCGAATATAAAAGGAGAGTCACTGGGGTATAAAAGGGTTTACACTATCTCTTCTTTATGAGGCGTTTTTTGTAAGACAAAATCTTGAGGTCAGGGGGGCCAGAGCAGACAATTCCTCACAAGGGTGTGAACTGTGGCAGGTAGGTTGATTTGGAACGTCGGATGAGTGGATGCTCGGGTTCCGGAGTTGCGCGACCGAGCTGCGCGGGTTCGGAGCTTAAGTTTCGACCCGTGACAAGTGGTATTAGAGCCAATCCTAAACCGTTCGATTCACGCCAAGCCCTTCGAGGGAGGTAGCCAGCCTCCAGAATCCCACATCGAATATAAAAGTAAAGTCATTGGGGTATAAAAGGGTTCACACCATCTCTTTCGAGCGGACAATACCTCAGAAAGGTGTGAACCGTAGCAAGTAGGGTGATCTGGGACTCCGGATGAGTGAATGCGCGGGTCTCGGAGTCACACGGGTTCAGAGCTTAAGTCTCAATCTATGACACTTGCAGCTACCTCTTTGTATCGAATTGCTACACTACACCATGATGAGCTTGGTCAGGTTTGTTATCAAACAATGTTTTTTAGATGGTAAGAAATATTAGGAGCTAATGCATAATATGCTGGCATAATACAGGAAACACTTCTAAACTTGTTGATGCGTAATTACCTCCATTATAACCTCTATGATCAAGCAAAGAAGTTGAGGTCTAAGGCAACACGATCTGAAGCACACTCAAACCAGCAGGTATGCAAGTTATTTAATTTCACTTTGAATACTTGTATTACTGACAAAATGTCATTAGGACTGGATTACATGACATCAGTATCCCTTAGTCACGCATATCACTGGCCGAAATTGCTGAAAAATTGAGGTTGAACTCTGAACCTCTAGTGACAGATGCTGAAAGCATTGTATCGAAGGCTATATATGATGGTGCCATAGATGCTACATTGGATCAGTAAATGGTTGGATGGTGTCAAAGAGACTGTTGATATTTATTCTAGCAATGAGCTTCAAATAGCCTTCCATACCAGGATTGCTTTCTGCCTTAATGTGCACAACGAAGCAATTCGAGCCTTGTTTTATCCACCAAATGCACACAAGGAGAAGGAAAGTGCAGAAAAATGGAGAGAGATGCAACGGCAAGAACAGGAACTTGAAGTTGCTGAGGAGGATGATGATGATTTTTAAGGATTTTGCCTTTGTGATTACGAATTGCAGCATTATCTAGACCTTTTTATTGTTTCTCGTTTGGAAGGCTGGTTCATTCTTTTCAATTTTATGAATACTATCCGTTTTTACTTGGATGAATTTCAGTCGTGTTGTTATTAATACAAAATTTTATGGATGCTATGGATGTTAACTTTATAATATAAATTTGATCTTTTAATGAATAATAATAAACAAATAATCAACTTTTAAAATAATTATATATGTTTTATTTTTTAAAAATAATTATAAACAAAATTAATTAAATTATCGATAAAATTATAATTTTATCCATAGAATTTTAGTTTATCAATGGAAATAAAAAATTATTGATGAAATATCAATGAATTTTACCACACTCATTGATGGATTATTAACGGATTATTGATATTTTTACTTACAAATTTTATTAATGGATTATCGATTGAATTACTGATGGAATTATTACTTACATAATTTACCAACAAAAAATTTTGTTGGTAATTACTATTCAATTTTATGCATTATTGATAGATTAGTATTATCGACTTGTTTATCTTTAATGAAAAATTTCGTCAATAATATTATTATCGCCAAAATTGAAACTACTACTGATAAAAATTTCGTTTGTAAAAATAATTTTTCTAATAATGGCTTAAGATAATATATAATTAACAATTTACTTGACTCTATTGTATTTCATATAAAGTCGTCAAACTGTCATAGCATTCAAATTTGATAATTTATCCATTAAATACAAAAATATAAAGTTGTCACTAATTTTTTTTATTTAAGTATGATTGATTAGTTATATGAATCTATCTCTTTTAAAGTTATCCTAAGCTTGACTAAGAATTTATAAAATGAATAAATTCTGATTTATATCAATAAAATTAGGCTTAAGAGTCAATTACGGGTAGAAAAGATTTTAGCACCTTACAACGTCCACAATTGGTACTAAATTAGTTTAATATTATCTTATTTAACCCTTTGTTTAAATGGTCTTTTATCTCTTATTTATTGATTTTTATATTTAAATACTAGAAAAAAATTTTAAGCATTCATCAAAAAAAATTTTTCTCATCTCAAGAATATTCAAGATAAATTATTTGTTTACTTGAAGAGATTTCATCATTGAATTTATTAAATATCATATAACAAAAAAACCAATTTATTCTCCTTTATTTATTTACAAATATTAATTAAAAATAATGATGCAAACATATTTACAACTTTCTAATCATAAAATAATATATTTACACTTTTCTAAAAAATTCAATTCAATTTTTTTTCATCAATTAAATCAATAAATCAATAGGTAAAAAAATTAAAATAAAATAAATAATGAATAAATAAATATGTAAAAAAAATAGCAAATCCAAATAATTTCATAAATGAATTATTATCACAAATTTTATCCCAAGTCATATTAAAAAACAAATAAATATAATATCATAATAAATAAAAATAAAAAAATTATACCTAACTAATGCTTTTGGACCAACTCAAAATAAAACCTATTATCAAAAAAATTTTTGTTTGACTCTATTTGCTTTAATATTATTTATATACTGACTTTTTTTTTTTTTGGCTCTGTGATTCTTTTCTATTGTTGTTGATTTCAATTACTTGTTATGTCGTTGAATTGGCGATTGTTCTTACGATCTCCCCTTGCAATTACTTAATGATTTTTCTTCTCACTTTACCCAATAACCTTTCTCTCAAAATTAAAGTTTTGTGGTACTTGATGATCGTTAATTATGTTGCTTTACATTTTTCTAAGTTTGGAATTAAACTATTATTATAAGAATTAAATCTCTTTTTAATTTGAAATATTTTAATATCAACAAAATTTATTAAGATCCTATTAATTTTTTTTTATAGAAACTTAATTCTAAAAATTTATTAAAATCAAACTCAATTTTAAAATTTTAAATTTAAATAAAATCACAATCTGTTAAAAAAATTAAAATTTATGTTTTTTTACCTTAAAAAAAAATAAAGAACACTTTTAAATTTGAGCTTAAAAAATTATTTTAAAAATTTAATATCAAAATGTAATTTAAGACCTAATAATATATATATAAAAAAAAAACCCGTGTTTACACATTTAATTTATTTTAAACTAAAGAATTTAGCTTAAGTATGGCGGGGAAGGGCTTTTCCTAACATATAATTTCAACTCATATGTGTCCTACAATAGTGACGGATTAAATCTGACTACACGTATTGCACATTGGCAGCCATCCCGAGTGCTTTTGGCCCTGCCTGATCTCACTTGCACACAACGTAACTCAAAATAAAAAATAAAAACTAATTCAAGGGACTTTTAAATACATCACCAAATTTTTTCTATGCGCTCTCAAATTTTATTTTTCAAAATCACCAACATACCAAATTTTAATTTTAACTTTTTGTAAATGACAATAATATTCTTAATACTTTATACACTAAAAAATCATCTATATTTCTCGAAATAAATTTTCAAATATTATAATATATTTTTAAAAATTTATTTTTGAGAAAATAATATAATTTTCAAAAATGCATTATCGAAAACAAAAAATATCTTTTGAAAATCCATTTCAAGACTTATATTACTTTCTCAAAAATAAAATTTTGAAAGTCATGATGTATTTTCTAAAATTCGTTTTCGAGAATACATAAAAATTTTCTTTAAATATATGTTTAATTATAAACTTTTGATAATGAAAACATTAAAACTTTTAATTTTTGGGTCACTAGAAAATATCATCAATAGATTGATAAATTCGACAGTAAAAATTAGTGAATGAAAAATTAAATACTGTCAAATTTATCAGTATACTTATGATATTGTCAAAGATAATATTTTATAAGATGTTCAAGTTTAGACTAACATGTATACACACATAAAAATCATCGATGTATTCATTCTTATTTGATTATATATGCAAATGAAAAAGATCAAGTTCTCAAATATGCATATAATAAAAATGTTTTTGTCCTAAGCCCAAAAAGTCAAGAAAACTATTTCAATTTATTCCTTACATATTGAAAACATTGATTTTAATTTTATTCGCACACATAATTAAGTAAATAAATTCATAAGCGCATGATTAAAATTTATAATTAAAAATAAAATCAAAATTTTCGAATATAGAGATACAAAAGACTTCATATTTTTTTGAATATCTATTTTTTAAAAAACTCAAGATTTTTAAAAAATGAATATTCAAAAAGCTCAATTTCAAAAAGTGAAGACAAAAAAAAAAAAGAATAGGAATGAAAAATAAAAAGATTAGGGATGGAATGTATTTAGTAAAAATTAAAAAATAAATTTTAAATTTGAAATATACATAAAAATAGAATATATTTAATATTTAATGGGATACGCTTAAAATTCCCCCTAATTCAATCGCAATAACATAGACATGCAGCAGCTCTCGGCACACTAGTTTTAAAACCAAATCCCTTAAAAACTCAATATTGGACGGCAACATAAAGCTTTTATCGTTAAACAAAAAATATAAAAGGTTTGTAAAAACATGACACCTAAGCAACCTATTAGAAACAACTACATTCGGCATTAATTTTTTTATACTGTTTGTAGTACTGATTTGTATCCAAATTTGTTGATCAGTTGATTAATAAAAAAAAATCAAATTAAAAAATGGAAGGATAAGAACAAACAATTAAATAGAAGGCAAGACCGTCAAGAAAATTTTCAACAAAGTTAGATACTTTTATTAAAGGAGTTATACTAACAACCCTCCTTCGGAAACACACAAAACAGGAACAATAAAAATACATAAAAGAAAGGAGTCGATCGAAAAACATAGTTAACATGTTCAGGATTGAAGAACTTAAGTCAATTACAACTCAGACCAAGCTTCCTCCTGCTCCTGCTGTTCCTCTTCCACCACTGACACCAAGTACGACTTGTTGTCGGTATTCCTCACAGAGCAATTGGCACGAATTTCCCCGCTGTTGCCAGTCAACGCACCCAACTGCCCCATCTTTATCATTGCCTGCACAAACTTCTCAAAGAAGAGAGTCTCGTTAATAGCAAAGCTAGTAACAATGTCCTTTGTCCTGCTATCAGTGTACAAGTCTTGGTCCGAGGTGAATAGACCCTGGCGGTTCATGAGATCAACATAATATTTATTATCGAATTTGTCAGGGCTCCTTATATCTAACACTGTGGTGTTTGTTGAATTTGCTGTAGGACAAATTCCCTTGAGGTTATTGGCAAAGGTTTTGTCCATGGTAGGGTCTTGAGTAGGATAAAGGCGGTCGGTGAAAGAGGGGCAATGGCTAAGGCCAATAGTGTGGCCACCAGAGAGAGCTACGACATCAGTCGGGTCAAAATTTTTGGTAGCGAGACTGGCAAGGATGGTGCTGGCATCGCTGGAGGGTGATGGTAGGTTCTCCAATGTTACATTTGTTGTGGCAAAAGTCAGTCCATCTCTTCTTCCCAGTGGCACATCATAGTCCGGGCCTCCTGACTGCAGCAGTGAAGAAAAATGAGAATTGATTGGCATTGGATTAATTCAATATTATTTCAACTCCATGAAAATTCATTGCAATGAGATAATATGTTTAACTTTTTAAAAGTAAAGTGATCTCTAATATACTAGGAGCTGGTGAGTTTCATGGAACTTCCACATAGCAAATACTGTCAAAGAAGAATTGTTCTATGATATCATATTCATACGAGGAGAATGTATTAAAAAAAATTTGAAGACTCATAATAACATACAAGTCGTATGCCATGAAATGGATTGATATACAAAAATTGAATCAGTCCATGGTACTTTAGGGGAATTGAAATCAACCACTACCTTACCTAACACCAATTATATATATATATATATATATATATAAAACAAACAGTAGTGTCCAAGAATTATTTTTTTATTTGACCAAGATGAATTGTTTCATGTTAACACACGTTTTTTCTATTAATAATAATTGATTGATATTGCATCTCAACATTTGATTTAAGATATAAGTATCCTTACTAGTGGGATGGTGATGTTGTAAAAATGGGATAATTTTATCCACTAAAATTTATAATTCTTCAATAATGCATATATTAGTATAGGATAAATTAGAAATTAATCTCATTACAATAAAAATTGAGATAAATTGACCAAAACAAAAATTTAAGAATCAATAATAATATAGTAAAATAATTTGGTGTCAATATATAGTTAGTTAAAATAGAGATCAAGAAAGAGTTGTTAAGACAAGGAAATATTAATGTTATTTAGACACTAGTTATTTTTTTATATTAAAACTAGTTTTGATTTAACCAATTGTGACTGCAACTATCAACTAGACAAACCAATAAAACAATGAATAGCATATAGTTAGATAAATCAAACATAAAATTAGACCAAATACATATATAATGAGACCTAACTTAGAGAACTTAACGTTCCAAGATTTTCTCATAGTTACTAAGTCAAAGTTTAATTGGTAGTATACATAAAACCTTTTAGCAATGAAAAGAGGTAATAAAATTGTTATTTAAACTATAAGAGATAGCTTTATGAATAATTATTTGATTATATATATTGAAGAAATGCATTTGATATATTAATGATGGACTTCTAAAATATGAAAACTCTTCACAATAATTGTAAAAAAATCTTTATATTGAAGATTTCTTTTTGGATTATTATTCTCTATATCGATAATCAATTTTTAAACTTCGCAAATAAAATTAGATAGTGGTTAAATGTTTATTTAATAACTAAATAATTTATTATTTTCTAAATATATCTTAATAGTTACACATTAACACACAATTTCATTTCTGAAATTTAAGACTCCACTGTTATACAAGATAGTAATTTTTTTTTTTTTGTAATTTCTATTTAATTTTTGCAATGACATTGTTATTATTTGAATATTTTCTATGAAAATTTTATATTAATATATTTTTATATTTTTAAAAGTAATAATCTTTAGTCTATTTTTTTATGTTTTTTTTTTTTAGTTTCTTCGATTAAGAAATAAAAAGTAATAAATGATTGAAAAAGAAAAAGAATATTATGTGTTTGAAAAAAAAAAAAAAAAGAAGATAATTTTAAGAGATTCAACACAAAAAAGTAGATTAAAAAAAAGAGAAGAAATGTAATTACTTTTTAAACTCACTTAATAACAGGCTACGCCACTGTCCCTTACTTAAAATGTTCCATTTTGATCTACCTAAAAAGTTCAATCCAGATCTCTGCTTTCACCAAAAAAAATAAATAAAATAAAAGGCCATTAACAGGTACTAGTTTTTAATTCTAACTCTTGTATTTATTGAATTTCATCCTCTCCTTTTCCAGGTAAAATGACTTGGTCACAGCAATTACCACCATTAATAAGTTCCGAGGCTCAAGGGTAAAGAAATCAAGAAAAGGACCCACGGACAACTAACTTTCAACTAGCTACCAAAGCTTTAATAAGTTTAGACTTTATGGTACCAAAAAATTGACTCTTGCTCCATTTGAAGAGAAAAACTTAGCAAGCAGTGTTCCACACACAACCTTTTAAGTTCTAACTACCACTTTTGAAGCACAACCATAAGTCAATAGTTTGAAATACTACTTTTTATCATATTAAATTATAATTGTTACCCCTTTTGGATATATAATAACAGATTAAGTAATTTTAAAAGCCCTAATTTGTCAAATCTTAATTTGTAAGGCAAAAATCTGAAAGTGCAATAGAAAACATTACACTATATATCAATACTTGAGTTGCTCAAACTCGGGATGAGTGTGAAATATGAGTATATATTCAATACGAATATGTTTAATTTTTAAAATTTTTCATTTTTTATACTCATGTTGATTGGATATGTGTCCAACACTTATAAAAAAGTAGGTAATTAATTAAGAAATTAGTTGAGTGATTACCAGGCAAACAGAGTCACGAGCAGCAATAGCAACGATATCAGCACAAGAGACCACTCTTCCACACT
Organism: Durio zibethinus; assembly: GCF_002303985.1. Next base: position 7,739,045 of record NW_019167949.1, on the reverse strand, counting down.
CCTCGTCGACAAGATCACGCAGGTCATTGATGATCTCGAATGCCTTGGCTCTCAAGGTCAGGTTCGGGGGAGCATCCTGCTCGCTTGGCCCACTTGCTGATCCATCCAGCAGCACCGATGCATCACATCCCTGCAATTTTTTAATATATTAATATTAACGCATCATGACCTGACCTGATCATATTAAACTCTCCTTAAAAAATTGACCAACTAGCTTGGCCACAACAAAGTGTCTTTTCATAGAAACCCAGAAAACAAATGAAGCAGATGAAGATATTTTGATTAATTCTTGTTCGTGAAAACTGAAAAGAGATGTATTTGAGGCAGTTTAATTCAAAACCCAGAAAAGTTTTCTCTTCATACTATAAGAAATAATTGCTTCCATGAAATTGGGTTTAGTTTCAGACAAGTGAAAGATGTCGCAACTTGGATATACAGTAAAGCAAACAGTGATCAAGGTTCAGACTGCTCTTAGAAGACGAATCCGTACTGTTCTTAGCCAAAGGGACATCCTTAGAAAAGCAATTACTATTACGTGGTACTATAAGGTACCTGAACAAAGCAGTCATGGAAATGAAGACGGAGCAAGCCAGCAGCTTGGCCAATGTCGTCCTTGAAGACCTTCTTCAGTTGTTTTCTGATAATGGATTCAACTTTGGGACAAGAAGATTTGTAGAAAGACAAAGAGAGACCACTCACTATAGGAGCATAGCTGTGTGCCTCTGAGATAGAAAAGTAAGGAGCAAGAAAAATAGACGAGATCAAAATGACAGCTGTGAAAGATGTAGCTTTAGCCATGGCTTCTTCTTGTTTCTTGTATCTAAGGTAAAGCAGAACAGAGTCTTATTTATAGGCTGATCAAGTCATTCTTTAAGATTTAATTCACAATATTCTTCCTCTTAACTTTATTTTTTCTTTTTCATTTTTCTGTTTTTTTTTTAAACTTTTTTATTAAAATTTATAGTTATGAGTAATTAATGAATAAATGTTATACATAGTCAATAAATTATATAATTATATTTTTTAATTTTAAATATATTTTTAAAATTAATTATATTTATATAATTATTGATAATATATACCGTTTTTATATTGATAATATATTAAATATAAAAATTTATTTGTAATAATAGAGTTTTTTATTTTACAAACAAATATTATATTTTTAATTAATTTTTTTATTTTTAATATATTCTAAAAAATATATTACTTTATTAAGTTTTTAATTATAAAACTTTACTTTCAATGTGTTTTGATAATATTTTCAAATATAAACTGTTTTTATAATGTAATTATAAAAACAAAGTGACAAAGTGCTTTAGACTTTTGAGACATAAGGAAAATAAATAATGAAATTGGAACTGGCGTGTGGTGAAAACACCCCCAGCTCTATTGTGTTCACATGTCATCAAATTGAAACTTGTTGGGATGCTGAGAGCGAGGCATGCCTTATCCAATAGTGGCGCTAGATGCCTTATCACCAAATAACATTTTTTTACGGTCATAAAAATATCTAAGTACAATTACGGTGACCTTGCTTCTATTTTAATTTTTATTATTATTATTATTATTATTATTATTATTATTATTATTATTTGACTATGATTAATGAGATATAATTAATAATGATAAGATTAAAAAAAATCAAAATCTTACAAATGAAAATGTTAAACTTATTTAATTATAATATTTTATATTAAAATTATTTTCATATAAATTTAATATAAAAGATATTCAAATAAATATCTTAAATAAACATAAAAATAAATTTAATTATAAAAAATTAAATTAAGTGATCAAATGAAAAATATATATAACTATTAATTATAAAAGGAACAAACCTACTCATAAAATCTTTAACTCTAAATTGTAATACGTAAAATATCTATTTTACCTCAAATTTTTTTCTAAGTAAATGTGCTATTATAGTAAATTATATAAATAAATTTTATTTTATATTAGACTAGAAAATTTGCTCGATTACACCCAAAAAATTATAAAAATAATAAAAAATTTTAATACATACAAAATATAATAAAATTTTAAAAATTAAATCTAATATTTAAAATATAGTGATTATTGTTTTTGTTATTGACTTTACATGCTAGGTTAGGAGTATTGTGTTTTTTTTTTAATATTTGATTAATTCTATGATACTTTCACTTTATGGTGCATTATAAACCTTTTTGTGAAAACAAAAAAAGAAAAAGCACAAAATTATAAATTTTAATGAAATAATTTTGATTTTTTATGTTTTTGTATTTCTTCATATTATTATATATATTTTTAAGATTTTAATTTTTTATTTATTTTAAATAATGAATGAAAATCTTTATGTTTTGATCTTTTCTTTCCTTTTCAGCACTTAAATTGGATTATCCATATTTTAGGATAAATTTAATTGTATTTATTAGTATTATTATTGATTATTAATTTATCAATGATCATTGATTATTGATATTTTATATATTTTTATTTTTATAATTTTTCATGAAAAGATTTATTTAGAAAAATTAAACATAAAATTAAAAGAGATAAAATGAAACAAAAATCTCAGTTATCCTTTTTTTCTTTTATTTTTTCTTTTCTTTCCTTTTTGTGAAAAATATTTTATAAAAAATGAAGGGAAAAATTAATAAGAGAAAATTTATATTAATTATAAAAATACAAACCTACACATAAAATATTTAATTGTATTTATGTATGAAAATATAAAAAAAAATCAATTACAACATTTTTGAAATTCTTATTTTAAGAGTTTTAAAATTAAAAATATCTTTTACTATTTAATTTAATTTAGTGAATAATAAGTAAATTGATATGTTTTAGGAAGTTTTCTAAAAAATAAATTTTCTTTCTTTTTGTATTAAGATTTTGATTTTTTATGTTTTTCTTTTTAAAAAGAAAATACCAAAAAAAAATAGAGGTGATAATCTCATTCAATTAGACTTTCATTTAACCCAAAATATTATTTGAAAAATTATTTTTATATTTACAAAATGATGTATTTTGACCTTTAACTAAATTAAAAAATATAAAAATTTAATTGCTTGACAAATTTCAAGTAATGAGGCCTTCAAGTAAGATCAATGAATAGAAAAATTAAAAAGGCTTAGTATAAATTCTAATAAAATATATAATTTATTAAAATTTATAACTTATAATAAAAGCAATCCCTAGATTGCAATTTATTTTACACATAAGGGATATCTTAAAAAAAAATTAAAGGGTAAACGTTGGAAATGGAACAAGAGGAGAAGCTTCTAGATTAAAAAACAAACCAGAAACTTTTACATCTAACAACTGAAAAAATTAAAAAAGAAAAAAAGAAAGAAGAAGAGAAAGAAAAAGGGAAAAAGAAGAAGCAAGCTTAGGTTTTGAAGGGACTAACGCATGCTGCTACTTCTTCAATGGCATTGATTTTATTGTTGTCTCTATGGCTAAAATTGCCTTCTTTTAGAGTTTTTCTTGCCACTCCCAAAGGTTTAGCCATTGGTTTTCAGTCTCTCAATATGTGGATTTCCTTTAACCAATCTTTTGTCAATTTCACAACTTCTGACAAAGAATCTATAAGCTGAAATTCTAATGACTTTTTATTACTCAAAATTTTTTTAATTCAAATTCTTTTTCCTTTTTTTTTTTTTTGTTGTTGTAGGTTTGTTTAATTTTTTTTTCATTGACTTTATTTTAAGCTTTGAGGATTCTGATTATGAGGTTTTTCATATTGGCATATTAGGTATATTAAGAGCAAACACTTTCAACTATAAATGCAAGATGAATATTTTGTCCGATATCTATAAACAAAATCCCAAATTTCATTTTCTGTTGTTCACTCCAAAATTTACTTGGTTAGTTCTAATTTTTGCAATTTTCATTTTTGTTATTATTTTTTTACTAACTTGAATATTATAATTATGAAGGTGCTTCTTATAATTAATTTTGATAACATTTTGTTTATTGCTTTAAACATGTTTGAATAAATGTCAATGTGGAAGGATTGCATAAGAGCTAAATCTTTTGTTAGTTTATTTTACGATTGTTATCTGCCACTGGTTTCTGTTAAAGGTGAATATCTTGATCACTCTATTTTGTTGACTAACTATAATGCAACGTTGGATTTATTTCACCTGTGCTGTTTTATTTAAATTTTTGGATGAAGTATAAACATTGGTCAGTGAGCAATCTTTGATTTCATTACAACAGGTTGTCGTGATTGGGTTTTGCATTAAAGTGTTCTCTCTATTGCAAGTTCTATTTTAGTTCTTAAAGCCGATACTATTATTGCCTTTTATGGGATTCTTTCACCTAAACTTGCAGATCTTTCCCAGGCCAAGGCCTTTGTTCAAGCTTGGGTGAACATGATAACTTTGTTGGATTTTCAGATATGATGATATGGTAAAATTTTTTTATTCTCTCAACTTTAAATTTTATTAGTTGTTTCCCATTGTATCTTATAATTAGTTTCATGTTAGTACTAAGTTTTTGAAGTTACTACATTAAAAATGGCCCTTAAGTTGTTTTTTTTTAATACTTAAGGTTTCAGGATTTGAATTCTGATCACTGTAACAAAGAGTCCAACATTCTTTTGAGATTTTGCATATATAATATATATTATATTATATATGTATGTGTTGGCAAATCGAAGGTTGGCTACATCTATCAACTCTATGTTCTCGAACATCGTAGGGGCTTATATATGTTGAATGCACTATAAGGCTGGGGTATACACCTTCCTAACATCAATTGCTTTTGGGAAAGTTAGTAGCGCTTTAGGTCCTAAAAGTAGTATTAGAGCCAAAGTCACGAGTTCAAATCCCAATGGTGTTGCTGGGGGGAGATTATTGGTAGATCAAAGATTGGTCGCTTCTATCAACTTCATGTTCTTAAACACCGTGGGCGCTTGTGTGTGCTGAATGCACTATAAAGTTAGGGTATGCGTCTTCATAACAATCATTCCTTTTGAGAGAGTTGGTGGCACATTATTAATCTTGAATTGTTCTTTATTTAGAAATGACAAAATATTAAGCTAAATAGGCTTGATCAAGATTTTGAAAAAGATTTATTTAGTACAAGTTCTTAATTTTTATTATTTTGATATTAAATAAATGATATGATTTTCAAAGTTTAAACAAACCTTTCTTTATGTTTTCTTGTTTCTCAAATAAAAAGTATCTTTAAACTTTATTTATTTAAGTTTAAATGAAAGTCCAATTGTTGTTTTCAAAGTAAACTTATTGGCTTTGAGAAATATATTAACTTAAGAAAGTTGTTTTACAAGAATAAAGTTTTTTAACATTAAATTAATTTTATTTTTTTGTATTAATTCACAGTTTTAATATTTGAATTTTACATGATTGGAAAGCTCTTTGAGTCTACTTTCTAATGGATCAAACAAAATCTAAATCTAAATTTTCTAAGAAAAAATTTTAAATTTTTACTAGACACACTAGACATTTACAGTTGTCTAAAAATTGCATAAATGGTAGATTTGAAAATTCACTATAATTTGTATACAATGAATTAGGTGATGAATTTTATGTGATAGAAAGTCCTTTAAGTCTAGTTTCTAAATCTTCAAATAGTATTTGATTTTGAATTGTATAACTCAACACATGATCAAATAAGTGAATGGAGTGCAAAATAAAAAACAACCAACTAGCTTGATCTGGTTGATCCCCTCCTTATATGAATTGATTGGTTTAAGACAGAGTCAATCCTTTCATGAAGGATTGATTAGTTTTTTACATAGAATGAAACTTTTCTCCATACTTTGAAAAGGGATTAATCACTTAAATTAGGGGATCGATCACTTGAAAAAGGGATCGATTGATACCACTGATGGATCACTTGGTTGTCTTTTCATGCAAAAATTTGTTTGAATTTGAACTAACCCAATCGATCCCCCTATAAAAGGGGATCGATTCCCTATGTCGAGAAATGCTCCAACGACTAGTTTTTCAAGCTTCAACGGGATATTTTCAACTCCAAACCATCCCCAAATGGCTAGTTCTTCATTTCTTTTATATATTGGGCATTCCAACACACCAAGGAGGTTGATAAATCAAGGAAGCAAGGTTAAACAAGTCATATATTCATTCATTCAAAAAAGTCAAGAGTTTTAGAGCTTCAAAGTCTATATCTTTGTATTTATATCCAAATCATTATTGTTGTTCATTTATCAATTTTTTTTGTATTTCATTGGGCAAACACTCAACCTTGAGAGGTATTTTAGTTTGCAAAAATCATTTGGGTTATCTTGTAAGTAAGAGGTAAAGTATCATCTTAATATTGTAAAGGTAAATGTTGCTATCTAAGCTTTAAGAAAAATATAAGGATTTAGTACAAGATAGATTTGTATCTTGTAAGAGTTTTTATTCAATTAGTGGATTGAAACTTTGGTGTGGACAAACAAAAAGAGAAAACGTAGGTGCCTTGTGAAAATGATCTAACCTCTATAAATTATTGTGTTTGATTTTTTTATCCTTATCTCCTTGTATTTATTATTTTTTAGATTTGATTCTAGGTTAATTAATTGTTATTGATTGCCTCATATTTTCATCAAAAGTGCTTATTGATTTAATCCCTAATTCAATTATCTTGAAATCATTATTTGAGAAGAATTTAGAGAAATCTAATTTTTCCCTCTTAGATCACCATTTCACCTAAAATCTAACAGTAAGTATTATTATATATACGTATATTATATATATGTTATATATGAGTAGGGATTTACTTACACCAGTGTAAGTGTTATATTATTTTTTTGAAAACAAACAGACCATATAGATATTGGCTACCCTTACATTGTTATTTACATTCTTTAAGAACAAAATATTTCCAGCCCCCAGGCATGCCATAATGACAGTTTAGTTGCTAGATTTAATTGCAAATCTTTGAATAGAAACCAGCAATAATATTGCCAAAATGTTTAAAACCCAATTTGGTACTTGTGTTTTTATATTCCAAAGGATGAAAGTGCTATGTTTCAACTATTTATTTGGTTAGATATTTATGTTTTTAACTTTTTTTGCTATATTTCTAGTTTGTATACTATAATGCCTTTTTTTTCGTTCATGGTAAAATGCTGATAGGTGGTTACACTTTGCTACTTCTTCCTATTTATTACTAGGATTGTTGCAATTTGGATTGTATGTCCCTACCAAAATGCTTTTTTTTTGTTGAAAATTTTGCATAATCATTATTGTTGATTAGAATGATATTATTTTCTGATTTCAAACACTATCAAATCTTACATTGTTTCCAGTAGTACTTTTGAATAAAAATAATATTCACAAGGAGTCACTACTCAATTTGGAAACAAAGATGGAAGTAGGGACTTTCATTCTGCATTCAAGGTGTTACTTTTATTGAAACTTGCTTATGACCATGTTGAAAATTGATTGCCATATAGGCTTTTGTTTGATTTGTATTTTTTCCCTTCTCATCCAAGAACACATTTGTCAATCGGAGTTGTTTAAGTTTTTAAGAGCAAGTTTGATAATAAAATCAAACCATCTTCTGCTAAAATGTATTTCCATTATTACGGACAATTGTTACATTAGCAAAATATGTTATAGGATTATGTGAGGACAGGTTATATCACATAGTTGTGTTTCATTGTTTCACTTTGATTTTGTGTTACACATTCACTTTGAATTTTTGTGAATAATGCTAACAAAGTCCATTGTTATAAGATAGTATACCACTATGTATGATCAATATACAAAAGAAGTTACCAGATAAGTAACTTTAACTATAGGTCATATATTTTAGATGTTGATCATTGATTAACTACATTTTCACTAGGAACCTATTGTGCTACTACTGTTGTAATAGAAAACCATGCAGATTTTACAGGTCGTTTGGTGCTATAAGTGGTATTTTATCGTTATTTGCTCACAAGTATTTTAAGCTTTTGGTCTATTTTGACCATGAGTATGTGTTATTATTGTTCCTGTAATTTATAGATTGATGCTTAGGTCCTTCTCTTCTCTCAATTAAGCTAGTGCAAAGCATATTTATGCTATTGAAGCTTCTTAAATGGTAATATATGCTCACAAACTTATTGCTAGGAACCCCACATAATGGTGTTACTAATAGCTAAGAGGTATTAAGTTAATATTTTGCTTTTGTCTAATGTCACTACTTAAGTGCAAGTATATAGTCACTCATTTGATTCAAATCATATATCAATTGATTATATTATAAAATGTGTATTTTACAATAATTTTATGGTTGAAGGTAATGAAGTTTTATTTGAAAGATATTGTTTTAATCCTGATGAGTACATAGCTAGACTAAAAGGTGGATATTTTTTCTAATTATGTTATTGAATAATTATTTTTAATAGTTGATTTTTAATTGAGCTTTATAAGGCTAAAAAGGATAACTAAAGAGCATAGAAAAGGAAAATGACAAGAGATAGTAGCAAATGAGAAAGCTAGCCCCCACGAACCACTCATATGTTGCTTCAATTACCAATTCTTTGTTTTTTTTTTTTTTTTGTTTGAAAGGAAATGAAATTTCATTGACTATCAAAGTTATACTATAAACACCCATTTTGTCCGGTATCTATTAATCTAAATATTATTATTTATTTATTTAATTTTCTTTTTTTTCCTTTTTCTCTTCTTTTTAATCTGTCAGTTGTCCTGACAACCACCAATAGCAGTCCTAACAGCCGACCTAATTCTAGGCAGCAAAAGAAAATCTCAAAAAATATGGGATTTTATTATTCTTTTGGCTTTATTTATAGAGTCACAAAAAACAGAAAGGAAAAGGACAAAAAAAAAAAGAAACCATTGAAAAAACCCTACAAAAAAATAAAAAATAGATAAAAAAATCTTGTCAGATCCAAGAAAATCTCTAAAAAAAAATCAAGAATACCAAACCAAAAAATCAAAAAACACAAACACGAAAAAACTCAACCCTCAATAGCAGAGATCTCAAGGCCTTTAAAAAAAATAAAAATACATTTTGGCCTTAACTTTGGGCCTTGATCTATGCAATTCAAGATTGTTTCTTGCAAAACTAGGCTCGGATCTGTGTTTAGGGGGTTGAGGGAAAGGTTTTTTAAAGCTTTTAGGTTTTTTGACAAGCGACAATCGACAATCAGCAGATGGTGATAGCAACCGACTGGAGTTATAGAGAGAAAGACTGGGAGAGAGAGAGAGAAAGAGAAGAGAAAGAAGAAGGAAAATGAATTTTTAAAAAATTAAGTTTTTATAGTTGCTGTCAAGACCAAAACGACATTGTTTAGGACACAGTGGATTTGTGCATCGACCCAAGACCAACTCGGGGTCAACGTACTCGACTTGGTGAACCCGACGACCTAGCACCCCTTAGTTGAACCACTAACCGGTCCAGACCAGTCCATACCGCAACTGACCAATCTACCTAGATCAGCATTGATTGGTCTGGTTTAAGTAAAAAAAATTTTTTTTGGATTTTTTGGATTATTTTTTTAATGTTATTTTTATTATTTTAAATTTTATTATTAGTATTTATATATATTAAAATATTTAAATTTGCTAGAATAAATTTTTTTTTGTTTTAATAGTAACTAATAAAAACAAAATAAATAAATAATGAAATACATAGTTAAAATTTTTGATAATTTTGTTAAAATTTGAAATAAAACTTTATAAAGTAATAATAAAAAAATAATTAATGATTATGATAAAAAAAGGTTTTTAACCTTTGATAAATTTCTAAAATTAAAAATAACCAAAAATGAATAATAATAATAATAAAAATGATAAAAATGTAAGAAAAGAAAATTTTCTCCGACGATGAAATTTAAAAGTACTCTAAGTAGTGATACCTACAAAATCTATAGATGAGAAGATATTTTTTAAATATTACCAACGTATTTGAGTATTTATAAAGAGTTTTCAATATAATAAAAATTTTCATTCTTTCATTATAAAATAGTAAATAAAAATTAACTAATTTATTAAAAATAAAATAATAAAAATAAATAAGAAAAAATAAATTTTATTTGATGACAGGATTCTAAAAGTATTTTGAGTGATGATGCTTTACAAAATTTCTAGATGAGAAGATTTTTTTTATATTACCAGTGTATTGAAATATTTATAAAAAATCTTCAATATGATAAAAATTCATTTTTCTTCAAAAATTTAAATAAGCAAATCAATAAAATTTTTAAAGAAGAAAATAAAATTTATGCATCAACATATTAGCATTTTGCATTACATGCATGACATAGTTTTTATGAAAAGTAAATACAAGCCTTTGAAGATGAGGTTTTAAGGTATTTTGAGAAGCGATGTCTAAGAAATCTCTAAATGAGAAAGAGTTCTTCTAATGTTACTAAAATATTTTAAGAATTATTTCATTAAAAAAGTTTTAATTTATTTTTCTCAAATAAAAATGGAACAATAAATATGGAATAAAGATAAAAGGAAAAACCAAAACTATATTAAACAAAGAAAGTCAAGGAAATTACTTTCTAAACACCGAAATAAGGACTATTTTTGTCAGGATTAATGGATAACATGTAATTAATTGATACCGTTCTAAACAGACACCATAGAGGTGTTAACCCTTCTCCACGTGTAACTAACTCTCAGACCAAAACTATTTCATAGACTATAAAATTATCTTTTTAATTAATTTTAAAATTTTATTAAAATGATATGTTTTAATAGGTGATCAATTGCACCTAATAAAAAAATATTTGTGGTGACTCCATTTTTTTATTTTATTTTTCATTTTCAAATTCATTATACAACCACAAAACCGTTACGACATATACTTCATTTGAATGATACAAGTGATTATGTTTGGACATTCTTCAACCCAAATTTTATCATCTTAAATACAAGGAAGTTTTTTACCAACCTATGTGTTGCTACATTCCCACCCTTTACCGAATGCAAGAAACTACAAGTTTGAAAACACTTACATTTTGCTTTAGCTTCATCGATGATCACTTCTATTTGAGACAAGTCCTGTTCTTTAGGTTGTAATTTTTTATTAACAAAAAGAGCATCTCCTTCAATGGTAATCATTGTGAGACCCAAATAATATATAAACTTCAGTGCTTTTGTTGCTGCTTTTATTCTAAGTATGCTTTGGACTATTTATGGAAACTCCAATATAAGAACATTTGAGTGGTTGTAATCATAAGAACTTCACTATTACAAAATAGATCGTATGATTTATGAAATTTGTACTTCTAATTTGTATTTTACATTGTGTAAGCTATTTCTAAATTTTCTTTTTTTTTTTTTTCATTTTGTTTACTTGAATCTTTCTATTTTTGTATGTTTTTCCTTTTGTTTATGTTATATATATTATTTTTTATCAATTAATAAAAATATTATATCTTTTAATTATTTACAAAATAAAAAATCGTTAGCCCGTAACGAAATGCAGGATGGCAAACTAGTAAGCATAAAAGTTAAATCAATTTTAATATTTAAATTATAATTAATTAATATAATTATATACTTTAATGTTTATCATTAAATTAATAGTTAACTGATATTTATTGTATTTGATAAAGTGTATATTGTGATCAATTTTTATATTTAATAAAAAATTTCATATCTTATTTTTGTTAGTGTGAATTTATTGTATATTCTTTAATTGAGATTTTGATGATATTTCTATTGTTTTTGAGATTTTTGAGAATTTGTACCAAGTGAGGCTTAATTGAAGCCTTATGGAAAATTAAAAAAAGAAAAACTCATACTTTATATTATTTTAAGTTATATGTGATTTGTGAGAATTTTTTTACTTGATTTTTATTCTTCTTTAAAAATAAAAATAAAAACTCAAAGAGACCTTAATTAACTGTCAAATTGCAATCTTAGAGGCCTTTTATTGAAGAGTTAAACTCATCTTTAATAGTATGGAGAAACAAGTAAAGGCTTGTTATGTGAGGTGATTAAGTGAAACTGTCTTTTAAAATCTTTGGCATTTTTTGGTTTGATCCGCACTTCACATGGGCAGGGAATTACTAAACGGTAAGGGGTGAAAATCATTTAATGCCGTAATTTTATCTTTTTACTGTATTTAAAATTTTGCCAAATGGCCGGTAATTATGAACTAATTTTAGCTCTAACTCGAGGGAGCCAATCAAAAGCATTTAAGGCAGTAGAGGTACTGACGGAACTCAGCTTTGATATTGGTGTATTGATTCACTATTCTTTCACGTTCTGTGAAACTTGGTGCGCAAGACCTTATGCCTATGTAAATATTATTTTTATTATTTTAAGGCTCATTTTTTTTTAACTCCTTACCAACCCTCTTTTTGGTGTATGTAAATCTACGACAAACTTTGGGCAAATTTTTAAAGAAGTTAATCCATTATGCTGCAAAAAAATTTTGTTAAAGAAGTTAATCGACATATATATTTATTTATATATATATATATATGTGTGCATGTATAATAACTTTAATATCATATTAAAAAGAGAATGATAAAAATATAAAAATTTAATTCAATTATTTTATATTATTATTTTAAATTTTTAAAATTTTTAACTAAAATTATTTCGATGATAATGATTATTACGAAATTTTAAAAAAATTTTGATTTTAATATATTTAATATTAAAATTAAAATTTTTTATAAAATTAAAGTTTTAAAACTTTTAATATAAAAAATCATTAAAAATAAATTTAAAATATAAAAAATAAAAATTTTAGATATTAAACATAATTTGAGATTATTTTAAAATAAATAAATTAAAAAAATAGAACAGAGGGGGTACAATCGAACCTCCAATTAGGTGCGATTTGCATCAAAACCAATGAGAAACGCAATGAATATATTCAAGATTTGCACCAATCAATCACTGGATTTTTTTGTTCCACTGGATATATTCGTTATGTGTTTTTTAATCCTTAAGTTAAATTAAAAAGACAAAAATGTTTTTACAATTTAATTTTTTTATTTAAAAATTATAGAATAAGTTTATTATTTTAACATAATAAATAAATTTTATTATTATAATAAAAATTTATTTATTATATAATAAACTAATATATAAATAATTTTTAATTATTTATTAACAAATTATTATTTGACTTAAAATAACTTAATCATCTTTATAATTTATTAATTTTATAAATATTAAATAATTTAAATTTTTTATTACATATAATTTTTAATCTAATATTTATAATGATCATTTTGTACTATCAATATAATTCACCTCACCATCACTGTAATTTTACAACAAACATATATTTCATTATTAATTTTAATATTTTTGCTTCAATAACTAATTTTATCTCTATTATTATTTTTAATCTTATTAGATCTAATATCATTGCTTATCTAAATGCACTTAATTCAAATTTTAATATTTATAACCTTTATCTTTATCTTTAAATTGTAATTTTTTTGTAAAAAAAATTAAATATTAAAGAGTATCTATGAGTACATATGGGTTAAAATTAATTAAGATGTTTGGTTATTAAAATTTATATCTAAATAATGCAAATTTAATTAATTAATTAACATCTTTTAAAAAATCAAATGCAATCACACTTAATTATTTCAAATTAAATGTTTATTTCATAAAAAATTATATGAATATGATACTTAATTATGATTATAACTTATTTTATATTTATAATTTCATTAAAAAGTGTCCTTTGAAACTTTTATTTAAAATATTGTTGGAAAATAACTATTTTAAAAGTGTTTTAAAGAGGAGATAAAGCAGTGTTTGATAAACTTAATGCAAATGAAATTAATTTAATGGCAGCCATTTTTCTTTAAAAAAAGTAACTTAATGTAGTAGAATTGTAGAAGGTAGAACATTATTTGATAATATTTTTGTTTGTTTTTAATAAATGAAAAAAAAGAAGAAAACTTTATTAAACTAAATAACTACATTTTTGTTGATTAAAATACAAAATAAAATAAGTAGAAAATTTAGACCAAATAAAAAATGAATTTGGAATAATATATTTTTCTTATAAATTTATAAATTATAAAACATGAATAAAAAATTATTAATTTTTTATTACACATTAACAATTTTGAAAAAAAAATTTGTATCTTCTTATGAAAAAACCCAAACAAACTTTCCACATAAGTTTAAAATTTTATGATTTTGAGAATCACTTTGTTTTTATTTTTATAGTTAAAAAGCCTTTAGTCAACAACAAATTTATTGACTTTTATACCATGAACCTTATCATCTTTTCTTCCTCAAGCACCTTCCCGCCAACTTCTTGTGAAAATTTATTACCTTTGTCCCTTCAAATCGGAATTTGTCGGCAAAACTACACGTCAGGTAGCCCACCACTTTTAACACGTTCTGAAGCCAAAAGACTAAAGTAGGCTTGATCGCCGTGAGAAATGTGATCAAAATTAGGATGGCAATAGATTCGGTCCGAGTGGATTTTTTTCATCTCAATTTCATTTGATTTTATATTTATAATATTTAAATTTAATTTAATTTTTTTATATATTTTGATTTTGATTTGATTTAATATTAATAAAATTATATTTAATTTAAAATTAATAAAATATTAATTTTAAATATAAAATAATATTTTTAATATAATATAAAATTAAATAAATAATTACAAAATAATTATATATATATATCAAATCAAGTCAAGACGAATTTATTTTAAATTCAATCTCAATTTTTTTTATCATTATTCAACCCGATCCTTGATTTAAAAAATAAAATAAAAATAATTTTCAAAAATCAAATCGAATTGAAACTTATTGAAAGTAAATTAGGTTACCGTCCCTAATCAAAATCAAAGTAAATGACAAAAGAATACCATGATAAATATAAAAATAGAGTTAGAACTTTATAAACTCTTTGTGTAAATATTATGTTTTATATTTTATATTAAGAAATAGATATATTTTATTTTTAAATACATTTAAAAAATATATATGTCACTTTTTTAACTTCAGTTTTAAAATTTAAAAACCTAATTGATAATAGATAAAATAATTTTTTATAAAGATATATAATAAAAAACCCAAAATAAACAATATTTGTTATTGTTTTTTAAAGATGATTAAGGGTATCTTTAAATTTTATCTACATTTAATTTTTTTGAAACAATTTTAGGGATCTAATCATCCATATTAATTTTATGCGTTCATAATTTTATTTTCATAATGCTTTCCACAACAATTAAAGCTAGATTGGCAAAAAAGAAACTTCTTATTTATCAACTAAACTAATACTATAAATGATAATATTTATTATTGGATATTATATATGTATAAATTTTTTTAAAGTCATAAGTATAATTTATAATCATAATCAAATATTACATTTATTTATAAAAAAATCATTAAATAATCAAACAAATAAACCAACTAACAAACTATAATATAATTAAACAAATTCATCATAAAATTTAACTAAACTTAGACCCAATTAGACTTAAATCTAAAACTTCAAGATTCTAGGATTTTTTTTCTATTAACTCAAGGTCTCATTGGTTTGTATAATTATAGATAAAAATTTATGGTATTTGATATTGAGAAATGATAAACTTACACTCATGTAAAATTTTTTAATTTTAAATATTTTTTAATTATTAATTTTAATAAATCCAATAAACTAGCAAAACACGTAAAAAAATATTTAATATCATTTCATATCTATAGAAATTAAAAATTAAAAAAATGCAAAACTAAAAAAATTTAGATTAATATAAGCTGACCCTTCTATTTAATATTTAATTTATTTATATGCTTATGTCACTGTGCTAGCCAATTCTGACACAATATCAAAAAAATAAAAGTCAAATAAATTAGCCGCGTTTAAATAATAACAAATTTCGTGCAAAACGGGTAACCGATGATATTTTTTTCTCGCAAGCAAAGAAATTTGACGGGAGATTGGATTTTGAAAAAAAAAAAAAAGTGAAGAATTATTAACGCCGGAGGCGGCATTATGATAAGGAAATAACTATTTCCAACGCTGGCGTTGATGTCTGGACAAAAACTAACAAAATTGATGAGAACCTAATTTACATTTGATTAACATAATATTTCATAAATATTGCAGTTTTACTAATAAACTAGGTTCTTCCAATCCAAAACAAATGGTAGATTATGCAACCAACTGCAATCTTTTCCTTTAAAATTGGAGTATTTTATTTAAGAAATAAATGAAGCCCTATTTTTTTTAAAAAAGAATTATGCATCAAATATTAAATTTAATATTAAATTTTTTAAATTTAAAATTTAATTTACTTAATTCATACAATTATTTTTAAAAAATTATTAACATACTTAAATTTTAAATTTTAATATTTATAATTTATTTTTTTTATCTCCACACTGCAATTTTTTTTTTTTTTTTTTTGTAAAAGAAAATTTGGACTCTCGATTTGAATAAGTCATCATGTATACTTCTCCCTAAATCTACGAGCAGAGAGAGAGAGAGGATTTGCTTTTATCTTCTTTACCAAAAATGACGTAACTCATTTTACCTTTATGTTTTCTAAAGAAAATGCGTAGTAATCCATCGCAAGTAAGCAACCTGCAGAGATGGCAAATATATCTTAATTCCTCGTATTTCAACTAGGCTCAATATTATAGAATCCTGTTTTTTTTTTTTTTACATTGGGTTTCGAATTAGGTCAATTTTTTATTTTAAATTAAGATAAGGAAGAAGTCAGATTTTAGGTAAATCATCCAACCCCATATATATAAAATGTTTATTTTTATTATTTATTTAATTTTATATTTATATATATTATATTAATAAAATTATTATTTAATACTTTAATTTAAAATATTAATTTAATAAAAATATTATATTTATATATAACTAGGTTTTTTAGCTCGTGCTTCGCATGATTAGGTTTTTTATCTTCAAAATACTTAAATAACATATATGTATAATATATATATATATATATGTATGTATACATATAAGTTTTTAAAATTTTAAATGTTTTTCTTTAAAAAAATATGTATTCATATTATTTTATTAAAAAAATTAAAATAGAAACAAACCAAATTTAAAAAAGAAATAAACTAAAAAATTAATATAATAATCATATTGAACAAAAAATTATTATGAAAGACAAAAAAATCATGAAACCTGAAAAATATAAAAGTGAAATATTTAATTTTCAAATCATCAATTCATGGAATTGAAAATATTATAAATATAATGATTTGTAATTTTTCATCTCTTTACCATTAATTAAATTTAAGTGATTAGTATAAGATGAAATTTTTTCAAATAAAATTTATTTATATATTTTTTAAATATTTATTTTCAAATTATTAAAACATGTTTAAAATTAAATTAGTTTCACATCTTTTTATATATTCTTATAAAATTTATATTTTGTTTATCCAATCATTGAAATTTATACTCTATCATGCATGCCAAATTTCAAGTAAATTTAAAATGTATAAGTGATAGATATAAATGATAGGAAATAATAACAATAATAATAAAATTTTAGTAGTTAATATATATAAAAAAATATATTATTCTCGATTGAAATGATAGGAAATTTAATTGACTTAAAATTTTAAGTGAATGATATATACAAAAAGATTGTTAAATCTAACAGTTTGTTTATAAAAATATTTACCATACATGAAGTTATAAAAAGATGTATAAAAAAAATTAGTTTTACACTTATTTAATTTGATCCATCATCTATTAAAATTCTAAGGATAAATACAAAAATAGTTCATATACCATACATTTTCTGTCAGTTTGGTACCTAAAACAATGAAATTGTTAGTTTAGTAATCTCACTTTCATTTCGTCATCATTTTAGTACTTTGGATTAATGTTGTTAGTTCATATGTTTAGATGACATGAATATCCAATAAGATGCTTACATGTATAAAAAAAATCTAATCAACATCACGTCATTAATTGCCACATCAGTATTAAAAGAAATTTTTTTAAAGAATTTTAAAAATTTAAAAAAATAAAAACTTAAAAAATTCAAAAAAAATCTAAAAATTAAAAAAAAAATTCATAAAAAGTTAAAAAATTCAAAATAAAAAAATAAATTTTTTTTTGAAAAATATTGAAAATTTAAAAATATAAAATTTTTTTAAATAAAAAAATTTTAAGAAATTTCTTAAAAAATTTAAAAATTCAAGAAAAATTAAAAATGATCAAAATCTAAAATATTCTAAAAAATATAAAAAATTCTTTAATGATAAAAAATTTAATAAAAATAAAAGAAAATTAAAAAAAAAACTAAAAAAATTATAAAATATATATAAAAATTAAAGTTGTAAGATTAAAAAACAATGAAAATTTTTCATAATTTTTTTAAAAAAATTTACAATTTTTTTTAGATTTTTAAAAAAAAATTTAGATTTTTTTATTTTTAATTTTTTAAAGTTTTTGTGATGTTTGTTTTTGAATTTGAAGAAAATGTTTTTTTTATAATTTTTTAGAATTTTTAAATTGTTGGCAATTTTTATTAAAATTTTGAGCTTTTTTTACTTTTTAATTTTCATATATATATATATATATTAATTTTTTTAAAATATTTCTATTTTTTAATTTTTGATAATTTTTTTAAAAAATATTCAGATTATTAAAAGTTTTTTAGAATTTTTTAAAGTTCACGTGACTATTGATAATGTTGCATTGACTAGATTTTTTAACATGTGTCAGTATTGTATTGGATGTTTGTGTCGCATCAGTAAATTAACTAATGGCATTTTTAAGTAGCAAAGGTATGATCGAAATGAAAGCAAGAGGATCAAATTGATAATTTTATTTTTTTAAGTATCAAATTGATAGAAAATATATAATATACGGACTATTTTATATTTAATCCAAATTAGTATAATAATTTTTTGTGACTTTTAATATCTCTATTTTTTTTTTAATTTAATGGATAGTAGCATATGGATATTTTCCATATTAATTTATTCAAAAAAACAATTAATACTTGAAAACCTTGAAATTAATATAATGACTTCTCATATTATAATTTTCTATTTAAACTAATTTATATTAAAAAATTAAAAAAATTTAATATTTGTATTTATTGTGTAAAAACCTAACATTGCATAGAAATAAATGGAAAGTAAATTATTTTTTTTAATACATGAAATCAAATAAATAATAAATATTTTAAACTTTATCTCTTGTTTATGTAATTGTATTCTCTAAAATGTATGAATATCCTTAAAATGCTTTTAAGGAATGGGTGATAAGGAAATAAAATGAAATAAATCATTTTCATTTACTAAATGAAGGTGTTATTTTGTCAAAAAAAATTTGTTTTGAGAATAAAGTCAAAATAAATACACTTAGATAGCCATACGCTTTATTAATTTGATATTAAACCCTTAATATTATTATTATTATTATTATTTTGTATGTATGTACTTAGGAGTGAAATTTTGTTTGCAAGTTCTCTCATAATGAATTATCATTTAAAGTTCATGCATGCTAACCATGGTGTCAATAGTGTTTTTATTAAGTAAACATACATCTTCTCATGAGTGACTAATTTTCTATTTAAACTAATTCAAAATCTTAATGACAAAGATTCATGCATGTGGCCATCAAGATCAAGAGATGACTAATTTTACATATTTTTAGCCTAAATGGATTTTAATTTTTCTTTTTGTATACGTGTTCCTTTCAAAAGTAAGAATTTAGAACGAAAATGATAATTTTGTTATTATATCGAAATCATCATTTAAAATCAATATTTTAACTAATAGATATGAAACAATAATTATAATTTTGTTATTATGAATCATCATTTAACCAAAAATTTTTATTATGCAAATTAAGGTATTATTTTTTATAAAATTTAAGATGCAAAAAAAATGAAAAAGATAAATAAAGTTTAATCACATGATCTTTTAGTTTGGAATTAAACATCTACTATTCATTTCAGTTTATATATTTTTAGCATGAATAATCTTTACTTTTACTTTATATATGTTCATGTTTTAGAAAAAAAGAATACGTATGATTGTTCTATCATTGTAATCATCAAAATGCATTATTTAGGAGATGGTTGCGAAGAAAAAAAAATAAAAGGAGTCATTTTCATTAACAAAGTTTGATTTTTGTTTTGTTAAAAATTGAATTTTGAAAGAAATATGAAAAATAATAAAAATTTAACAATGAGATTAACAATTAATATGACATTAAAACTTTAATAAATATTTAAGTCTAGATGTCTTTAGTAGAAATATTTTTTATTTTTATATTTGTATCTTTATATTATAAAAATAAAAATCTTTAAAAAGGATACTATAGTAGAAATCACTATAATGAGATTGGCTTTTCACTTATTGACATAGCAATCTTTTTATAAAGTGGGCTAAGACTTGAAGAAAGAAATGAGAGAAAAAACAAAGTTGATGGTTTGAAAACAAGGATCACTAAGAAAATCTCCAAATCTAATGCTTATATAAAATAAAAAAAGTTAGCATTTATTTTAGACAATCAAAATAAAAAATAGTACTCCAACCATCATTTTCAAAACTCCAATTAGTCTAAATTCAAAATAAAAAAAAAAAAACTTAAAAGTCACATGATCAAATTTTTTCATTGATTTTTTCTTAAAAAAGAGTAAAAACTAAAGCCAAAAGATTTTTTTTCTAATTTTGTGAGGCATTTGGAGTAAAATGATGATTTTAAATAAAAAAATTAAAAAAAAAAGAAAAAGAAGAGAAATGAAACCATTATCAATAAAAGTAACAATAACAGCTCGGGAAGTGAGACAGGGAAAGAGAAAGAGGGAAAAAAAAAGAAAAATAGAAGAAAGGAAAAAAATTTCATTGCCAATAATAATAATGGCGACAATCAAAATATGACAGAAATGAAGGAGAATGGTAATTTAAAAATAAGATAAAGACATTTTGAAAAGAGGATTGCACAATAGATCTAAAATATTATATATATGGAGTAACCAATAATAATTATTTTGAATTTATTGTTAGGCATCGTTTGTCTCTGTTTTATTTCTTTTTTTATGGAGTAGATATTGTAAAGTATGGATGACAACAAAAATTTATGACTAAAATTATTAATAGCTAAATATTGTTAGCCTTATATATTTATACATGGTATACCTTAATACCTACGTCAATAATATTATAGTTACTATGTCATTAGTGGCTACACACAACTGTCCATGTCATCACCCATGAGATATAAAAGAAGAATCTAACCAAGCATGCAACATTCTCAACTTTACACCTTCTTTGCTTTCTCCACTGCTACCACTTTCTATCTTTTGCTTTTCTCCCTTCAAGGGCACATAGTGACTTGAGTGTCGGAGCATGTGCTAGAGTCCTAAGTTTAACGCCCCTTAATTTTCTTCTTCTTCTTGATTGGTCATCCACACTCTCTAGTTTACTCCAACATGTTCCTCTATCACCAAATCAGAAATTACATCAACAATACCTCTATTTAAATTTCAAGTACTGGATTTTTTTCTACATTCATCAAAGCTTATATGTGTTAGATTACAAAAACAATGTCAACTATCTCCCATATAATTAAGTCAATTCTTTCTATCTCATCTTAGACATTTAAAATTTTTAAATGTTAAGGTGAACGTTCCCTTTAGACGAATTGGTTATTTATGTTATAAAATAATTATTGATTATTCATACGTAAAAAGTAATTTTTGATAATTATAATTATTATATGAAATATAATAAAGTGGAGTCCATAACATAAATTTTTTTAGATTAATAATAATTTAATTTCTAATTGTGATATTTACAAAGAATATAAGATCTTGATAATAACAATAATATGAATATTTAGATAGTCATAATTGTCAAACCATAAGAAAGCATCATATTTTTCCTTTTTAGATTATAAAATTAATGCATACAAAACAATCAAATGAAATTGTATAATGGTTTCATGAAATTTTTAAAAAATATGATTTGAGAATAATTCATTTTTAAACTTTCAAATATTATCTTTTAACAATTTTATATTCCATTGTAATTTAAAAATAATTATTAAAGCTTTAATTTGATGAACAAATCAGACATGAATAAATAATTTTGGATAAATGGAGCATATCATATGTAATAAGATGTAAGATTTATTGTGTATTTATTTCATTATATTTTCTTTTCATTTAATGAATAAAAACTTGAAAGTGAAATGAGGATTTCAACTTAAATTTATCATTTCCTGGATATGAATAAATTAATTTTAGTTACAATTAACAATGAAGAAACTTATATAATTATTAATATACTAAATATCAAAATATATGTATTATTTTATTTGACAAGGTAAAAAAATTAAAACAAAGAGATTTTAGAAAATTAATCATATTTGAATTAATAATGATAAATAAAAAGTTTATTATTCAAAATCACCTAGTTATTACCAAACAATTATGTAGATATGTATAAATGTGAAATGAAAGAGTTCTAAATGAAAACTTTTAGAAGCATTTATTAAAATATCCTTTCGACTACAATATTTATTTCCATTAACATTTCAATGTTATTATATGAAAAAAAAAGGTTAGAAGTTTAGTGAAACTCAACAAAATATGAGTAAATATTAATGAATCATAAAATATTATTATTTCTTCAACTTTCACAAATATATAAAAACAAGCTACATAAATATATAAAAACAAAATGTATTTTAATTATAATTCGTTATTTAAAGATAATCTATATATTTTATAGATTCTTTAAAGAAATTAAAAAATAATATTTTTGAATGATGTTATTTATTACTAATTCGAAACTATTTGTACTCAACTTTTTTCTTTTTTTTTTTGTAATTAAAACATGCAAAAGGAAACTATAAAAAAATTGTAAGTTATTTATATGAGTAACACCTATTATTTAAGCTTTCATTTTTGGATTTTTTTGTTTGAATCAATGTCAACTATTTACTTTATTTTTTAAATATAAATAGTATTAATCATAAATTATTATGATAATGAAACTTTTTCTTTTGGCATTATAAAAGTTTGCACTATGAGATTGAAAGATCGTTGCATCTATTTAAAAATAAATCATTTTTTGTGTCAAATAAAGATTAAATTAAAAACTTTATTAAAAATTATAGTAAGTGGATCCTTTTTCTTATTTTCATATCTATATAAAATTTGACACGATATAATTAAAAAAACCATTATCTTATACATTATGCATTCTAATATGTTAGTCATAACATACCCTCTTATATTTATTTTAAAAATGGCTCAGTAAGGTATATATTACGATTTTTTCAATGAAATTATTAAATAATAAGTAAAACATATATTAAACTAATATCTAATTTCTATATAAAACTAAAATGTCTTGTAAATAAAATGGTTGGAAACTAATCACATGCATTTTTGACATATAACACTACTCAAATCATCAATAACAAATTAATATATTCAACAAACAAATAAATTCAAAGAGGTTAGAAAACAATAATTACAATTTAAAAATGGTATAACCAAAGTCAATAGAAGGCACCTCAAATATCATCAGCATCTTAATTATAATTTGATAACAATAATGATACAATTACCAAAATAAAAATGAATTTTATATTTTATTATTCCTACAAATAAATGAAATTTATTACCAACAAGTGTGAAAACTGAAAATTTCAATCGTGAATAGAATTTTATTTTATTTTAATGAATTGATTAAAATTAATTGAAATCCACCAATTAACAAAAAAAAAAAAAACCAAAAATAAATTCACATCTATATTATAAAAAATAAGAAAGACAAATAACATAATATCAAAAAATATTTTTAGTATGGAACTTGTAAAATATAAGTCAAAGTGTGTTTTTTTCTTTCTAATTAAATTAGTATATAAATTTACTTACCTAATATAATTCATATGAAAATTTATTGAATACAAAAACTTAAAAACTAACATACAATAATACCACGTGGATTTTATAAGGAACCAATAAATAATATAAAAATCTTTAACATTTTTCATTAATAGTTTTTAGAAAGAAAACAAACAATAAAAAAGAGATTACATGAAAATTACACTTTTGATTTTAAGATTAAAAATGTTTAAAAGATAAATATAAATAAGACTAAAATGTTAAAGAGATTAAAAATAAATTTTAAAAGAAATTAAAAAAAAATAAAACCTTACATTTTTTTTTTTTTACTTTTTTATCCATTGAAATGAATAGATCGTTATTAATCTCATTAAGAAGATATCTTCTTACAAAACTTATAAACATAATTATATAAGTTGAAAACCTAAAAATCACTCAAAAAAATTTTAAAATTCAAAACAAAAATAATAAAACATGAATTTTATAAGAACCAAAAAATAAATTAAAATATTTAATCTTTCTCAATTTTTCATTTATGGAAAAGTAAAACCCTAAAAATCACTTTAAGAAATCTTTAAAACAAAAAATAAAACATGAATTTTATTAAAAAAATTAAAAAATAAATTAAAGATTTTTAAACTTTCTCACCTATTGGGTTTTTCATAACAGATCCACCTTTAAGATTTCTTTAAAACATTTTCCATAGAATGATTGGATTGTTGATAGCTAATTTTTGTAAGAAAAAGATAAAAATAATAAAAACTTTAAATTGAAGATTGAAATTTTTTTAAAATATTAAAGTAAATCAGATTAATAATTTAAGATATTGATTTTATAAAAACAAAAAAAAAACTTATACTTTTAATTTTTAAATTAAAAAATCTTAAAAGAATAAATATTTAGTTTATGAATGAATTTGTCATAGGAAAAACACAATTTAAATCAAATACTTATCACAAACTTAAGAAAAATTAAAATAAAATTAACAAAAGAAATCATGAATTCAAAAATCATAATATTTTTAAACAAATCAATTCATAACATTGACAAAAATTTGGGAACTAACAACATAGTTAGAATTTCATAAACGTGATAACTATTAGCGATTAAAGAAATAATTATAACAACTTAGAATGTCATAAATATGATAACTATTAGCGATTAAAGAAATAATTATAACAACTTGCAATTCATTTCGTAATTTTTTTCTAATCTCGAAAAGTCTTAGCAATCAAAGAGTAAATATGATAATTTGAGGTTTGATTCCCAAAATTAATTGCTTCTCTTCACATTTAAAAACTAACTTATCTACAAACTAACACTTGTAAACCTTTTGCTAAAGAAAAAAATGATTAAAATGATATTTGACTCAAATAATAATAAAAAAGTTAAAACTTTCAAACAAACCATCCTTCTTATTGTTAGAAAAAAATATATATATATATAAGAGAAAAAGAATAATAAAAAAGAATTTTAGCTTTGAGACGTGAAAACACTTTTTAAAGGCAATTATGCTTTTATGATACAATAAAGCCTCAAACTCTTCAATCAAAAGTAGTGAAAATGATTATACTAAAAGATTTATTTATAATGAATGAACATATATAAATTTCTATTCAGATGATTATGACCTTTTGTATAATCATGACTTCAATAAATAATAATATATTAATATTCAAATATTACAACCATTTGTCATATGATAATTAATTCTATTCAAACATAATTATTTAAAATATTAAGAAAATTAATACAAAAATTAATTTTATTCATCAATAATTAAATCTTTTTATCCAATGTGAGATGTACCACATTCTAAACTACCAACAATTCCCCACTAGTTTGGAATGTTGGTGTTTAATTTTTTACCTTTCACACAAATAAATATTATGAATACAAGAAGGTATCTATCGATTTAAACCTTTAATTGGCGTATATATTTTAGAATTCTAACGAAGTTGATAGTATCCACAAATTAAACTTCAACTCCTAGTGTTAGAATTGAAGATATAACATACATGATACTTGTTTAATCTTTTATCAGAGGTTTATAACCGCTTTTAGCACTATTATAACATGTGCTTATCCTATTCATAAACATTTATAATAGAGACCTCAATTTTTTTGTTGAAGCGGCACCACTTCTATGTTTATATAGGTAGAGTTTCAATTATGTCTTTATTGCTTTAGACATTTAAAACTCCATTAAGAGTATAAAAACTCATCCTCTCCATGCAATGGATCACACTAGTTTCTAAAATTTGAATGGATTTTACTAGTGTTTAATAGACATATAACAATAACTTGTTTTTACCTATTAAACTTTGTAATTAAAGGTTACTAATTCAAAGTTAGGTCTCATTATTGGTGTCAATAGCTAGGGTTTAAATCCATTCTACTTGTAGTACTGCTAAGCAAATACCTTGGAATTCAATTTTCTTTTATGGTAATTACCCCTACTTGAGATTAAATCTCTAATATAATCACTTCATGCTAATATGTCTGAACTTTTCATTTTGTATATCATTTATATGCACCAGACATTATTGCCTTATTTTTATCATTTTAAGAAATAGTTGGTTTTAGTTGTGGCCATAACTCTATACTTATAAATTTCAACCATTTTATTTCCATACTTTTATATATCTTCAATATAATTATACTTCTAGTACAATTGGATAAATTCAATGAATAAAAAAATCATTTTAGTCCTTTTAATATTTTTAAAGACTTTTTATGATTTTACTTTGATAAATGTCTAACCTTATTAGCTTGTATAATTTGCTCATAAAATTTTACTGAATCTTACAATACTATAGTGGCAATTTTAGTTCTTTTGATTCTTATCATCCCCACTATGTGCAAGTATGCATTCTTTAATAAAGAATATCTCATTCAATTGTCGAGATATCATCTATACTTAATCAAGTTTCAATTTCATTTATATTTTCACTAGTTGGTGATTTTTTTTTTTAAGTAAGAGGTCTCCAAATTTACCCTTAGTGAAAGATAACTAGTTGATATCTTAATATTTCAATAAAAATTCTAAAACTTTTATATTTTAACTCAATATAAGAGTTTACATCAATAAGCTGATTTCAAATATAATCATACTTCTATAATCTCCTTTTAAGACTTTTATGTCAATTCATAAATATTTTTATGAATTTATTTCATCATGGACACTATTAATAATTTTTTTATTACCATGAACAAAACCATTTTCATTACCCAAATGGATTAAATAGCATTCTTTTTGCTATTATAAAAGTTTTCAAATTCACAAGATCTTTGAATTGCTCATGGCTTTCAAAGTAAATATACTTTAAAATTTTCACTATATAAAACCATAGATGATAAATCATTTGTACAATCCATGAATTAGACCATATACATAACAAAAAATTACCATAGTGTGATCAAGATTATGGCATTAATTTTGGATTATGGCTATTCTAAGCCAACCATAATAATCCACATCATACCTACAAATCATATAGATTTGACTATTTAAGTTATCTTATTTATAATCATAGCTTTTAGTGAAAACCAACTATCTCAAATGTTATCATGAGTTTTCAATGCATATAGTAATTGCCCAATGGCCAATTTCAAGTTCATGATTGTTGAAACCTCTAAACTAGATTTCAAAATTTTATGAGAACTTTATTTCTTCACTATTATGTAGCCTATATATCTTTGTTCTTTACAAATTTTAATTGGTCATAACATTTTTGGATATATAATAAATTCAAACTTTACTCATAGGACTAATATAAGAGCTTGTATACAATAAAAGTCCATAGTATATTTAGCTCCAATTTCAAATACTTTCACAATAATTTTGTGATCAATATGTTCATATCTAGATCACCATATCAACGCAAGTCATGAAACATGAATCCAAAGAATCATTTTCATAAAATAGTATAAACAATAATTATAATATGAGTTCTACTCATATTTCATGCAAAAACTCATGATGAATTTGCATTGGTTAAATTATTGATTGGCTAACTCCAAGGCTTAGGGCTTTCATAAACCAATATTAATATCTAAGCCCATATGTTAATTTGGTATATAACCAGCCACATCCTTACCATTGTCATAAAACTATTGAGAACTTTGGAAACTCGTTCACTTTTCATTTTAACAACATGTAAAAAGTCATTTTTTCGGGTACAAGAAGCAAAAATGTCTTCATTGTCTTTAACCAATAATATATTAATTTGATGATGGCATTCTATCTCCATAGTCCGTATCTTTCGTAACATATAAGAAAGAAAATTCCATCCCATTCATTTCATTTTCATAATATATGGCAAATTGTACCAATGTTCTCCATGCCATCACAGAATGGAATTAAACACATGCGTGTATTGGTGCCTTTGGAATATTGAATTTGCATGTTGTTTTCTAATTTATAAACATGACTAATTTAGACATTGATGAGCATCCTTCAAAATGCTTCAATATTTTTTAATGACATACCTTTTCTTATAATCAATCATCTAATTAGCCCAAATTGTTGGCCAAATTTTAGTTAGTGATACTAACATAAAATTTACAAAACATAGGGATGCCATAGATATACATACTTAATGTATTTTACATTACCACCAACCATAGTTCTTTATGAAATTATATATTCATTGCATATAATAAACTTGCATTAACTTATTATATTATAAATTCAAACAATTTATAAATGCTATCATTAATGGGAATAATATTTCAAAACCTAGACCTTTATAAACCTCATAGTTATAATAGTTTGATATTTTCTTTTTAAATAAGCATCTCTTTAATCTCCTACCTTTTGTAAGCCAGTTTCATCAATCATAGTAATACAATAGGAATGTTTATATTCCAAATTCTTGAGTTTATTTGTTTTACTTGTTTTGGCTATCAAACACAAATTGAATTGTTACCTTAAACTTTTTCTTTGTGATTGTTCAGAATAAAATTTTATTTTGTAAAATTATTTCTAATGTAATACATCTAGTAGACAAAATACATGTTATATTGTCGATGTTTCTGATAATAACAATTATTTGGTTTATTATCCACCAATTAATCCATGAAACACTATATCTTAATAATAATTATTCATATACATTAATTTAATTTTAATTGATTTTCATGAAAATTGAACACTAGTCAAAATTTGAACCAATAATAAATTTAAAAAATATATACATCAACCTTTAATTTATAAACGACCAACAAAGATAAAACTATACAAATAGCTTGACTCAATTTATTATCTTAATTTTGGTGCCATGATTTAAATATAAAACTAATTTTGCAGCCAAATCTTATTTTTTGGATATATTCTCCACTTACATCTAATTTTTATGGTAAATTCCTTTACCCATTTCCAATTGTTTTTCATAGAAACCATGAGACAATTTGCTTGTTTTATATATAACAAAGATATGACAATTAAACAATCAGTCATTCCATTAGAACCTAATTTAATTTGTTACTTGATAATGAGTGATAATTCTTTTAGTTGTAGATCAATTCATGTCTTTCTCTTTTATGTTTTCAAGCTATTTCCCATCTTAGTCTTTATAAGTATTGATTTTTCAAATAAATATAATACAATTCATTAAACCCAATTATGGAGTCAATTTTAGTATATGCATAAACTTATGCAATATAATCAATATTTTGCATATTATGTTTTGACTTTACATACTAATGAAATAAATTATTAACATGTTTATCTCATTCAGTTAATCTTTTTACCAGCAATTATGCAAAAAATAAAACACATACCTCTAATGAAAATCTTTATGAAAATTAACATTTTGGTCCATAGAAACATTAATCCTTTGACACCTTGAGTCTCCTCTAATATAGATATCTAAATCATGCCAATTTCTTTTCCTTGTATCTTCCTTGTGTGAAATATAAATTTCTCATAATTACCTTTAAATTGTTAGAAAAAAAATATATATATATAAGAGAAGAGGAATAATATAAAAGAATTTTGACTTTAAGGCATGAAAAACACTTTTTTAAAGGCAATAATGCCTTTAGAATACAGCAAAGCCTCAAACTTTCCAATCAGAAGTAGTGAAAATGATTATACTGAAAGATTTATTTATAATGAATGAACAGACCTAAACTTCTATTCAGATGGTTATGACCTTCTGTATAATTATGACTTTTATAAATAATAATATATTAATATTCAAATAGTTATGACAAACCATTTGTCATATGATAATTGTTTTTGTTCAAACATAATTATTTAAAATATGAATAAAATTAATACAAAAATTAATTTTATTCATCAATAATTAAATCTTTTTATCCAATGTGGGATGCACCACATTTTAAACTGCCAACACTTATAATTTTGCCAATATACAAAATATTAAAACATAAAATAATACCTTAAATCTACATAACACCAAACAATTTATGGATTTGTCACTAACAATTTAACAATGAGACAAATCTATGTGAAAAACAACATTAATAATATCTAATGAAAATTTTTTAAATAAAAAAATTATTTTAAATAAAAGTACAGAAACTCAAAATTTATAAACACTTAGTTAAATGCTCATTGAAACAATCATAAGCTACGAAGTAAAAAGCATGTCATCAAATATTTACTCCTTCATCAAGCATCTCTTTGATAATAGTAAAATGAATCATACTATCATTCATAACAATTATCCGATAATCATATTTATTCTCTGTAACACCCTTCATGAATCATATTTTTTTAATTGATATGCATTATGATTTCAAAGAACAATATGAATATAAAATCTCTATGAAAGTATTAAAAAATGATAAAATAAATTAAAAAATAAAAATAAAAAACAAAATATAACAAAAACAAATTTATTTACGTACTTTTCATCAATCAATACCATTTTTGTGCTAATGCGTTAAATATCCTGCAATTTAGCAAACACAAATTTTTATCTTTCTGTCATAATATATAGATCCGTGGACCTATTGCTAAACATGGATTAAAGGAGTCGCTACAAATATTTTTTGTTAAGGTGTGATTAGCTACTTGATAGAATCTGTCCTATTTAAAGAGGAGTCCCAAAATTGACTTAGTTATTTTTAAATAATATATTTTAGTCCATGAAATTAGATTTTAGGTTCGAGGGTGTAGTTATGCATGAGGAAGGTTATAGCACCATCATATCACCAATCCAAAGGATAATACCAATTTGATTTCAAATTATCCAAACATTAAAGTATATTATAATTTTACTAAATCATTTAATTATTGAAAACTAATCCTAAATTTGCTCTAATAGTTTGGTAGCAATTTAAGATAATTTTTTCACCTTAAGAGTATTCATGGAGACTAGTGTCCCATTCTGAAGAGACTTCATCATTGGGTTCATTAATATATTTTTATTTAACAAAATAATTAGTAAAATCTTCTAATAGTTTAGTAAAATTTACTTTGATACAGATCTCCTAATAATTTGATAAGATTTCCTTGTAAATTTATGTTTAGAAAATGTATTAAATCTTCCAATAATTTGGTTAAATTTAATTTAAGATGCAAATTCTCCAATAGTTTGATAGGATCAAAACAAAATATTTTATTAGTAATAATTTTTTATAAAATTAATTTATAAGATTCTCCAATAGTTTGATAGAATTCATAAAAAATTTAAATTCATGAAAAATCCTCTAATAGTTTGGTAGGATTGATGAATTTATTTTAGAAAAACTTTTTTGTTTTTTTTAAATAAATAAATAAAATGAAATTTGCAAAGGCATTTTTAAAAAATAAATAATAAAATTTTCAATTTAAAGTAATGAGTAAAATAATAATTAAAGATGAAAATAATAATAATAACTAAAAATAAAATAAATAGAAAAATAAAATAAATAGAAAATAGAAAAGGTAAAATAAAATAAAATAAAAACAGAAAACAGGATGAAAAAAAAAACCTACAATCAAGTTAGGTTTGGAGTGCAAATCTTTACGTGAATTGCCGCGTTCATGCAAAAACTTCAAATTTTAGCTAGAAAATTCATCCGAAACCTAGAAAAACCCAAAAAAATTTTCAAATTCTTGAAAACCCAACAAAAATCCCAAAATAAAAAACCAACAGAAAATCCCAACAAAAATCTTAGAAACTTAATAAAATATGAAATCAAACTCAGAAATTAAAACCCAAATTCAAGAAACCCAAAAGAAAATCAAATCAAACTCAAAATGAAATAAAATCACAGAGCTGAAAAAAAATCCCAAATTTGTTTGAATGAATCCTCCCCAAAATAAAAAAAAAAGAAGAAAACAGAAAGCTAAGATCCCTAGAATTTTTCTTTTTTCTTCTTTTTTCCTTTTTTTGTGTATGGTTGATTGGTGTTTATATAGGACCTTCTGCTAAGAATTTTAGGGATTTGCATTGAATGAAAAAGAATGCAAATCTGATTATGTTCTGAATTGATTTTTTCTTGATTCTTTTTAAAATCAGTTTAATTAATTTATGGAATTGTCTCGATTTTTCTTGATTTTCAAAATCTCTCAAAATTTTCCAAATTAAATCTAACTCTTATTTCTTAATTTGATTTCTTCTCAATCTTCTTTTAATATTTGAAGAGATTATGTTTAAGTCTTAATTACTGAGATCATGTTTGATTAGTGCTCAAATTACTCCACATGATTTATGATAAAAATTTAAAACTAGATAAATAAAAGACTAAAAAAAGATAAATAAATAAGACAAACAAGATATAAAAAATAAATAAAAGAAATTAGACAATTGGGCTTGGATTGAATCTGGGCCCAATTGGTTTGAGTCTTGAACTAAATAGGGTGTTTATAACTACTCCTTTTTATGAAGTTTTTGTGAAACATAGATTGTGCAAAGATATAGATACTTATTACATTTAGGCCCAAATTATTCAACTTTTTTCTTTTTTTTTTAAAGGCTATTAAAAAATGAAGGCACACAATGTTTTAAAAAATTAAGGATGACATCCGAAAGTTTTGACAATCATGCCTAGAAATCTTATAGATCGTGTCCAAAAAACTTGAAGATTAAGCTCAAAGGTCTTACAAATCATTCATTGAAAAATGCTCATTTAAACAAAGGCTACATAACTTTAAAAAAGGGTACCTAAAAGTTTTAAAAGATCATACCCAGTGGTCTTATAGATTATGCTTGGAGGACTTGAAGATTATGCTGAAGGTATTAGAGATTATGCTTGAAGGTCCTATAAATCTATACTCTAAAATAGATTTAGCTCAAAAAAATTATGAATATTGCTTGAAGGACTAAGAAATTATGCCTGGAAGTCTTACAAATCTCAACTCTAAAATATATATTAGCTCAGAAAGACTTATGAATCTAGTTCGAAGGACTTTAAAAAAAGTTTAACAGTTTTGAAGATGTACCCAAAAGTTTTTAAGAAAAAATTCCCAAAGGTTTTTTAAGACTGATACTAAAAACTTTTAACAAATATACCCTGAGGTAAAATCTTGTTTGATAAAAATTTCTTTTCTTATAAAAAATTTAAGTCAACACCTCTTTCTCCTAAAAATATGAATGCAGCATATGATATAGAGGTGATGCATACAATGCAAGAAATGCATGAAGTGCAATGAGTGTAATGTATAAATTCTATACCAAATGTCCTTAATTGTGGTAATAGGATTCTCAAAACTTTTTTTCCTTTTATCTTTCCATGACATAGCCACTGAATTAGTTGATAAGTTCTTTCATGCCTTAAAGCAGACATTTTAAACATTTTCATTCTTGAAAACTATTCTTCTCATCTAGTAAGTTGTTTCAATATTCATTCCTTGCATTTGGCATTTTCTTGCCCTAGAAAAGTCCCTTATAGCATTCACCTATCTCCCATCATGAGAATTAAGATCCAACACATTTTGAACATTTCTCAAAACTTTCCAATAATAGCAATGGAAATTGCCCCATATAACTCTCTTCGTGTGTGATCAAATCTCTTAAAAACTAGTGATTACTGCCTCAAATAAGGATGATGAATCATAACTTTGGTCTTCTAAAATGATGTAATGGTTTGGTACATCAAGAAGGATCTTAATTACCAAAAGAATTTGGCCATTGAATGAGAACATGAACATCTTTTCATTTGGGCTCACAATTGCAAATAGTCTTTTAAAGTGCAATTTATTTTGGCATTCCTTTTAATTCTTGATATGTGGTATTTTAAATAAATGTCAAGGCCAATTATATCAGGCTCAAAATTTTAGGTTTGGAAAAGGAACAAGGCCTAAATTTTAGAGGGAATCCTCATAGTGAGATTAATTTCTTTGGGCCTATAAAGAAAAGTCTCCTTGGTGCTACATGAAAAGTCATGAGTTGCGTTTAGAGTTTCAATCTTGCTCTAGGCTGCCCTTTTAGGTTTTTACCCTAGAACTTCATTTTTTTTAATATATTTTTTGTTATATTCCATTATGCATTTAAGCATTCAAAATTTACCAAAAAAAAAAAAGTGATGGTGATTTCCTAAAGAAAAACTATTCAATTTAGATATCCACATTTAATCAAAATGAACTTTTTAAAGGATGTAACATGGGCTAGGGTTTAGAGTTTTAAAAGAAAGGATAAACAGGCTCAAAAATGTATTTACAAATGATTAAACCAAGGATCATTTCTTTTCCAGAGACATCTTTCCTTTTTTCAAAGCATGTCTTTTCGCTTTTTTTTTTTTTTTTTTGCATGAGTTCAAAATTTTTGAAACTCATCTTATTTCAAGCATACTTTTTAACATAAGGCATTATTTTCTAACCCTCAGCATAGGATCACATGCCATCTTAATGAGATCCTTTTCTTGTTAAACTTACCCTTTAAATTTGGAGGATGATCCCTAGTTAGGGTTCATTCAGAAAGAATAATCAATAAGCTCAAAAAGGGTAGCAAATAGATTTTTTTTTTTTGTGAAGAGAATTTAAAATATGACTATTTTTCATTTCAAGTATGAATACTTATTGAAAAGTAGTTATCAGAAGACAACTTGTTGTTTGATTGACTTTAGGTTTATTTGAATGCCTCACATGCATGATTTCATAACAAACTCTTATTTTTTCTTTTGCCTTTTTTTTTTCGCAACTCATACTTATAATGCATTTTAGGAACAAACTCATTCGAATGTTTATCAGTCATAATGGTTAAAAGGGTTACTTAAGATATTAAGTAAATTTGACTTTTGCCCCAAAATGAGTACAAAGGATCGCTTGTTAAAGGATTAAAAAAGAAGATAAATATAGCATAAGCCAAAATATTAAACAATTTGAAAAAGTTTAGCTTAAGGAATTTAGGTGGTGACGTGTTTGAAATAACCTTGACATTTATTAAATCACCAAAAATCAAAAAGCTTAGGAGAGTGCCTTAAAAGATTTTACAAATTAATAGACTATCTCATTGTTTATAGCCTAAATGAAGATCAATAAATTTTAAGGTTCATCATGGTCCAATAGGGTGAAGTTCTAAAACTTTCATCCTTAGAAATTCTCAAGGTTTTTAATCTTCCAAGTGAAAAGAATGAAATGTTAAGGGAAATGGCTCAAAATACCTATTCCTAATAATAATCACCAAATTTTTTGAGATTTTTTTTTCACATGCATTTGTAAAAACCCAAACAATCAAAATTCATCAGAAATCAATGACTTCATGTTCAAGAAATCAATAATCAACCTATGATAAAAATAACTTTTCATTGTTCAAAAAGCTTTTTAGGTCAAGGTACCATTATGGATGAGGCTCTCAATCCTTTTTTTCAATTGTTTGCATTTCTCAATCAAGTGCTCAATTGCTCTTATGTGATAATCACATTTACCATTTGGATCATAACTCTTGGTTAATGGATTCAGAATTGCTTTCAAAGGTATTAGGGTGAGGTACTGGTATTTTACCAATAAAAGAAAAAGATAAAAAGTTAGAATTGATATTTTCTCTAGACTGTTTCTTGATCATCTTTTGCCATTCAATGGTCGAGTAGTAGATTAGGGATAATGACTTATGTGAGAAGTTGATTGTTGAGTTGGTTGGTAAAAATAAAGATTCTGAGAAAGGTTATTTACAGTAAAGTGGTAAGGTTATTTACTAACCTGTTTCCCTTCATACATCATGACTTGAACATTTTCTTTTTTATTCTCGGTACACACACATTTTTTACACTAGGTGTACTATCCTCTTTAAACTTCTCACTTTTTATGGTATTCTCTATTATCTTCCTTGATATAACCATGTTAGTAAAATTCGTTGTTGCATTTTCAATCATTCTTTCATAGTATGTAGCTTTAAGAGTATTAACAAACAAGATTGTAGTTTCTTTTTTTATTAAAAGAGGTTGAACTTGAGTAGTAGCATTCTTTCACCTTTGAGCATATTTTTTTGAAACTTTCAACATCTTTTTTTTTCATACTTTGTAGAGACAATTGATTTGGGACTAACTCTATTTACTGAGTTATAAATGCTCTAGCCAATTTTTTCCATGAAGTAATTCAAGTTCTATCCAACTGAGCATACCACCTAGCAACAAATCTCGTAATACTATTTTAGAATACATGAATTAAGAGTTTTTCATCACAGGCATAGGCAACCATCTTTCTAAAGTACATAGTGACATGGGTTATCGGATATTTAATCCCATCATATTTATCAAATTTTGAAACCTTGAACTTGGGTGGAACAATCACATTTGGCACCAAACAAAGCTCTAATGCATCCATAGATCCATAGAAATCTATTTCTTCGATAGCTAGAAGCCTCTCTTCTATGAGATCTTTTTTCTTTTGAACACCCAAATCTTCTGTTACTTTAAATAAACTTTTCTTCAGTTTTGCTAGCTTTTTAGAATCATCAAAGACTAGAATTGGTGAAGTTATTGAATGTATTCTAGAACAAAAGTATGCCCCCAAAGTTGGTGCTTGTTGTGATAGTGCCCTTTAAGATGCTTTTATATGGGGTTTCTTTTACCTCTTTATCTCTATTCAAAATTTTTAGAATTTCCATTATCTGAGCCAAATCTACTCTCATTTTCTCAATTTGACTATGTTATTTTTGCTCTATAAGTGATAAAGAGATCATTTTGATGATCAAGCTCTTAAACCTTATTGCCACAATTAAGAATTATGACAATGTCTATTATGAATTTATGCAAGAAAAAAATGCATATATGAATGAATAGATGTATGCATTAAATTCTATCACATAATAAGCAAGAGAAGAAAAAAAGTCTCTAATTAAAAATTAAAAATTGTTCTGACAAAAACATTCAAAAATATTCCTAGGAAAAATCCTAAAATCTATTGCCCGATGCTATTCTTCAGCTTTAAGATCCTGGTATTACCATGGACAAGTTCTTTAGCCACTATAACTAGGAAATACCCTTTTAACAATCTTAGGCTCTTCTTTATCCTTAAAACTCAATGCATTATCTTTGATTAAACCTTGCATCTTATGCTTGAAAGCAATGTAATTTTTTATTGAATTGCCTGTATTCTCAAAGTGATAATCACATCGAGCTTTAGTATTAAATCATTTAGGATAAGGTGGTTTTAGTGGCTTTAGAAGAATTGGTGTGATTAGATAATTTTTGAGAAGTAGTGAGAATAATTCAATGTAAGTCATAGGGATTGGATTAATGATGGCTCTCTCTTTTTTTTTTACTTAATGATATTTTAAGTTGGGTAGTTTCTTGACTCACAAGTGCAAATTTTGAATTAGAATTGGGTGTATATGCCTAAAGGTTCATTGGAAAGCTTGGTTATTGGATGGGTTAATAAGCACTAGGGTTTTGAAAAGCATAATTCATAATTGGGAAAGCATATGGCTATAGGCCAATCTATGGAGGTTAAGCAGAAACATGTCTTGTTTAGGATGCTAAAAGAGATTGTTTAGGAATAATTGGTTGGGGATTTGGGTATAAGCCAATCTATGAAACTGGTGTAAGGTTAGAAGGCTTTATTTCTTTTTTTTTTTCTAACTTGGTCTTTTTTTAGGCCATTGGATGCATTAACATGACTTGTAATGGCATTAGTATAATGAAAGGCTTTTTTATCTTGACAAGATGGTTGCTTAATGCACACACGAATTGAAATTGATGAGAAATTTCAAGAATGGGCTGTTTCAAGATTTTTCACCCTTTTCACTGACTTGGTAAGTTGCATTATTTTTTCTCGTAGGTCATGCCCAAATTCTTTTTAGTTGAGTTCCAAAGCTTGGATTCGTGCTTCTAATTGATCTTTCATCTTTTCTAAATTGCTACCCCAGATGAGCAAAAGATGTCCATTATGCAATAACATGATGAATGAATGATGATGATGATCTATGAATGAATGAGATGTATGAAACAAATGAAAATAGACAAACAAAGAAATAAAAAAATGCAAACTTATTGATGTTAACATGATTCATGCAAAAGAAAGTAACAAACAAGAATAAAGTTAGCAACCAATATAAAGAAAAAAAAAGTTAATGTATAACTTAAAAGATATGTGACCTAATTTGGAGTGTTTCTATTAAAAAAGAAAAACATGGATCTACCTATAGGTATTATAACTCACTATATGTGGTTTAGGATTGATTGTACAGGTTTTCAAATTGTTCCTCACATTATTGTCTATCACAAACTAGTAAGGCATCTTAATCCTCACCCATTATAGGTTACAAGTGAAAATGGTTCAATTTGAGTGGAAGTGTTTCGCTAACCTATGTAGAGACATAAAATCTCATGAAAGCATAGGTACTTTATGCCCACCTAAGAGACAAAACTCGAGTTTAGAATTCATGTTATGCATATGCAAGTGAACGACAAATAAGATAAATAAGTAAATAAATAAAATATAAACAATAAAAAAATAATAAAATAAAATAATTTTAAATTTATTAAATTAGGCTTGGATATCAAGAAATCATTTACTGGCCTGACTTTCATATTCCCAGTGGAGTCACCAAACTGTCATAATGTATAGATCTATCAACCTATCGTTAGATATGGATTAAAGGAGTCGCTATCAATCTTTTTCGTTAAGGTATAATTGGCCACCTAACAAAATTTGTCCTATTTAAAGAGGAGTCTCAAGATTGACTTAGGTATCTTTAACTAGTATATCTAGTCCATGAAATTAGATTTTAGGTTTGGGAGTGCAGTTACACGTGAAAAAGATTATAGCATCCTTATAGTGCCAATCCAAATGATGATACCAGTTTGATTTCAAATTATCCAAGCCTTAAAATATTTTTATAATTTTACCAAATCGTTTAATTATTGGAAATTAATCCTAAATTTGCTCTAATAGTTTGGTAGCAATTTAAGATAATTTTCTCATCTTAGGAGTATTCATGAAGACTAGTGTCCCACTTTAAAAAGGCTCAATCGACGGGTTCATTAATATATTTTTTATTCAAAAAATAATTAGTAAAATCTTTCAATAGTTTAGCAAGATTTACTTTGATGCAGATGTAGCAATAGTTTGGTGAGATTTTCTTGTAAATTTATTTTTAGAAAATGTATTAAATCTTCCAATAGTTTGGTAAGATTTAATTTAAGATGTAAATCCTTTAATAGTTTGGTAGGATCAAAACAAAATATTTTATTATTAATAATTTTTTATAAAAATTGATTTATGAGATTCACCAATAATTTGGTACAATTCATGAATTTATTTTACAAATATTTTTTTGATTATTATTTTAAATAAATAAATAAAATGAAATTCATAAAGGTATTTTAAAAAATAAATAATAAAAATTTCAATTTAAAGTAATGAGTAAAATAATAATAATAAGTATAAAAAATTTTAAAATAAAATGAAAATAAATAGAAAAAGTAAAATCAAATCAAATCAAAAAAGAAAATAGGATGAAAGAAAAAAAAAACTCACGATTGAGTCAGGCTTGAAGTACAGATCTTCAAACGGGTCACCAGGTTCACACAAAAACTTTAAACTTTAGTAGGAAAGTTTTGTCTGAACCCAAAAAAACCTAGAAAAATTTTCAGATTCTTAAAAATCTAACAAAAAATCCAGAATCAAAAGCTAACAGAAAACCAATGCAAAAATCTCAAAAACTCGATAGAATATGAAATCAAACTTAAAAATTAAAACCCAAATTCAGGAAACCCAAAAGCAAATCAAATCAAATTTAGAACGAAATAAAATCATAGAACCTAAAGAAAAAAAATCCTAGAATTTGCTTGAATAATTCCTCTCTAAAATTAAAAAATAAAAAGCTAAGGTCCCTAGAATTTTTCTTTTTTCTTCCCTTCCCCCCCCTTTTTTTTGTGTGTGGTTGATTGGTGTTTATATATGACCTTCTACTAAGAATTTTAAGGATTTGTATTGAATGGAAATGATTGTAGATCTGATTATGCTTTGAATTATTTTTTTTCTTGATTCTCTTTAAAACCGGTTTAATTAATTTATGGAATTTCTTGATTTTTCTTGATTTTCAGAATCCCTAAAAATTTTTCAAATTAAATCTAACTTTGATTCACTAATTTGATTTTTTTTTAACCTTCCTTTAATATATGAAGAGATCATATTTAAGTCTTAATTGTCGAGATCATCATTGATTAGTATCTATATTATTCTACATGATTTATGAGAAAATTTTAAAACTAGAAAAATAAAAGATAAATAAATAAGACAAATAAGATATAAAAAAATGTAAGAAATTGGACAATTGAGCTTGGATCAGATCTAGGTCCAATTGATTTGAGCCCCAGACTAAATAGAGTGTCTACACTTTCAATTATTTATTTCAAAAGTTAATTTATTAATTATAATATACTCCAATTGGCTAAAGTTAAATATGAAATGAAAAAATCATGATCATGACCAAAAATAAAAAATAATAAAAATACAAATACTAATAAATACAACAATTGACTAAAAACCAAACTTGAAATACCAAATAAAAAATCATAGATTATGATCATAAAATTAAAAAATTATGAAAATGCAAACACAATAAAAAAACAAATCTCATGACTAAAAATATATATAATATAAACATGAAATTCACTTATATAATCCTCCCATCAACAAGAAAAGATGAAAAACCATAAGTTACAAGAAAATCAAAAATCAAAACATAAATTTTAAAAAACCAAAGGTTTCAATAAATTTTAACAAATAACGGTTTTAAAAAAATGAATAAAAGAAAATAAAAAATCATGAATCTATATAAATGTTAGGCAACCAAAAGTCTATTAGATTTTATGTAATAAAATTAAAAGATATATATTTAGAATTTATATAAAAAAACCTTGGTATTTATTACAAAATATTTGAGTTTTCCTTTATCAAGTATCTCGTTGATGATAGCAAAATGATTCATACTATCATTCACCGTAATTATCCAATAATCATCTTTAGTCACAGCAACACCCTTCATGAATCTTATTTTTTAGTTGATATGCATTATGATTTCAAAGAACATTATGAATATAAAATCTCTACGAAAGTATCAAAAAATGATAAAAATAAATTAAAAAATAAAAATAAAAACAAAAAATATAACAAAAATAAATTTATTTACATTCCTTTCATCAATCAACACCATTTTGTGCTAATGCGTTATTCAGTGTTATAATTATAAATATCCTGTAATTTAGCAAACACAAATTTTGATCTTTCAATTATTTATTTCAAAAGTTAATCTATCAATTATAATATACTCCAATTGGTTGAAGTTAAATTTGAAATTAAAAATCATGATCATGACCAAAAATAATAACTAATAAAAATGCAAACACTAAAAATACACCAATTGACTAAAAAAAAAGCTTGAAATACCAAATAAAAAAATTACAGGTTATGATTATAAAATTAAAAAATTATGAAAATGCAAACACAATAAAAAGCAAATCTCATGATTGAAAAAATATATATAATATAGACATGAAATTCACTTATATAATCCTCTCATAAAAAAGAAAAGATGAAAAATCATAAGTCACAAGAAAATTAAAAGTCAAAACATAAATTTTAGAAAATGTTTCAATAAATTTTAACAAATAAAGGTTTTAAAAAACATGAATAGAAGAAAATCAAAAGTCATGAATCTATATAAATGTTAGGCAACCAAAAGTCTATTGGATTTAGATATATATTTAGAATTTATATAAAAAAGACTTAGCATTTATTGTAAAATATTTGAGTTTTATATTATATATGATTTTTGTTTAAACAATGAAAATAAAAATATAATGATAAATTTTAACATTTATATTAATTAAATGTTTCATAAAATTAAAGATTTTAATTTTGTTAATTATTATTTAATATTAAAATATAATAATAATATTCAATATAACAAAATTCAATAACAAGCCCAAAAGAAAGGTTTCTTCTCGTTTCAATGAAAGCAGAGAAAAGGCGGCAGCATTTGCAATCGTTTCTTTCTCTTTTGTTTTTCAGTACGGAAACAAATAAATTATGCAACAGTGGTGACAAATAATTGAAAAAATAAAAAATTGATTTTAGATTATAATATTTAATTTTGTTCAAATTAAAATTTTTTTATTTGATTCTATTTAATTAGTTCAAATATTAAATGTTTTTATTAAATTTGAAACATATTTTGAATCAAGAAATGGATTTTGAACCAAGAAACCAAAAACTGAAAATATCCAAACCAAATCAAATTATATATTTTTATTTTTAAAAATAAAAAAATAATTATTTATATATAAATATATTTAAATATATTAAAATTTTATATTAAAATAATATATCAAGTTTAAATATCAATAAAGATGTCTATTTTACCGATACCCAATGAGAAATTTGACTTTTTACCCAAATTGAGATGAAG
Organism: Durio zibethinus; assembly: GCF_002303985.1. Next base: position 7,696,452 of record NW_019167949.1, on the reverse strand, counting down.
ATGGGTATTATATTATATGTATGAGAATAGATATAGATATTATATTATAGATATGAAAATAGGGATAGATATTATATGTAGGTATAAGGATAGAGATATGTATGATTTTGATTTTTTATTGGTTATAAGGATAGAAATGGGTAATATAATATCTGTCTCGTATTTGTATCCGTACGCTACATATATATATATTTATATATATTTAGTGAATAAATTTTTATTAAATAATATAAATTATTATTTTAGATGAATTAGAATTAACATGTTTTTATTGAAAAATTAATATATATATTAATAAAAATTACTTAAATATACAAGATAAAAATAGCAAAAACTAAAACAATAATTTTTTGTTTTTATTTTTTAAAAAAAACTATGGATATGAGTAATACCATACCTATTAAATATTTACAGTGCTTGTATGAAGATAAATTTGAAATACTCATTGGGTATGGTTATGAAGACAAATAAAATATAAAAATTTGAGGATGGGGATGGAGAATGCTCTATTCTATCTATACCCTACTCGTTAACATTCATAAATTTCAAAACTAATGAACATAATAGAATCGAACTATTAGAATTAGATATTTAATTTAAATCAAATCAATTTCAATGAGAGATCAATTTAAATTTTGATTGAATTTTAAAAACTCAATATATTATGCCTATTATCTAAAACATTAAATCAAATGTGATCGAATCTAAATTGATATCATTTTTACTATGCAACAATGGCCAATATTATATTTTTGAAACCATCGGTCTTGGTTTTTTTTTTTTAATTTTAATCTGTAAGGGTTATGGAATTTATTCCTTTTGCTTTTTCGAAAAGGAGTGGCTCTTACTTGTAGAAAAGGTTAGGAAGGGGAAAGAAAAAGAGAGAAAGTAGATTGATCATTTTAAATATCATAATTGATATGAAAATAATAATTTAAAATTTTAATAAAATTCATATATGAGTTTAATAAAAAAAATTTATATTTAATCTGTAAATATAAATTGTGAAATAATAAATTTTATATTTATATATATTTGATATAAAACAATTGTGATACAAATATATAAATTTTTAAATTTAAATGAACGATTATAAATTTTCATGATTAAAAAATCATGATATTTTCTTTATTTTCTTTTTCACTTTGTCTTCACATTATATATATATATATATATATTTATATATATAAAAGAGTACTCAGATTAAATTTGTAGACTGTTATAGTCTTTTCCAACAGTTTCTGCCAAGAAAAGGGGTAGTCCTCTGTCCAGATTACATCATTCTCTACATGTTCCCCTTATTTTGCCGGTTGGTGCGCTGCCATTTCCCCTCGCGTCTAAGTGCAATTTGTATTTTTCCTGCAAGCATCAGAGCTTCATCAAGAATTATGCCGCAAGGAGAAAGATCCATATCTGTATTTTCCGGGTTCTTAATGATTCCCAGTGCATCACCTACTAATATGATTTGGGAGAAACCCAGATCCCTGATCAGCTCCAAGGCTTTAACTGCTGCCCAACGTTCTGCCATCCATGCATCCTATACGTCGTGCAATCTTGTGGCTAGAGCTCCCAATACTCTTTATGATCTCTTATTATTAACCTCGCTCCTCCTACCCGCATGATCTTGTTGAAAGCCTTTCCAAATTCACTTTCACCTCCATTACAAGTGGTGCCTTCCAACCTTCAATTTTGTTATTGCATGAGTTCTCATTTTTTGCTTGAGCTGCTTTAAACTCATCTAAATATGACACCGCAAAACCTACAGTTTGTTGTGGGCTTCGTTTGGTTCCTCCAATGACTTCTTCATTTCTGCTGTTCTATATTGCCCGTGTTGTTGTGAGGAATTGTCCAAACATTTCTGCGTCGAGTTTCTTACCAGTCTTTTTTGACCAGTTTAAGGTGTTGTTGATAATGTCGTCCCCCATCTCCCATGCAAATCCAGCACGGTGCCAGGTCTCCTTTGCCACAGGACAGTCACGTAAAGCATGAATAACCAACTCTCTAGCTTCATCACATCTTGGGCAACTTTCTTCTCCACATAACTTCCTTGTCATTAGCTTTGATTTTACTGGCGAGATTTCCTGTTTTAATTTCCAAGCAAAGACCTTTGCTTTATTTGGTATATTTGTGTTCCACAGTCTCCTCCGTTGGGCCCCATCCCATCCATTTATGTGCTGATCATCCTCCATTGCCATCATGTCTTCCTTAGGATTCTACACCCATTTTTGACAGAGTATACCCCATTGTTATTATAGTGCCATATCAGTGTATCTGGTTGGTTTAGTGATCCTATTGGAAGAGCACAGATGGCATCGGCTTCCTCATTCAAGAACCTGCTATGCACCAATTCCTTGTTCCATTTCTTAGTCTCGGTATCAATCAGGGCACACACATGCATGTTATCATCTAGCCCGTCCCTGGGTTGTGGATGTTTTAACTCACCTTTGATTTCCACCTATCCGTCATTCCAAACTCTAATTCCTTCTTCTGTACCCACCCTCGGCCGAATGCCACGTTTGAGTAGGTCGAAGGCACCCCAAATGCTACGCCAAGTGAGAGATGGTTTATTCTCCAGTTCTGCTTCCAGAAGATCCCCATTTGAGAAATATTGCCCTTTCAAGACCCTATATGCTAGTGATGACGTTATTTTCAGTAATTTCCATCCTAGGGTCCATCTGCCACTTTTCCATCTCTTTATGGATATCAGCCATATCGGTCCTGCACCTCCCATATTTATTTTTGTGCCATCTAGCTAGTTCCCTTATCACCTCACTAAATTTTTTTGTCATTGGTAGCGACTGTTCTCGACCCCAAATTTGTTTAACTATTCTCTGACAGTCTTCATCTTTTGTCTACATAGCCTCGAAGAAAGCCCTTCTTTTATTGCGTCTTTTTATTTTGGCTCTATTGTAACCCTTTCTTGTCCACCATCAAAGGACAGTGGTAAGACATTGACACCGTTAAGTGTTTTACCATCGCCATTGGGAAACTTGTGCACCATTTATCATTCATAAGAGCTCTATCAAGCCTTTCGAGGATAAGGGTGCCTACTATCCTTCCTCTTTCCCATGTGTACTATTTCCTATGTAGCTCAAGTCTACTAACCCACTGTTACCTGCTGATATTCTAAAAGCTTCCATCTAGTGTTCCAGTTGAAGACTGCCTCTGTTTTTCTCATTACCCCACATTAGTTCATTGAAGTCTCCAAAGCACAACCATGACCTGTTTGACCGTTGTGATAGCGTGCGGAGTAACTCCTATGTTACTTCCCTTTTGTTTGAGTCTGGCTCCTTATAGATCCCAATTACCCGTGCTTGATCTCCTTCTCCCTCCCCGACAAACTCTACGTCTATATGGTGTCTTGAAAAGCTAAGAAGTCTTAAGGGAATGTCTTCTTTCCACAGCATCATTAGACCACCACTCATCCCTTCTGAACTTATACCAAAACAGGACCACATTCCATACTTTTTTCTTATTTTATGTAATTTATTTTCATGCAGTTTAGTTTCACGAACAAACACGACATAGGGATCTTCTCTCCTTATTAAATCCTAAAGAGCTCAGACTACATGTGGGTTCCTAAGCCTATAGTAGTTCCAAGCTACAAGCCTCATTGTGTTCGATGGGAACGGGATTCAATCTTTGCCATTCTGTCATAGTTGTTCAGATCAACCATTCGGTCATCCTTTTACTTTTTCTCCTCCCTGTTTAGGTCGATGAACGTGTAATCCATTATCAGTTTTCCATCCTTTCTTTTTGCTTCCTTTTGCCCGCCTGTCCCCGTGGTTAGTCCCATTTTCCTAGCTTTTCTTTTCGACGTGTTCCTCTGGGTTTTTGCTTTAATTTCCATGTCATTGGTAGATCCCCTAATCACCGCATCATGAACTGCTGCTTGCCCACTCTAGATAACTTCCTTATGTTTATCCAACAATACCGATAACTCCTCTGTCTTTCTGTCATTTTAGCCTTAGATCATGCCCTCTTGCTCCCTCTGGATAGTTGTAGTGTCCAAAGTTGGTGAGATATCATTTCCATATGAAAAAACCATATTATTCTCCTCTAATCTCGTTTGTTGGATTATGTATCCTGTTGGATTTCTTGATTTCCCACCCTGTTCCATGCACAGTCTTCTCGGCATGTTGTTGCTGTTGTTTTTAATAAACCGGTTGGTATCATTCTGTCGATCCCCTGAAATGTCATCCATACGTAAACCATGTGTTGTCACACCTTGATCATCCTTCCTGCTTGTCCAAGCGAATTCCATAATTTTGGTTCGCCCTAGCCCTTCTTCAAATCTCGTGAACGTTTTCTTTACTGGTAAGGCTCGCATCCATTCCCTGTACTGTTTGGGTTGATTACATTGGTTATTTCCAACCTTTTCTGTAGTGTACTCGCCTTCCCTATGTCCTAACAGCCCACAAATGTAGCAAGAAGTAGGCAGGCGTTCGTCCGTCAATCTAGCCCAAATGTCTTCTCACCCCTCCCCCTATTCACCCCTGGGAACCTTCTTAGTGGCTTGTGTATATTAATTTCCACCTTCACCCTTAGAGATCTTGCCCACCCACTTCTATTTTTTATTTCATTCGTTTTTTTTTCAAAAAGTGCGATCTGTTTCCCAGTTCTTCTGTGATTTTTTCAATCATCGTCCCAAGCGGAAGGCTATAGATTCTTACCTAAAGGTGGCGGTTTTGAAAGAATACTCTCCAACTTTCAACAAGCCATTGTAGTCATCACAAGAAGATGTTTGTCAAAAAACTATAGGAATCCATCCACAACCCTTTCCTACAATCCATCTGTTCTCATCTTCTTTATTTGCTTGCATTGTTCCCCTATTCGGTCGTATACTCTCTTTTTCCTCCTCTGTTAGGTTTATAAACCTAAACCTCCACATTTCTTCCAACCCTTCTGCCATAACTCGTAACAATACCTTCTCCCCCGTTATGAAACTGAAACTCTCAAAACTCTACTGTAGAATTCGTGGTTTGAACCCCTTTGACTAAACGAAACTCAGAACTCATCTCACAGAAACCTTAGCTCTGAAGAGACTCTTTTGTATATTTTTGTCTTCACATTACTTATTGTTAAGTGTAAGTATAATCATTCAACCACTTTTACATCTCATGATACCTTACTAGTGGTTGATCATTTAAATAACAGCAATGTGCGGAATTAAAAGGGCTATTAGAAGGATCAGGCTTGGTTTGTGTTGGATTATTTTAGGTTTTCCTTAGTTTCTTAGATTGTGAATGGAAAATTTTATATGTAGCCAAGTTTTTGGTTTTTAGCAATTAATTTTTTATGACAAAAATATTTTTAAAGTGAATAACTTAATTAATCTTATTGAAATTATTTTTTAATTTCTTTCAGACACAACTATTTGAAAGCATACGAATATATATACTTGCCTGTTTGGTTTTAAAATCCGACAGATATACATATTTGTTTGTTTCCAAATGTAGACAATATTTATATTCTTTCGTGTTTGAAATTAGACAAATATGTATTTCTGTCAAATTTTTTTTCAAAAGCAGACATATATGGATATCATATGCTTTTATATGTAGATAAATATTGAGCTTTTTCCCAAACTAAGGTATTAAGAAATCTTAATTCCCTAATAAGAGTACTTTTATTCTTATTTACCAAAATAGGTAATTTTTTACATGTAAGCAGGAGATCAGCTGCCTCATCCTTAACTTCATCTCTCTCCTAGTCTTCTGTTTTGTTTCCTCGCGTTTTTCTAAAAGAATGCACTTTCTTAAAAGAGGCTATAATAAGGTAGTCGAAGTCTATTGCAAACTCTTCTTCCCCTTTGAATTGGTATTTTATTGTGGCGTAGCAGTAATTATTCTTATTTTTTGGATCTATTTTGATACATTCAATTTCAATGAAATTGATGTCTACATTTTTCTGCTCAACATGAAATAGGAAAACCATGTCCTTCAACATCTTTTACCAATGGTTTTTTGAATTCACAATATATATCATCTTATGTTTATAGTCAATACTCATTACCTTTTGATTATGTTGCGTATTGGCTCAACAATGCTACAAGCTTCTACTTTACCACTTGTAGCACTTAGTAGCGACGGGTCAAACATAAAGAATTACGAAGAGACGCAAAATAAGGTTATTCAGATTCTTCAAGAAACTCATCTTACTCAACCAGTTCCAAGCAACACCACCACTTTTTTCTTGGAACTACTTAAGATAAAGCATTACCTTGTGCAACATTGGACACGACTGCATGAGCAACATGGCTCCTACTATCGTTATATGTTTTTGCCTTAACATAAGCTATAAGGCTCCCACCATTGCACAAAAGGCAACAGGCTTAGCCTAGAGAGAAAATTCACTTTGGTTCTAGGAGAGTTTCAGGAGAAACAAAAGCAAAATGCAATTCATTTTTACAATTAATCTTGATGAATTACATACTCAACCTCTTAAAGTTCTATAAAAGCACTTGAGGTTTTGTATTTTTTTTTTCATTTTTCATTCTTAATCTAAAATTTCTTTTTTTTTTTTCACCATTTTTAATGAACCAAACAGAGCTTTAATTTTCCTATTGAAGCCACAAAATTTGCTTATTTATATTTCTAGGATTTGGCTCATAAAAATGAAAGATTTTAGACTTCAATTTTCCCCTAGAGGTTATTCACTACTTTAATTTCTTTCTCCCCAACCACTAAACAGAGATGACATTTCCTACTACTCCAATCAAAGTTGCGCTGTTTTTAGAGTTTTGGTAGATAATTACAAAATCCAAACTCTTACACCATTTTCAATTCAAAATGTCAAATCTAATAATCAGTTTTCAAATCTATTAAAAAAAAAGAGATTATCTAAATGCAAAGCAAATCTACTCACATAACAGATCTTTAAACATGGACTTGTTGTCTTTATTAGGAATAATGACTCAAATTTCATAAGAAATTTATTTTGGATTGGCTAGATATTACTTGATGGATAAGAAAACTTGCAGAAGTAGAATTTTAAAAGAAAATGGATTCTTGATAGGCAAGTTTGTATGCTTATAAATAGGTGAAGTCTCAATAGGGTTAGTTATGAGAAAAAAAAAAAGGTAAGAAAGTTATAGGGTTTTATGGAATAGAGACCTCATAGGACTACTAGAGATTTACGTCTTATGAGAGTGTATGTTTGAATATTTGTTAGTGGAATAGAAGAGATTGAGAGGGTCCACATAGGTATGTATTTGTTTGGGTTGATAATACTCCATAGGACTAGAAGAGATTGAGAGGGTCTATGAGTATTGATTATTGAGTGTTGATTGATATGAATTGTATATTTGTAATTCTCTACAACTAGTGGATCATTTTTTTCATCTATGGATGTTAGTCGGTTGGGTTGAATAATGTTAAATTGCTATCTCTTATGTGATTGATTAATTGTTTGATAATATTTAAGCTAACATGAATGTTCAATTGATTTGGAGCTCTTTGCCTAAAAAGTAATATTAGAGCTATTGTAATCTTAACAAGTGATATCAGAGTTAAAAGTTCAATAAGTAGGAAGAGATAAAGGCTTGAGATATAGAAAGAGGTAAACTCATAGTAGCTTGATTCAAGAAAAGAGTTCGAGTTTATGTTTTAAGAATTAATTTGCGTAAAGCTTGAAAACATATAAGAAAAGATGATTATAAGACTTTCATTATAGGTGAAGCCAAGTATGTCTAGTATGAAGATTGATGACTGATAGAATTTGTGTTAAGGTGGAGATTATTGAGAATAGTGACTTAAATCTCATAAAAGATTTGTTTGAGATTGGCTAGATATTACTTGATGGACAAGAAGAATTACATAAAAAGAATTCTAAGAGAAAATGGATTCTTAATAGACAAGTTTGTATGCTTATATTGAAGTCTCAATAGGGTTAGTTATAAGCAAAAAATGTAAGAGAGTTGTAGGTTTTATGAGATAGACACCCTATATGACTATTGAAGATTTACGTCTTATGAATGTGTATGTTTGAATGTTTATGAGTGAAATAAAGGAGACTAAGAGGGTTCACATAGGTATGGTGTATAGGTGCACATGGGTATGTATTTGTTTAGGTTGAGAATACTTCATAGGACTAGAGAAAATTGAGAGGGTCTATGGGTATTGATTGTTTAGTGTTGATTGAAATGAATTGTATGTTTGTAATTCTCTACAACTAGTAGATCTTTTTTTTTTATCTATGAATGTAGATTAGTTGGGTCGAACCATGTTAAATTGCTATATTTTGTGTGATTGATTAATTATTTGATTATACTTTCGCTAACATGAATATTCAATTGATTTGGAGCTTTTTGTCTAACAAGTGATATCAGAATTGTTATGATCCCAATAGTCTTAGCTCTGCAGAAGGACAAAGCAAAAACTGTATGCATGTATCTTAATTTTGTAAACTAAACATAATTTGGAATTTATAATTTTTTACTGCAAATGATTCTTAAATTGCATTGCAAAAATTAAGAATAGATTGTAAAACAAAAGAAAGTGCATTTAAAAAAAAAAAAAAACAAAAACCTAAAAAATATGAAACTAAGGATAAGATGGCTAATCTTATGCTTAAATGTAAAAAAAAAAAAATGACCATTTTGAGAAATAATAATAAAATTACTTTTATTAGGGAATTAAGATTTCTTAATATTTAAGTCTTGGGAAAAAGCTCAATAAATGTTTATATCCATTCATGTTTAAAATCAAACATATATATATTTTCACCAAGTGCAAATACAACTTGTTTTGTAGTTGAATGAGAAAGCGAAAAGCATAGGATTTTTTTTTTGGCTATGGAGGATTAAAGTAAATTATTGTAATGCTCCTTTAGCTATCTAATTTTGAGCAATTTGCTTTAGAGTGAGTTTGAAATTTGGTTATATTTAGTAGTTGATTATGAAGAACAAAAATAAAATTTTTCATTATGAATTTTCAAGTCAGTTGGACTTTCAAATCACTTCGAAATTTAAATTTTTTTTTTAGAAATATTAATTTTTTAAATTAATTTAAATAGTCTCAAATTCATATATCATTATTTATAGATTAATTCACAATATACTTATTATTTTTAATTAAATAAAAATAAAAAATGATAGACTTTTTATATTTAATTTAAATTTTGGATCATTTCAAGATTGTGCCAAGTCAAACTTTAATGTTTTTATTTTTAGGTTCAAATGTTTTTAATTTAAATTTAAATTTGATCTAAATATATGCGACTGTAACTATTCAAACTTAATTTAGTGATGATAATTACTTTTCCATTAGAAGATTACTTGAAAATTAACAGAAAGGTATCCTTGATTGTGAATATGGTTATGATCATTTTTTTTGTAGAATATTGTTAAGGGCATTTGATAGTCAAAAGAGTATAATGATTTTTTTTCCTCTATAAAGCTTTCATAAGACAACTAAGGGTATTTTTGTCATTTTTACTGACTTGACATGTCAGGTCAATCTGACATGCTCAGTGTCACATCAATATGGTACTGTCCTTATTGTTCCCTAATGGTCTCCTATAGCTTACCTATAAATGTGAAGGTCCAGGCACCATGAAGCTAGAACCATTTTACTTTTTTTCTCTTTCTTACTTTTTTTCTAACCTGAATCTTTTTGACTTATGCGTTGGAGTGCAAATGTGGGGGACACACCCTACCTTTGCCTTTAACCACTTTTTTCTTTTGCCTTTCCAAAAACACCCCTAGTCAGAGCTTGGCACAAACATTTAATACGTTAGGTTGGAGACTTTTTTTTTCATTAGCCAAGCATAAAGCAATGTCACCAAGGAAGACAACCTTAGAAGAGGGAGAGACAATCGTCTCGACTAAAATAGAAACCCATCATAGTCAGCATTCCATTCGATTGGCCCAACCAAAAGTGGGTCTGACCATGGAACAATTCCAAGCACTGGCTGAACAGATACAGGCTCTCAAGTAGATGTTACAGCCCATAACCCCACCCTAAGTTTCAAAAGTGCCTAACTTAATCACTTTGATCAAAGAGCAGCTGTTAGACAACTGGGCTACAAAGAGGTGAAAGACTCCTCAGCCTTCAAAAAAGAAGAGCACACAACCTTAGCCCGTCATTACCCTAGCCTCAGTTCAATCCAAGTTATGACCTAAAGATCTAAACAAACAAACCCCGAACCCCAATCAAATATAGATTTAAAAGCTCGGATATAGACCATGAAAAAAAGCTAAAAATGAAAACAGTAGCTTTTAAGAATGAGCTCAAGTTCCTAGAGACCTCACCTTTCACTAAAGAGATCAACAGAGCCACACCTCCCAAAGGGTTTAAAATGCCAACCTTAAAAACTTATGATGGTACTTTTGACCCTTTCAATCATTTGAAATTTTATAAAACTAACATGATGATACAGAGAAAGGATGAGGCTTTGATGTGTAAAGGCCTAACTATTACATTGAAAGGCAAAGCTTGGTCTTGGTACAAGTAGCCTGAAACCAAGGTTAATCATGACGTTTAAAGAGCTCAGCCACTATTTTTTATCTTAATTTGTTAGTAGTAGAAGAGTTAAAAAGATTACTTTGAGCTTGATGTCAATCCATTAAGGTCAGAATAAATATCTAAAAAATGACATTATGAGTTTTAATGTGGAAGCTCTACAGGTTAAAGACTAGAGCAAACGGTCGCTATTGCCACCCTAACAAGTGGACTCCATGATAAAGAGTACCACATAAAGTCAACTTTGTCATTAGAACAGCCTAAAACCTTGGCCTACTTATAGCTGAGAAATACATAAATGCTAAAGCTATAATGAAAATTAATCGAGGTGAAAGAGGCTTATTCTCCCTTCTTGGTGGTCGAAGTAAGAAAGGCTTATCCCCCATCCTCGATCATAAAAAAGGCAAAAATTTTTATGATCTTCTCCCAAGAGTGAAATGACATAAGACTGGAAAGCCCTAGTGAAAAAAGAAGCTACATTGCATTTAATACTTTTCGAGAGAGGATTTTGATATAAATTGAAAGAAACCCTGACCTTAGATGGTCAAAACCATTGAGATAGAATACCATGAGGGATCTAATCAAAAGATGTGCCTTTTATAAAGATATAGGTCATAACACTAAAGATTGCATCGACCTAAAAAACAAGATTGAAATTCTAATAAAAAGAGGTCAGCTAAAGAGATTTGTAGGATATAAAAGATAAGATAAACTTAAAATGGACTACAAGCAAGACTAAAAGGGCCTATCTAGGGAAAAGAGGGAAAAGCAAGACATGAAAAAAAAAAAAAGCCTAAGGAGACGAGTCAATTCAAAAAGAGGTTTTAACAGATAATAACAGGCCAATTGCTAAAATGATTAATGTGATCACTAGGGGCAGCTTCAGCTCCATCAAGAGAAAGTTTAACCCAGGTATGATTATGGCGGTAGGCACTTCGACAAAAAAAAAAAGCTGAAGAGATGAGCTGATCTTATTTAGCTTGAAAGATCTTGAAGGAATGCAACACCTATAAGACGATGCTATAGTAATCACGGTCTTAATGTACAACTATTTAGTCAAAAGAATCATATTTGATAATGGGAGTTCAATCAACATCATCTACAATGGCCACATGAAAAAAAATTAATGAAGATTAGTTGAGGTCGGTCACCATAATGCTTGTAGGGTTTAGGAATAAGAAAGTACTAGTAAAAAAAACCATCAAGCTTTCGATCTCTTTGGGAACTAAACTAAAGACTATTACCTAGGTTATAAAATTTATGGCTATAGATGTCCCATTAGCTTATAATATGATATTAAGCTAACCTAACCAGTCTGTTATATGGTTGATGAGCTCAACTCCCCATTTGAAAGTGAAATTTCTAACACCCAGTGGTGTTGGAGAGGTTTGGAAAGAGTAGTCTACAACATGGCAATATTATGTTACAATAATGAAGGGTAAGACTGGGAAGCAGATGCATAATTCAACAGAAACTGAGGTAAAAAACAAATAAGAACAACCACCAAAAACTGATAAGAAGTAAGAAATCATTTGCGAGAGTACAAAACATAAAATAACCTGAAAAAAATAAGCTCTTAAACTGTTTTGAGCTTTTAAGCTCCAATAAAAAAAACTTTTACTTTTTTTTTAATTTAAATTTTTTGAGGTAACTCTAAAGACAACCAAGCTTTTAAGCCAACGTGAACAACCATATGTCATTTGAATCAAGCTAATATTTCGACCAAAATACAGTATGAAATGAAAAATATACATTAATTTCACTATATACATATTTAACAAGTTATTTATAATATACTGATCATTATTTATAATAGATGATCCCAACCTAATTGAACAAAAAAAATTGATCAAAGATCAAACATGAATGAAAATTGACCTAAGCTGACTGAAGACCTCTAACAGTTTCATTTTGGGATATCATAATTCAAAAACACAAGCAAATCGAAGCTAAACTTCAACATAAGGATCAGTTAATTCAACTTTTGAAAAATAATGTCAACTTATTAGCTTGGACACGATCCGATATGCCCAGTATTGATACTAAAGTGATAGTTCATAAGCTACATACTAATCATCAGGTAAAATCAATTCGATAAAAGAAAAGAATCTTTACCCCAAAAAGACAACATGCTATCGAGAAGTAGGTGACAAATTATTGTAAACAGGCTTCCACCTTGAATGGGTGGCCAACATGGTCATGGTCAAAAAGCACAGCAAAAATGAAAGATATGTATTGACTTTACCAACCTGAATAAAGCCTACCCAAATGACAACTTTTTTTCTCCTTAGTATAAATCGACTGGTGAATGATAGTGCTGAGCATGGTCTCTTTAGTTTTATGGATGCCTATTCTAGTTACAATCAAATCAAAGTGCTAGAGGACAACAAGGAAAAAATAACTTTTGTTACTGAAAAAGGCCTTTACTATTACAAGGTAATTCTTTTTGGATTTAAGAATGCGGGAGCAACCTTTCAAAGTTTAGTAAACAAGGTGTTTAAGAATCAGATCAACCAGAACATAAAAGTATACATGATGATATGATCGTTAAGAGTAAGAGCTCAACCAAGCACTTGAAAAACTTTAGAGAGACCTTCAACATTTTGATAAAGTATAATATAAGGCTTAACTCAAACAAATGTGTTTTTGGGGTCACATCGGGTAAGTTTCTCGATCATATGATCAATAAAAATAGGATAGAAATGAACCCAAAAAAGGTTCGAGCAATTTTGAACATGAAGGTATTGATATCAATAAAAGAAATACAGAGGCAAACTGGTAGAATAGTCATCCTGAGCCAATTCATGTCCAGGTCAGCAGAACGATATCTACGATTCTTCAAAATCCTCAAGAACATTTCTAACTTCAGGTAGATTCCTTTAGTGCCAAAAAGCTTTTGAAGGACTTAAAGTGTTCTTATCCTCTCTACCTATTTTATCCAAGCTAAGACTCGATGAGTTCTTGTACATATATGTAGCTAACGCGAATGAGGCTATCAGCTCGGTCTTAATCCAAAAGAAAGAAAGAAAACAAAGATTGATTTATTTTGTAAATTAGGTACTGATAGAGTTAGAAATTAACTATAATGGCATAAAAAAGCTAGCTTATGGCATTATCACTTCGGTCATAAAACTCAGGCCATACTTTTAAGCCCACACAATCTATGTACTGATCGATCAACCAATGATACAAGTCTTACAGAAGCTTGAAATATCGAGAAGGCTAATTAAATGGGTGATGAAACTTAACAAATTTGACCTACACATATTACCCAGGTTGGCCCTTAAAATCATAGTATTGGCAAACTTTATCACAGAACTTACCTCGATACACCTTGAAAGACAATCCAAGAAAAAAGAAGAACCTCGAATAAAGATGATCAAAAACTCTACATTGACAGATCTGCCACAAGTCATAGCGAAGGAGTAGGTCTTATTTTGATAAGCCCATAAGGGTTACAATACCTATATGTCTTAATATTTAAGTCAGGGCATCCAATAATAAGGCAGAATATGAGGCATTGATAGTCGATTTAAAGTTGGTAATTGAGCTAAACGTTCAACACTTAACCACGTACAATAATTCCCAACTAGTGATTGATCAAATAAATGGAAAGTTTGGAGCTCGAAAAGATAGGATTCGAAAGTATCTCGACAAAGTGTTGGCCTTGGTGGCTAGCTTAAAAAAAGCCAAAGTGAAGAAGATACTAAGGTTAAAAAATTTACTAGTAGACTCATTGTCTAAGTTGGCTTTAGGATAACAATAGAAAGCCTAAACCAAGTTCTGGTAGAAGAGCTAACATATAAAAGCACTGAGGATAAGCCCGTAGGACAGATCATAAAGAAATAAACCTAGATGACATTAATCAAGGCATATTTGACCATAAGAGCACTACTTGAGGAACGAATCCGAGCTAAGGCATTGATGAAAAAGGCTCCTCGATACATAATGATTGAAAAAAATTATACAAAAGATCCTTTAACCTATTCTATTTAAAATGTTTTGATGAAAAAAAGGCAGACTATGTCTTACGAGAAATTCATGAAGAAATATGTGGAAGTCACATCGGACCTCAGTCATTAGCCTACAAAGTGTTTAAACAAGGCTATTATTGGCCCACCATCAGGAAGGATACAACCAAACTGGTAAGGAAATGTGATAAGTGCTAGAGATTTGCTTACATAAAACATTTCCCCTCGATCGAGCTTACTCCTTATCATTAGTCCGTGACTCTTCATGTAGCTTTAAGCAATTCACCTTAGCCATAGGTCAAAAGATATTTGTTTTAGTGGTAGTAGATTATTTCACAAAATGGCTTGAAGTTGAAGCCTTGGCTACCACCACAGAGGCCTAAGTTAAGAAATTTGTGCGAAAAAACATAATCTGTAAATTTGGCTTATCTTGATCTATAATAATAAACAATGATAAATAATTTGAAAACTTGAGGTTCAAAAAATAATGTTCAAACTTTCATATCAATCTTAAGTTTACGTTGGTTGCCCACACTCAGTCCAATAAGCAGGTCGAAGCTATGAACAAAACAATATTAGAAGCTCTGAAGAAGAGACTCGATGTAGCCAAAGGGAAATACGACGATGAGCTACCAAAAATGCTATAGGCCTTGAAGATAACTAAAAATGCACCCATTGGTGAAACCCCATTCCATTTGGCATTCGAAACAGAAGTTATGATACCTATTGAGATCAATCTTCTGAGCTTAAAAGTCAAACTAGAATTAGAAGAGAAAAATAAAAAAATGCTTAAGGCTGACCTTTGACCTCATAAAAAAATAGAGGGACATAGCTTAACATGAATAGCAGCTTATCAGTAAAAAGCGACTAATTATTATAATAAAAGGGTCTAATGTAAGTATATTGAAAAAATGACCTGATATTTAGAAAAGTAGAAGCTTCAGGAGTAGATGATCGAGGTGAAAAATTAGCCTCAACATGGGAAAAACCATATGTTGTTAAAGAGATCATCCATGACATGACCTATAAACTACAGAACCTGAATGGCAACATCATCCCAAGGATATGGAATGTAAATAATTTAAAGATCTATTATCAATAGCTCAGTCTAAACTGAGCTCATACTTGTATTTTGTAATTGAATACGAAAATCAAACTATGTTTAACAAGTTCTACATCCATTGATCTAAGAAAATTTGACCTACAATTTTAAAAGATTCTCAGGTTTATTTAAACTAAGTAATTACTTAAATCCTCACCTGAATTAACTGGGTTCAAATTTTTTTTAATTAATCGTGCTTAAACTTATGCAAATAAAGAAAAAATCATAATAGAATTGAGTTGAAACTTGGACTAAACTGAACAAAATTTTTCTCTATTTCATTTCTATTAAGTACACAAGTTGTCAGGCAAATCATCCTTACCTAAGGTTATTGCAAAAAACTAACCTCGTACATTAACAAGAATTTACAAAAAATTAAAAACAAAAAGTTAAAAAATTTATTCATCAACAATGTCAACAACAACAATGGTAGGGGTAGCATCATCATCAGCAGGAGCAACAGTAGTGACTTTACCCTCTCTATCCTCTTCCACCTCATGCTTGGGCCCTAGAGCTGCCTCTAGCTCAATTTTTAAAACTTCATTCTTATCCTCATTCTTCTCTTCATTTTTCTCTTTCTCATCCTCATCAAGTTGATTTGGATGAGTTTTTGATCTAATATTGTTGATATCAATATCAGAAAGGTTGAGGTTAAAAGTAGAGAATTTAAACTATGCCTCGTCCGTGGCCAGTTAGAAAGCATCAAGCACGTTCTTCCTAAAGAACTCTACCTTCATTTGAAAGCACTCATTGGAGGCCTTGAACTCTTCTATCACCTTCTTTTTCAAGACATCATCCCTCATTTCCCTAGCCTTAAGCTTGAACCTAACCTTAGTTATCTTAACCTGAATGTCATTAAGTTTGAGCTCAGCTTGCTTTTTTATTGAATCAGTTGAGGCTTTGTCAATCAAGATGACCTCCAGCTTTACTGTCAACTCTTTAATTCTTTTTCTTTGCTTAACTTTCTTTTTATGGGATGTGCTGAGACTAGATCAGACATTGCCCAATGCATCTAAGCTTTTCTTGTGTTCCTTAACCAAGGTAGCCATGTCATTCTTGACCCTTAATAGGTGAGCCATCGCGAGGTAGGCGTAGTAGAGGGCTTTACTAGTGTTTTCTAATAGTTAAAGGAAAATTTTTGTTAAACTGTACATAATGACCTTAAACTTAGCAAAATGAAGAATACTGATAAAACTAAGCTGAAGTCAATCAATACTTACTAAGATGAGAGATCATGACTTTCTTAAATCTCTTTGCCATAGTCAAGTTAATGATGAGGTCATCATCAGGAATGTACTCAAAGCTGGTAGAGATTGTTGTCGAGTTGGGCCTTAATACCCTAACCTCAAGGTTCTCCATGGTGGAAGAGAAGGCCTCTATATATGGCTTTTTAGCACGAAGAAGAAATGTCGATGCCGAGATTAAGGATAAGTCTCGACCAACCTTGATTTTTATTTTTCAACTTATAGAAAAACGATGTAGTGGGGTATTGACCACCTTATCTTTCTCATGAGACAAGGCCTTGAGCTAAATTTTTTTGGCCCCTCTTGAGTTGGAAGCGTGTTAAAATAGCTCGAAGTCAAAGTCATCCTTGCTAGTTATCTTTGTAAAACTGAGCTAACAGTTAAATAAAAATTAAGTTAAAATAAAATCCTATGAGGCTACCTTAAACCTACTAAAATACTTTATCTTATTTATTACTTCTGAGGAGGTCAGTTTGTTGGCATCAATGATGACCTCTCCTTTATAGGTAGATTCTAAAATTTTACCTCGATTTAATAGATCCAAGATAGAGAAAGCCATCGGTGCATATGTAAAAAAACCAAACGTACTCTTTATTTTTCAAGCCTGAATCTCGATAGTAGAAGCTCACCATCTTTATTTATTTTTTACTTTTTGAGGCAAAGAAAGAGTAATTTTTAATTTTTTATTGAGTCAAGCATTCGACAAGTAATTTTTTATCGGGTCAAGCTATTATGAAGTATCATCTATTATCGTTGGAGTGTCTTTTAAGAGAAAAAAAATTCCTTGAATAGAGAGATGTTTAAGTGTTGGCAAAAAGTGATAAAGGCTACTATATACTGTATAGAATTAAGAATGAGCTAAGTGATAGTCAAATTGTAAAAATTAAAAATTAAAACAAATAAAGGATAAAGTGAAAACTTTAGACCGACCATGAAGGAATCCCAATACACGTAAAGCCGATGTGGCTCCAATCTATCAGTGACCTTGTTTGAAAAGTTTGGCATTTTTATATAATACTCTTTTCTGGAAAAAAAAGTTATACCTAAAGCACAGATGTGATAAGCGAAACATATTAAAATAGTCTTCAAGATTTACCCTGCACTCTAGTTCACTCATCATGTCGTAGGGGATCATGTCAAGGCCATAGAGAGTACATACAGGGAATTTAGGGAGTTCGTCCTATACCATAGGGCTTTCTTCCTGGCCATCACTTTTTCCTATTAAGGTACTCCATTTCTTTTGTTCCTCCTCAGAAGCCTCATCGTCAGAATCTTCACCACCAGAAGACTCTGACTTCTAAATAGGATTCTGAGGTAGAATAGTGATTAAGAGCAACTCAATCCCGAAAAAAAAAAAGATAAGGTAGAGACCCCTTAAAAGAGGAAGAGATATCAACAAAAATTGACTAAGAGGGGATGGAAATGACAACAGGAGTTTTGATAGGGGGAAGAGCAAAAGAAAAAACAACCAAGGATGAAGGAAGGTCGGCCATAGATGATGGATCGACTTGAGAGATAGGAAAAAGTGGTAAATTTTGTAAGTCGAAGTCAATCTAAGCACATAACTTTTTCATGCTCAGAACTCTTTCTTTTCTTACCTAATCATTCTCTTCATTTCATCATTGCCATTTCTTGTACATTGGATTGAACCAGTAGGCCATCCTCTCATAATTATCGCCTCTGATAATTGGTGGGATCAGATTGTTGTCTTGCTACCCGTGCTGACCTCCCCTATGTTCTACCTAATAACTCACGACCTCCCTAGAATATGTATTGAAAAAGGTGTAGAAAAACTTTAAAGGTTATAAAGCTTTTGAGATTGAAAAATCCAAGTCAAATTAAGAGTAAAAAAAATAGAAAGGTCAAAAATTGAAGCCCCATGACTTTATATATAGAAGCGCTGCAGATCATATGGATGACACAGGTCGTGTCAAGTGTCAAAGTATAGATGGGAAGACATCTTTTCATTTTTTTGCCTTAAATTTTTTCACTCAGACTACCTCTCTCCTCATCAATGCTGTTAAATCAGCCTAACTAAACAAACCCCAGATCAAATCGGCTAAATCAGACGACTCTTCAAATCAAACCAAGAGCCTGGTTCATTGACAGAGTCTAAAGTAAAGGCTCACATCTAAATTTTTGAAATAAAATGCAAGTCTCTCCATAGCCAGACGAACTCCAGCACTAACCTTGAATCATTCCAAACAATTATCACATCGGTAACCTTGAAGCCGACTATGCACTCAACCGAAGATACACATGCAAGATTAAACGACCACAAGGTGGGATCGCGACTCAAAACCAATCATCCCTTAAAACTGATC
This sequence comes from Durio zibethinus, assembly GCF_002303985.1. Next base: position 7,677,348 of record NW_019167949.1, on the reverse strand, counting down.
TCTTTTTATAACATCCGCTTTGAAGAATTAAACTTTCAGGTTATCTTTTTTTGCCAACCTTTATAACATCCCTTTATAACATTCGGCAATTTGATACTCAGATCGCTTGGTGAGGGGATAGAGTGTTAGGGACATTTGATGATCAAAAAGGTAAAATAGTTTTTTTTTTTCCTCTATGAAGCTTTTAGCAGATAACCAAGAGTATTTCTAACATTTGTGCCAACCTGACATGTCAGGTCAGTCTGACATGCATAGTACCACATCAGCTCAATGTTGTCCTTATTGTCACCTGATGGTCCCCCGAAACTTACCTATAAATGTGAAGGTCTAGGTACGATGAAGCGAGGTCTATTCTACTCCTCTCTCTTTTTTCTACTTCTTTTCTAACCTGAATCTTTTTAATTTACACATCAGAATGCAAACATAAGGGACATACTCTACCTTTACCTTTAATCGCCCTTCTTTTTTGCCTTTTTAAGAATACCTTTAGGTCGGAGCTTGGCACAAACAAAATGATTGTGTTAATTTACCAGCAACTTTTCCTTATTCTATTGCAATTAATATAGCAGCTGCTAAAATCTGGAAGATGTTTTGCCAAATAATGATATATCTTGATCATGATAATTTTTCATTTCATAAGAATATTTGAGTACATAATTTTTTCGGGAGAATTTAAAATAAAAAAAGAAAAGAGAAAGTAATGTCTAATTAAAATAATTATAAATAATTAGTTATATAAAAATCAATAAGGTGAGTGATTCAACAATAAAATATTTATGTAATCATTTTAAAATATATATCTATTTAAAATTTAAAATTATAACTTTTTTCTAACCCTTGTGACCTCGCACCTCCTATGAATTAAAAAAATACATATATAAAACCAAATTTTCATGGCAAAGTCATCCTGGTAAGAATAGCATAAAGTACAGCCTTCAGAATATGCCCTCAACCAATTTTCCTAGCAAATCCAAAGAACTAGAAATCTATATATGCTATCTGTGCATAAACCTCCACATGCCAATTCCCCTGGTTTCGACCTTGTTGCCCCATCTACATTCCGCTTACCATAACTCGTAGGTGGGCATGCCCAATCAATATAATTTATTAAAATCATGTTTTTTCTATGAATAAAATAAGATAATAATTATTTTATATTATATTTTATTTATATTTAAAAAAAAGAGTAAGATTATAATAAAGATTATCATTTTTTTAATATAAAATAATTCAATTCAATCAAAATGAAAACGATTATTTTTAATTTATGATATTTAATTTATATTTTTTATTATAATCTTAAAAATTATATCAATAATTTAAACTATATAAATTTTGAAAAAAAAAATTTTGATCCATAAATAAATTATCTTATCTTAATTCTTATATACATCAAATATAATATAAAATAATATTATTTAATCTAATCATATTCGTAATATTATCGTATTTTATTTTATCGTAATCATATGTATCAATCATGACTTAAATACTTATATTATGAGTTTAAAATAATCACATTCTTTAATAAAAATTGATTAAGTTAATAAGGATAAAATATTTCGTTTATAAGATATAAGTTCGGTTTTTGTTATTAATAATTTTTCTTGATAAATAATTTATAAATATAATATAAGTCTTTTTTAAAAATTATATTCTGCTTTAACCCCTTCCGTTAAAATTTTTCACCAAAAAAAAAAAAATCACATTCTCACGTATATCTCAAACACGCCTATTTGGAAATTTCCACACATGCCAGCACGCAAATCCAAAACACAGAAGTCAAGGGATATCACCCTGTACCATAAGCTTCGTCCTATATCAACATTAAACCTCAACCATCCAAAGGCAACGAAATGAGAACCCTGCAACCAAAGAGCCCAAATAGATTTTAACTCGACAATCACGTAATAGATGCAGCACACTCTCAGTAAGCGCACCACATCGAGGACATTGAGAGGAAGGAGCAGTTTTCCTTGCAAACCAGGACTCTCTGGTGAGGATTCTATTATGAGCAACTAACCTAGAAAAAATGGAATCCTGGGAGGAACATCAACTTCCAAAGTTTATTCTAACCAAAAAGTTGATGGGGAGGAGGATAAAAGTAAATGATGTGCTGAAGGGATCGAAAACGTACCATTAGAGGCACCAGACCAAAAAGTTGGTCATTCTTATCTTGCCTGACATCAGATGAATAAGCAAGAGAATGTCCAGCATCTCCTTAGGAAGGAATTGTAACCGAGACCGATCCCATTGGCCATTGCTATCAATGAATTTACTAACCATTTACCATCTGACTTCCCAAATGCTCATCAATAATCAGCTTAGAGAAATCCGCAAGTGATTTATTACACAACCATTTATCATGCCAAAGGGAAGTTGTGTGACCACTACCAATAAGCTAATCAGCACAACCTTTGAGCACCACATCCTTACCCCAACAGATGCTACGCCTAATTATAGGAAGATGAAGATTTCTTAGTAGCATGAAGAAAAGAAGTATTCTTCGTGCACTTTGATCTCAACACACACGGCCCACGTTTTCTATGATATCAAAACCCTCTTTTTATTTTTTGTAATGAGTTTGTTTAAGTGTTTTAGATTTAGTAATTAAATTCATTAAATTTTTAAGGGTTTGAACTTGAACGAAGAATGAAGGAAGGCTAATCTAATAGAAGAAGAGAGTTTTGGAATGGATGTTGCTCAAATGATGGATTATTTTAAAAGTGATGATAATGCAAATTAATGTTAAAGCGAAGCCTAGTGTCGAGTATAAAATAGATATAAGGTGGCTAAAATTAACACAAATTGTTTTGGTTAAGCAATGAAGTGAACAGATGTCAGGAATTCAAGAATAGCACAATTGAACTGAAAATACAAATGAACAGTTAAACTGCCCTGGGCAGTGCAAGAATTTTTGCTGCTTTGAAAATGGAGTACCGTAGCATGTATTGTAGCCAATAATCAAAGTTTGATTCTTTCATCCTTGAATGCAAAAATAAGTACATATGTTATCCAATGGTTAAACCCAAAATTCATAAACGAGGGATTTTTTTTTTTTTTTTTAGTAAGGATTCCATCTATAAATGCTGAATCACAAACATCAACTTGGGGAAAATTTTCCCAACCAATAGATTAAAAGGATTGGCTATTTGCCTAAACGCTTACAAGTTATTTACGCATTTCACATGATCTCACCCCCATGGAAGATATGATCACGAACAAACTAATACAACATTCTTATGAACGGTTAGAAAAAGAAAAAAATGTTACCTACTATCATCGTTTTTCATGTTGAAATCTGACTCAACATCTCAACAACCTGATTCATGGCAGGCCTTTCTTTGGATAGCTCATTAGTACACGTACATGCAATCCGGAAATACTCTTTAACCTCATCTTCAATTAACCCTGTCCTTGGAATCTTTTCATATACCATTTCTATTTGTCGATTTTCGGCCACCATTTTTCTAGCCCACTCCACTAGTCCTACATCTTTACCCTCGAACCTCACGGGCCAATTGGGGCGGCTTTGCGTGGCAATCTCGATCATCAATATTCCGAAACTATAAACATCCGCCATAACCGTCGCTGCTGTGTTTCCTTCTCGGTACTCAGGTGGCATGTAACCCATTGTCCCGGCAACCTGCGTGGACACGTGTGTATGGGCCTCTTGGACTTGTCGAGCGAGCCCGAAATCGGCAATATGGGCCTCGAAATCGGAATCCAACAAGACGTTGCTAGCCTTAATATCTCTATGGATAATGGGCGTATCAAGGCCATGTAAATAAGCCAGCCCATTAGCTATACCAATAACTATCTTCTTCCTCGTATCCCAAGATAACGTTAAAGGGCTAACCGAGTTTTCCTGTTCCTCATCGTACAACCATTGGTCCAAACTCCCTCTCTCAATTAACTCATAAATCAAAACCCGATCAGGACCCGACGAGCAAAACCCGAGAATCTTAACAATATTTTCGTGACGAAGCTTACCTAGGGTTTCCATCTCAGCTCGAAACTCTCGGAGCCCCTGAAAAGCATTCGGGTCGAGCTTTTTAATAGCGACGGTGACTCCGTTAGAGAGAGTAGCTTTGTAAACGTAGCCGAAGCTGCCGTCGCCGATGATGAGGTCGGAGGAGAAGTTCTTGGTGACGGCAGCGAGTTCCGCCATGTCGAGACGGTTGAGAGACGGGTCAAAGGCGGCGCTGTCATATGTGGTGAGATCGGGAGGGTTAGGGGTTTCAGTTGGGCTTGGGCGGGTGCCTTTTTTGGTTGATTTGCATATTATGATAATGAAAGCTAAGATTAAAGATACAAAAAAGATGCTTAAAATTGCAGCAAAAACTGGCAGAAAACTTCGATCCATTGAAAAAGAAAAGGAAAACAAAAATTAGATGAGAAGAAGAAAAGAAGAGGGAGGAGCAGCCATGAGAGAGAGAGAGAGCAAATGAGAAATGGGGGGAGGCTTTATTTTTCAGTGATAGGAGAGGGGAAGGGAAAAGGGATAGGTCAATGGTGGCAGAGTCGTGGAAACTACGAGTCAACGGAGCAAAGGGGACGGATACAGTGTGGGTGATCTTAGGCAAAGGACCGTCTGATAAGGTCCTACTACGGTCCCAAGTGAAGCAAAAATGGAAAAGGCAAGGGAGCTGCGTAGTAGGACCTCTTGGGACCCATACGGAAGTTGCTGCGTAAGTAACCGAAAAACACCAAACGAAAAAAGTTATATTAAAAGTGATCCTCATACGTTATGTAAATTTAATTAAACTAGAAGTATCCCACCCAAGATCAAAATTATTACTTTTTTAATTAATTTAAAATTTTAAAAAAATAAATATACATAAAATATTTTTTGCATATATTATAATTTTATATTTAATTAAATATTTAGATAAAAATATTTTTATTTTTATTAATTTAAAAGCTAAAATTTTTAATTGATTTTTTATCATAATATTAATTAATATATAATTTTATCTTAATACACTATTTTATAATTTTGTTAAAAGAGGAGTTGCTGATATTGTCACACCTCATGTGAACACTATCAAAGCCAAAGCCCGAACACTGACACAAAGAGACTAGACCCTCGCCTAAGCACCAGGCAACAAGAACAAGTCCATGCCAAAGTTGCCTGATGCTGAGCCTAAAGACCTTATAAGAGAAGCTTCTAGAGAAGCCCAAAATGGTGGTGCAGGCATTCCCTATGTGAAGGTTCTATATAAGCCTGAACTTAGGCCAGTGGTATAAGCATAAAACCTTCTGAAAGTGCTAGATGCACAAATGGGTAGGAGTATTGTAGCACCTAAATAGGAAAGCCTCTGGAGGCCCTTAGGCATAGGCACTCTGCAAATGAGCCTAAAAACTTTTGGACCCAGTGCACCGTAGAGTGCTTGGAACCAGCTCTCTTCTAGAGACTCTCCAATCGACTTTGTACATGGCTATGGGCCTTGGAACCCTCTAAAATGTATATAAAAGCCACACACTTAGCTCCCTAGTGACCATATAGGCCATGAGGGCTCATGTATAAATAGGGGTGCCCCCTTCCCTTAGATAGATACATAAAAGCTAGTGAACTTGTAAGCCACCCAAGCTATTCAAGCACAATTGTACAAAAGCCATATTTTTTCAACAATAGAAAGATCTTGTATTCTTTTACCAAGTGTTTTCTTAGTGTGCACACCCACTCAACTCTGTTAGAGGCTAACTTAAGCATACTTGAACGATAGTTTCTCGTCTAAGGTTACACCATTGCTAGGCTTAAGATCAAAGCTTGTGATAATTGGTATCAGAGCATGATTTAATGTGCGTCTAATCTAAGAAAATATCTATTTCAGAGGTGAGCCACCGACATGCTGAGGGGTAAGAGCCTCGTAAGACACGCACTATTGGAAAGGGTAAAAAAGATGACATAATGATAACCTTTGATGCCCTTTTGGCCAAAGTAGAGTTGGTTGTGGCTGAAATGTGAAACAAATACGAAGACCAAATGGAGGAATTAGTCTCGACTGGAAAGAAAATCATAAGAGAGTTAAGGCAAACTCTTTTCGAAGACATTGAAAGCCTTACCCATAAGAACTCTACCCTAGAGGCCTTAGTGAAGGCCATGAGAGAGGAGATGGAATAGCTCAAGAAGAGGCTCTCGACGTGCAAGTCAGCCATAGGGGGAGGTATACTTGTAATAGCCCCTAAGATGAGGGTGAAGGTTTACAAACTAAAAAAGTTCAAAGGAACACAATCTATAAAAGATGTAAACAACTTCTTATGGGGCATGGAGTAATATTTTCGTACAATGGGCAATAAGGAGAACGCTGTTAAGGTAAGCACCGCCTCTATGTATCTTATAGATATTTTTTTTTATGGTGGCATGGCAGGTTCAAAGAGGCTAAGTACAAAGGGGCTGCCATTGAAACATGAAAAGAGTTTCAAAAGGAGTTTAGGTAGCAATTTTACCCATAATCCTTTGTGGAAGAGGCACATGCCAAGTTATGATGGTTCACCTAACGTGGAAAGGTGCAAAAATATGTTCAGGAGTTCTCTGAACTCATGCTCTAAATTTTTAACCTTGGGGAAGATGAGGTGTTTTTTGCATTCATAAACAGGCTCAAGCCATGGGCTAAGTAAAAGCTAAAAAGAATGGGTGTTCAGGACCTCACCCGAGCTATGACTGTTGTTGAATCCTTAGTGGAATTCAAGAAAGAAAACAAGTTCAAGTCTTCCAAGCCTAAAGGTAAAGGCAAAGGAAAGGGAGACAAGGATAGGAGCAGCAGTGGCAAGCCTCAACGTAAAAATGGAAGTCCACCAAAGAGGAGACAAAAAAAAGACCAAATGGCGAGAGACCAAACCCATGACTTATTTTTGAACAACGATCCACACCAAGCCAAAGACCGTCCCAATAGAGCCAAGCTTGTGGCCATTGTCAAGGGGCATGAGGAGCAACCCGATAAGAAATGAATAAAGCTTGGTTAAATCATGCTAAGAAAAGGTGTAAAAGAAAAGGGCTCATATTCATCGAGATCTCAATTGTGGGCAAATGCTTAAACACCTTAACAGACACAGGTGTGTCGTATCTTTTCATGTCTAAAGGAATGGCTAAGAGACTAGGGCTCAAGGTCAAGAAAGAAGCCAGATAGATTAAAATCATCAACTTTAAAGAGGTTTCGATTGTAAGCACGGCACAATGAGTCAAGTTACAGCTTGGAACGTGGAAAAATAAAGAATCTATCGAGGTAATCCCTCTCGATGACTATGACTTTATTATCTGTTTAGATTTCCTTGATAGGATCAATTCACTCTTTATTCCCTTTGCCAACTGCATTTGCATTTTAAACCGACAATGCAAATGCATTATCCCAGTAAAACATGGTAAGAGATCAAAACCAAGGCACTATCTCTCATCTAGCTCACCAAGGGCGTGCGAAAGGAAGAGCCCACCTTCTTGTGGCACTAAAGAAAGATAAGCCTTAAGGGCTGAATAACAACACCCTCTTAAAGGTGCTAGAGGTGTTGGAATCTTTCAAGGATGTCATGCTCACAGAATTGCCCAAGATACTATCAGCCAAAAGGGAGGTAGACCACAACATTAAGTTGGTGCCCGATTCCAAACCATTAGCTCGAGCCCTATATAAGATGTTACCCCCAAAACTGCAGGAGCTAAGGAGATAACTCAAGAAGCTTTTAGATGTAGGATTCATCAGGCCCTTTAAAGCTTCATATGGTGCACCAGTTACATTTCAATGAAAGCATGATGGGTTCTTACAAATGTGCATTGACTACCAGGCACTAAACAAGCTTACGGTGAAGAATAAGTATCATATTCCCTCTATCATTGACTTAATCAACCAGCTGGAAGGAGTTTGGTGGTTCACCAAGCTGGATCTAAGATCAGGATACTATTAAGTAAGGATAGCCGAAGGGGATGAGCCAAAGACAGCATGTGTGACTCGTTATAGGGTGTACGAGTTTTTAGTCATGCCTTTTGGCCTTATGAATGTGCTTGTGACATTATGCACCTTGATGAACAAGCTACTATAACCCTTTTTTGATCAATTTATTGTAGTATACCTTGACGATATTATTATCTATAGCTGAATGCTCGAGAAGCATGTAGTTCACTTGCAGCAAGTGTTTCAAGTATTAAGAAAGAATAAACTATACGTAAAAAAGGAAAAATGTTCATTCGCCCAACATGAGATCTCATTCTTAGGCCATATTATAGGGAATGGTCAAATCTGGATGAATGGTGACAAGGTCTGGGCCATCTAAGAGTGGGAACCACCAACCAAGATCATAAAGTTACGATCATTTCTTAGTTTGGCTAACTACTATCGATGCTTCATAAAGGAGTACTTGACCATTATAGCACCATTGACCAAAATGATCAAGAAGAGATGAGATTGGAAATGGAGTCCTGAGAGCCAAGAGGCTTTTGATCGCCTAAAGTAAGCTATCATCAAAGAGCCAGTCTTAGCTCTCATTGACTATACTAAGCCATTTAAGGTACACACTGATGCATCCAACTTTGCTATTAGTGCTGTGTTGATGTAAGACCAACATCCAATTACCTTCGAGAGTAGAAAACTCAATGATATAGAACATCGATATACAGTTCAGGAGAAAAAAATGATTGTCATGGTGCATTGCCTATGCACATAGAGGCATTACTTGTTGGGAAGTAAGTTTATGGTTATGACCGATAATGTGGTGACTAATTACTTCCAAAGTCAGAAGAAGTTTACTCTCAAACAAGCACGTTGGCAAGACTTTCTAACTGAGTATGATTTCACCATGGAGTACAAACTAGGAAAAGCTAATGTTGTGGCTGATGCACCCAGCCACAAAGTTGAACTAGCAGTAATTAGTAGGCCAAAAGGTCCCCTGGTGGCACGTATCAAAGAGGGGCTAGCCCAAGACCTCATAGCTAAAATCTTGATCCAGTACATGAAGGAAGGGAAGACTAGATAGTTTTGGCTTGAAGATGATTTACTCTACACCAAGTGGAATCAACTTTTTGTCCCACAGTTTGGCAAGCTACGAAAAAAAGTCATGAAAGAGTGTCATGACTCATGATGGGCAGGCCATCCAGGTGTGCAAACACCTAGCCCTTATTAAGGATCGATATTATTGGCCTAGGATGAGAGATGATGTAAAGGCCTATGTCAAAACTTATCTTGTGTGCCAACAAGATAAGATGGAGTAAAAGTTACTAACTGGCCTCTTAGAACCACTGTAGGTTCCTGAGCACCCATAAGAGAGTGTCTCCATAGACTTTATAGTCAGTCTACCTAAAGTGGATGGATATGACAACATCTTTGTAGTGGTGGACCGATTCTCCAAGTATGAAACCTTCATTCTGACAATTAAAGAATGCCCAACGAAGGAAACAACTTGATTGTTTCTCAATAATGTGGTTAAGTACTGTGGTGTTCCTCAATCTATCATTGGTGATCAAGATGGGCAATTTATGGACAGGTTTTAGAGTAAACTATTCAAGCTCTCAGGGTCAAATTTGAGGTTTTTCACCACGATGCACCCTCAGACAGATAGGTAGATCGATAAGGTGAATGCTTTATTAAAGATGTACCTCTGGCACGATGTTAGTACCTCACAACAAGACTGGCCTAAACTGTTGGATGTAGCTCAGTTCTCATACAACCTTCAACAAAGTGAGGCTACGAATCAAAGTCCCTTTGAGATCGTGATCGAGCAACAGCCATGTACACCTAGTGCTATTGTCTCGGGTACATGGGACCGAACCCAGCAACTTACAAATTTGCCAAGACATGACAAGAACAAACCGATCTAGCCTAATTGTGTTTGCACAAGACAGCAAAGCAATCAAAGAAGTGGGCTAATTGAAAGTGACTAGATGTAAGTATCAAATAAAAGACTTGGTACTAGTTAAGCTACACTTTGTGTTACGAAATTCAGGAATGCACAAAGGGCTTACTCAAAGGTACGAAGGTCCTTTCAGAGTTCTAAAACGAGTAGGCAAGGTGGCATACAAGCTTAAGCTTCTTTCAAGACTCAAGGTACATCTGGTCTTCCATGTAAGTATGCTCAAGCCTTACCATGAAGACTTGGATGATCCCACTCGAGGCCAATAAAAAAAAAGCACTAGTGGACATTAAGCCCTTTTATGATCGGGAGGTTCACCGCATTTTAGTCGACCGTGTGGTGCGACAAAAGCAACATATGCCTAGGCATGAGTACTTGGTAAAATGAAAAGGTTAGCTAGATAGTGAGATAAGCTAAGAGCCAGCTGAGACATTGTGGCAATTCTAAGATCAAATCGACAGGTTTCATGAAGCATATATGACGAGAGCGTCGATGAAATAGGTGGGGGAGAATGTCACACCCCGCGTGAGCACTATCAAAGCCAAGGCCCAAATACAAGCAAAAGAAGACCAGACCCTCGCCCAAGCACCAGGCCACAAGAATAAGCCCATGCCAAAGTTGCCTAATGTTGAGCCTAAAGACCTTGTAGGAAAAGCTTCTAGAGAAGCCTAGAATGGTGGTGTGGGCATTCTATATGTGAGGGCTCTACATAAGCCTAGACCCAGGCTAGTGATACAAACATAGAACCCTCTGAAAATGCTAGATGCTCATATAGACAGAAGTACTATAACATCTAGACAGAGAAGCTTCTGGAAAGCCTTGGGTGTAAACATTCTGCAAGGGAGCCTGGACCTTCTGGACCTAGTGCACCACAGAGTACCTAGAACTAGCTCCCTTCTAGACTCTCTAACCGACCTTGTATGTGGCTAGGGGCCTTGGAACCTTCTAGAATGTATATAAAAGCCACACACTTCACTCCCTAGTGACCACATTGGCCATTGGGGCTCATGTATAAATAAAGGTGCCCCCTTCCCTTAGATAGATACATAAAGGCTATTGAACTTGTAAGCCATTTAAGCTACTCAAGCATAATTGTACGAAAGTCACATTTTTTTAGCAATAGAAAGGATCTTATATTCTTTCACCAAGTGCTTTCTTAATGTGCACACTCACTCAACTCTGTTAAAGGCTGACTTAGGTATATTTAAACGACAGTTTCTTGCTTAAAGCCACATGATTGCTAGGCTTAAAACTGAAGCTCGTGACAATATCATGACCATCTTTATGATTAAAAAATATAAAATAAAAATAAAAGAAAAAAAATTGAATAAGGTAGATGCTATTATAACATAATACTTTAATGGGAGGTAAAACTTGGTAACAATAGGAAGACAAAAAGGATGAATTGTTGCGTAAAATCCATTCAATTTTTTTTCCTTTTTAAGGCTCCAGATGGATGGTAAGATTGATTATGATGAAATTAAAAATAATAATAAAATTTATTGTAATTGTAATTAAAAAAATATATTATAATTATGGTTGAAAAAATTTTAATGAAAATTTTATATTAACTTAAACTTATTAAAATTAATATTTAAATTCAATTAAAATTACGATAAATTTAATCACATCATATAAAAAATATGATAAAATCCAAATGGCTATTAAGTATCTCACCTATTATCTTTCTATCCGTATCCCTTAATCATACTTTTTTTTAATGTTAAATCATTTACTTCTTTTTCTCATCATCTTTTCATCGTCATCTCCAACCGACCCGGTTTTTTATTTTTTTTAATGAAAAAAGCTAAAACTTTCTTGTAAAAGAAAAAGAAGAAAGCCTTAGGACGGCTGGCAATCTTACGCGTAGTTTAAAAATTATATTTTTTTTTTATAAAAAACGTGATCATTGTGGTTTACAGATTATTTTTCTTATATAAAAGTACAGTTAAATTTTTTATTTTTTTTAATGAAAAAAGTCCAAATTTTTTTATAAAAGAAAAAGAAGAAAGTCGGTATGCCAGGTGGATGGCTGGCATTTTTTTTTTTTTTTTTTCATGTTAAAGATTATGCTTTTTATGTAAGAAATATGATTTTTGTGATTTAAAATTTACGTTTTTAACATAAAAGTAGTTTAAATAATTTTTAAATTTAATTTTTTTATTTATTATCAATTATGTTTTGAAATAAAAAATATAAGATTTTTTTAAATTATCAATCATATATTTAAATTAATGAACATGATTTTTATTAACAAAAACTACATTCTTAAGTATTACAACCATTTTTTTAAGAATTATATTGTTATAAAAATATTTATATTATTTTATTATTATTTTAATTAATTTATTTCGTTTCAAATATAAAAAATATAATATTTTTTAAAATTAAAAAAAATTAAAATCATAAAATTAACAATAATTTATTACGTTCATTCTTTTAATAGCTATCCCTAAATCAATGTTTAAAAGATTATGAAAAACAACTTTAGTTGTTAATTTACATTTATCATCTAAATCTTTCACTCATCCTTCTTTTATTCTTTCTTTAATTAAATCAAGTAACAGCTATCTTTTTTTTTTTTTCAATAATTTTATAAAGAAAAAATAAAAAAGCAAAAAAAAAAAAAAAGAAAAAGCGTGAAGCTATCATGCGGTAACTTGAATGCTCAGCACTTTGAAAAGATCGAGTAAAATTTATCTTATAGATTTCATACTATTTTATATTATTTTTATTGTTTCAATTGTTAAATTTTATGTTCTATGCAATGTAAATAACTTATGTCAAATTTTAAATTAACGAAAAAATAAAATTGTAATTATTTTTCATAATAATAAATTTTCAATTATAAAATGTATAAAATATAACCAGTTCAAAAAATGTATACAACTAATAAAAAGTATTAAAAAGAATGTATACATAGTCTTCCTAAAGCAAACCATTCCATTTTCAAAATTCCAACAATTTCACTTCATTATCGTTGCCTCCGTCCAATTCACATGGTTTGCCTTGCTCACATGCCTTTCGTGAAGTGCACACAATATTTTTGAGAATTGAAGAATGAAAGTCGAATTCAATCTTCAGTTTCGAGCAGGACGCTTCAATCCACTTCTCAGCTACACTGGTTGATACACTGTCTTGGTTATCCCTCTCATGTTCTTCAATCGCTGGTCGTATTTCATCGTACAAGGAAGCAAGTTGGCAAGTAGCTTCATTCTTCAATTCCTGCAGTGTAACTCAAACCCAAGGTCAGCTGTAAACATTCAAGCCCCCTTCCCTAGCAATAAACGTGACTGACTTTGAAATAGGTTTTCAAGTTTTCAACTTTCACACACCAAATCAAACCACCCATCCTTTCTTCAATCACCCACCAACAGAGAGAGCATACAAGCTGCAGCAATTATTCATGCATAATGATCTGATCATGTTTTCAGAATTGTTTCTTTGATTAATGTTCTATGCCCCCCAAAACCCAAACACCAAGAGTATCGAGGGGCCAAGAGAATAGGATGATGACTACAAATATAAATAATGTTCAACCTTTCTCTTTCAGTGCTTCTTTCTATATACGCAATATTTGAATCAAGGTCCTATCATTAGTGTATGATACAACCAAGTGATTTAAACTAAAAGCATTTTCGGTCACTATCATAAAATTGATCAAATGTGATTAAATTAGAGCAATGCATATGTCAGTAGAATTGCTGAGACACAAGGGTTAAGATATTTATAAATGCAATAGTTTACAGTATTTTAATATACACCACCAAACATTTCAAGTTTTAGACCTTTTCCCAAGGATATCCTGGAACAATTTACTCTTCATTCCAACTTGGATGCTGCCCTTAGTTATATAATCTAACTTGTTGCTTTTGCCTTTTAAATCAAACTTACAATAATATTAGTGAAGGAAAAATTATTTAAAAGTTATGATCAGGGAATAAAAGTTTTATGTTGCTTAAATCCAACACAAAATCATTACACTGGTTGAACTATACTTACTCCCTCAAAAACAAAAACTAGATATAAACAAAAATAATAGAAACAGAAACATTTAAGCATCTAAATGCATATTTAATATGAAACAAATTCCCAAGCCTGATATGAGAACATGTTAACACCCAAAGATGACACGATTTTCAGAATAGCTAGAAAACACCAGTCTGATCAAGTATATATAGGAGTTTAACAAGCAATATCACAACTCCAATGGCATTGCCATGGTATAGTGAAGCATGTTGCCACAGCTGTCCACAGTTAACTCATAGCTTACTTCCCAAGCCCAAAAAATAGAGCTTCTGAGTCCTAGTGGACAGTGTTCATTAACCTCAAGCTGAGATGACCCATGTCATAGAATGCAAAGAGCAATCTAATCAAGTGAACAGGAAAATAGGCAATCATACCTCATATCTGAAGACTTCCTCTTGTGCTTCTTTTGATGCTAAGAGCTGAGCAAGATGTTTTAAATCAATTTGCTTTTTTGAAAGATGTTTCGACTTTCCATTGGAATAATGCTGTGACTTTTTCTTAGGCATGGGCCCTAATCTAATGTGATAATTCCGGCACGCACTGTTACTTCGAATGCGAGATATCATTGCATTCTTTTGTGAAAAGGCCTGTTGAGCATCTTGAGAATACGAGCTCATATCTTCAGTTGATTCAGTTTTCACTGTATTCACAACTATCCCTTCCATAGGAGCCGTATCAACAGTGGACTCCAACTGGAGTTCAGATTTCACACTAACATCTACAGTTAGTGGCTGTTCACTTTTAATATCAACATCATTCTCAGAATTCAAGTTAACGGATTTTAGGAGCTTAGCAGCAGGCTCATCTTCTGCAGAATCATACAACGGAATTTTTTCAACTGAATACCTGTCAAGCAAGCATATTTAGGTTACTATAATAACAAGCTAAATCCTATTGGAAAGCATAACAAAATTTCATATGGGAAAAAGTATAGCACATATGTGCACATAGCAAGCATAGAAACAGAGTGCCACCACTGGGAGGGATAAAAATTCGATATTCATGAGAATCACCAGTATGGAGAGCTAAAAACTTGCCAGTAAGCATCTAAGTAAAAACAAACAAAAAAAATCTTTCATTTTCCTATATTAGAATTCCACTTATTATCTTAGAAATTGTTAGTGCAGCCATCTAATTTAGCAGTGCCAAACCAGCTCAAAAAAGGAAAGCCAGATAACAACCGTTGATTTCTAGCATTGGATTCACAATACCTAATGGTTGCATTAGCACAAAATCCTTGTACTGAAAAGAATGTCATCATAAACTGATAATAGCGAAATTACATTTCAGATGTAAAAAATGTTTTAGTTTAAACTCTCTAATAGCAAACAGTCTAAGCTAAAGCACACAAAGCCAAAGGAGAAAACAGTGCATTAAACTAACTGTTAATTGTTGTAATAGGTTATCAAGCACTCAACTCAACAACTAAAGTTGGCATTACACTTGCATAAAAAATTGCTAGTATTCTCTTAAAGCCATTTCTTACATTTCTTATGGAGTGAGGGCTGCTTGAAATATATGCACCACTACAGTTCATGCATAAATTAGTTACTTCCAAAAAAGACTCCTTAAAAATGAGCCTATTGAGGGATTTAAGTATTTAAGATGGGCAATTTAAACTTCTGTCCCAAAATTTCAATCAAAAGTCTACACAGGCAGAAGGCTTTAGTAGTCCATCAATTCAACAAGCTGTACTAGGTAAGGTCCAACCACAAACCAAAAGACAACAAGTCTGAAGCAGCTATACTATTATAAACACAAGTTTACATGTGATACTTTATGCATAAACGTTGATACAATTTCTGGCCTATAATTATGGCAGGTAGCTTCCACTCCAATGAACCCTCCATCCTTTAAAAGGCAAAATGAAGATATCGAGAGATAAAGTGCATATGCATGTAAAAAGCAAGGATAAAAACAGGAAAATAACAGTTAACTGTGACCAATGAAAATTTCAAGATAAACAAAAATTGCATCATAAAAGAATGGAAGATGGATTACCGATCATCATTGTCTTCCCATAAATAGGTATCCTCCTGTTGAAAAGTTTGGAAGAAAAATTCATAAAAGAGCACCAACACAAGGATACTCACTTAAAAACACACAGCTAGGGGAGAATGAGACAGCAAACATAACCCAAGAAAAAGTAACAGTATAATGAGGAAGTGATAAATGGAAACCA
Source organism: Durio zibethinus (assembly GCF_002303985.1). The sequence goes on along the minus strand of NW_019167949.1, from coordinate 7,661,300 downwards.
ATAAAACAATATATATAATATCAAACTGGCTGAAGACACATCCAGTCAAAAAGGAGATACGCAAGCACATTAGCCATCAGATAAGTAAAAACCACCAAGTATGAACATTGTTTCTGAAGATGCAAATTGTTATCAAGATCAACAGATTAAATATGCACAGGAGAAAAGGAGGGAAACTCAAGGTTCATGAGTTAATTTTTGGAATTGCTAAAACCTTATTCCAAATTTCTTTAACAGCAAACCCAAATTTTTTTCCATCCAAATCGTGGTTTAAACTACAACAGAAATTCCAGACTAGAGGACCTAATCAAACAAGTAAACCAGAAAAAGAAGAATAGATGCATTGTTTAGAAAGGCAACACTGGTAAAACCTAAAGCTGCATATCACTTTATAAATCGGTAGCACATTCTTACAATTGAGGATCCAATGGATGCAAAATCCATATCTCTCTTACCTATATAATTCTGATGCATTCCAAGCCACATATTGTCCAGATTACCATTCCAAAAAAGTTAACAGGGCCTTAAAAGATGAGAATTAATACACCAAACACATGAGAAGCAGTAGAAAATCATGCATGATAGGATAAATACAGAGTCAAGTCAGTAAGAGAACCAAGTCAGAGAATGACTAATCTACAATGGCGTGAGCTATATATCTGTAAAAGTTCACAAAAAAGAACATTTTACTTACAACGACTTAAGTTTTTTAAGCAGCACATATAATCTCAAGCATAATTTCCTATGTCTCCAAAAACTCAAATCAAATGCTAGTCCCACACTTACACATTTACCTGAAAGCCACGAGACTTCGCTCCCAGAAATCCTGAACAGTTCGGTGCACCACAAAGGCAGCGAACTTTTGCACCACCATACCATTCAAAGTTATAATCATAGGCAAGTTCAGCTCCAATGGTTATATCTTGTTTTGCAAATATTCCAACCCGTATTTCTCCCAAAACAGTCCACTTCCTTGTCTCACAATTTGGTTGGCTGAAACCTTAAACAAAATATTTCAGTCAATGTCAACTTTGGATAACAGACAACCAGAATGATATAAGACATGAGGACATTAAAAGCTGAAAACTTAATGCATAAGTGGCTCACCATGAGTGGTTGATGAATCTAGCAAGGCTTCCCTTTTTTGTGGCATCAATGGATTCAGAGCCATTCAAAGAAATGATAAATGCATCCTTAAGACCTGCATCAAGTGAAAGCAAAGACTATAGGTCTTTCTTTTTTTTACATAAAGCAATAATTCTCACAAATTTATAATTCACCTTGATTTTCATAAGCTTGAGACCTTCGCTTTGCTTCTTTCGAAGATATTACTTCACCACAATACTCGATAATAAATTGTCCAACCTGCTCAATGAGAATGCATTGTAAGTATGTTGAAAGCAAGGACAGAAACAGAAAAGGATCCAATCAACTACTTGATGCCAGAACCCTAGATTAATCCCAAAAATTAACACTGGTTTGCCAAATGTTACCTTTATATTTTCAGCAGCAAGCAGACCCCAGCCACGGCCCTCTGTTTTAAACAACGTAGTTCTAGCGTATTGGCATTTCTGAAATTTCTATTAAAAATGAACATAAGACATTAACCAAAACAAGTTAGTCTCTTATTTACAAATAATTTTATAAAAAGAAGTATCTTCAAGCAAGATAATAAATAATAAACAGAACTTCCTAACATTTAAGCAGGGAACTCAAATGTTTTTAAAACAGAATAGATATTCATGTTCCAAATTCGCAAGGAAATGAAGTTTCAAAATAGAAGACTCCTAAAAAGCAAGCAAAAGAAATTAAATTTAAGCATGTCTCTGTTCATAGATAGAAGACCTCATGTGTGTACCAAGCTGAAGAGAAGGTTTGTACAAAATGTAGCTTCTCTTTTTAAAAGTACACACACATGTGCACGCGCACACACACACATACATATATACATGTATATATATATATATATATATATATATATATATATATATGCTGAGCCTTTTATTTAGCTCTAAACAGGTCATGGAACATGGTAGCAGCAAAGAAAATTGAATTGACTTAAAACAAAGTTGGAATTGCAAAGGCGATTATATAAATTGAAAACAGTGTCTTATGAAATGTCAAGCACAATTGAACTGCTAATAACCAGACACTGTACTTAGTTCCCCTTAGACAACTATTCAGCCATTCAGAAATTATCAAAGGACAAAAATTATACTAAAAACTAACAGTCAATAGAAGGAACATAAAGGCAAAGCAACATACAATTGCAAATTAAACAGATTATATTACAGATTCAGGGTGACATTTTCGAAGCAATGGATAATCAAAAGGTCCTGTCTTATATTCACACACTTAGGAAGATGTATATAAAACAAGGGCAATCATGACCTCATACACACCCAAGCCCCCACCCCTAATCCATCTTGATGCATTGGGCATGTCAGACACAATCCTTACCTGATTCTTGCAGTAAACACCGCAAGGACAATAACCAGGAGTACATTCTGTGCTTGTTAGTACATTCAAGCATCTCTCTCCACATGCGCTATCAGGATCACTAAAGTCAAACTTGCACTCGCATATGGCAATATCCTCCTCCTTTTGCTTTTTGTGTCTGCAAGAGAATGGAATTTCAGACAGCAATTAGGTTATCATCATGCAAATTAAAACGTGCAGCTCTGTCTTAGACCAGAGCAAAGAACACCCATTTTCAAAAAGTCTCCAAAAATGCATGAAACTGCTGCATTTCATATAATCGAAACTGAAAACATCCAATGCAGCTATAAGCGTCATGAGATATAATATATCTAAACCAACAATTTAAAAAAAAATTATGATCCAAACCATAACTTACTTTCGATAAGAGAACTCGTTTTGAAAAATATGCTCGTATTGAGGAAGATCTTCATTCTCTGGATCCTTCCGAAAAATATATATATATATATATATATATAATAAAAATGGTAACACAAATTCTATAAATTCAGCATCTAAAGGGAAAAAAAATGAAAGAGTAATAATGACAATAAAAATACCATTGAGGAATATTTCTAAGCCAAATCACCACATATCCTCATTGTAATAAGCAAATTAAGTAGCTTCAAAGAAACAAAAAAAAAAAGCCGAATCTCTGCAAAAAAAAAAAAAAAAAAAAAAGAAATGGGTTATGACCAAAATCCGAAAAAAAAAAAAAAAAAAAACCCAAACTGTGATTTGAATTGGCTAGGGTTTATCCAATATTCGAGCCAAGAAAAAGAAGAAAAGAATGAATGATACGGAAATATAGATGAAGGGGAACGTTAAGTGAAAAAAACTGCAAACTACTTGCTGAAAGTCGGTGATAAAACATCGTCGGCTTTGCAACATACCCGCTCTTTTACTAGTTTTCTCTTGATTTTCTCTCGACTAGTTTTTCAGAATGAATTTATTTACATTTTTCTAAAACATTATGAATTTTATAACAAAAATATTGATTATGGTCCTCGTATCCAATATAAATTAGAGTGGGCTTGAACAACCATTTTGGCCCATTTTAGATTTTTAGGTGGCCACGAAATCATGGACCACCCGAACTAAATTTTAAACAATCGTAAAAAAGAGAAAAAAAAATTTTTGGTCATTTACATAATCAAAGAAGGTCGTATCTAAATTTAATTATTTATATATTTATATCATATAAAATAATAAAATTTTTATATTTGTATTATATTTTATAAAAAATTTACATATCATAATTTGTGTCGACATAAACATATAAAATATATATTTTAAAATTTATTAAATTCATATAAGGATATTACTAAAATTTTAAGTTATATCACCTATATGTCTTATTTTTGTATTATATTCATATTATATCATCGTATCATATTTTATATTATCAAATTTAATCGTATCAACAAAAATTTACCACATCAATAATTTAGTAGTGATTTTGTATTTTATATATTTTGGATTGATTTTTTATAGTTTAATCAAGCAGCTTCTATATCAATCTTTTAAGCATAATTACTTTTGTCAAGGACTTTTTTATTAATATAAGCTAGGAACACATACTATATTTAATCATTTTATCACTTGGGTGATGATATTGGTCTATGGCTAGAGCTAATCGATTTGATTAAGGATATACAATAATGTTGCATACATATCATTAATCTAATAAGTTATAAAAGTTTTTTCTTTATCAATAATGTGAAAATAAAAAGTTATTAAGTATGAATAGGATTAAATCCATAAAACACAATGATTTTGTAAAAAAATTATAAAAAGTTATACTTATGAGATGTATCAAAGTTTTGTACTTAAAATTGTTCCTAGTCATTGAATTATTGAAACATGGGATCAATAATACTTAAAAACTAATATATGTTAAATTTCCTTTAACTATGAAGTAAGTAATTGATTTCACAAGTTAAAGTATTAGAATATTGGGATAACATGTAGATTTGGATGAACAAGTTTACTTAACATGATCCACAATGAAAATTTCATTTGTTATTTCACTTATAAAAAATGTTCTCATGCATGAGTTGTGTAAATGATCCTGGCATCATATTATATTATATAAGGATTTTCATACTTTTATTTCATCTTTACAAAATTGGGTGCCAAATGCATAAAAAAGATGATTTTGAGTAGGGGAGTTCTAAATGCACCTATTTTTATATTATACACCTTAATTTTTTTTTCAAATTTTTTTGTAAGTAAAATTATTTAAATATTCTTCTTATAAGTTTTTGAATATTCACCATTTTTGAGAAGTCATAACACTTCTTGAAAATAAATTTAAGAGAAACCATAACACTTATTGAAAATGTATTTCTAAAAAGCCATAACACTTTTCAAAAATGCATTTTTGAAAGTAGAAAAGGTGAAATTTATAAAAAAAAATTACAAAAAGGGAATGTTATTAAAAGTATTTAAATTAGTGTGACAAAAAAGTTATAATTAGAAAAATAATAAATTTTAAAATTAATAAAAATGTTACTTTTATTTTTTTAATTTTAGAGATGCACAACATTCTTGAATATGATAATTATATGCTTGTTAGGATTTTTTATGACATTTCAAAAAATTGGAAAAAAGTAGGAAAAAATCACTTGGGGTGAGCAAAAATTAGTTCAAACCAATTTAACTGACTGAAATTGATGAAATATGGTCAATTCGGTTTGGTCTAATCGATTTTCGGTTATAGTCGATTTTGGGATCAAGTAAATTGGTTAAATTTGTTGGTTATTGATTCTTAAAATTGATAACCAAATTGACTAGATTAACCGACTATATAATAATTAGGGGTAAATATGTATATTCCTATTTTAAAAAATCCTAAACTTAACTCACTACTTTTAATCTCTATCAAGACCCACCCACGCCTTATGCCTGCCTTTTTTTTGCTCGACTGCTTCTCTGCCTCCTCCATTTTGCATCTTTGTCTCCTTCTACTCGACTACTTTTCTACCTCTCTTTCTCGCACATCTTAGCCTTTCTCGCCTCTAATTTGCTACACAATATTAAAGTTTGTAAATATCTTCTTTTACTGCACAAGACCTACAGCCACCATAAGTCTTTAATGACCTTCTTCTTTTTCTTTATCATTGAACTATGAACACAATAATTTTAGTTTTTCTCTAATGAATCAAAGTTATACCCTAAACAATTAAAAAAAAAAAACCAACTTACCCATTGGAAGCTACGCCAATAATAAATGCTTCTAAGAACTACGTTTGGGTAGAAAATTGCCTATTCCACCAAGAACTACTCTCTGAGTCCTTAGAAAGCTTGAACCTTTAGTGGTAATTAGAAAGCTTGAACCTTTGGTAGGTATTCTTCAATTCTTAGATGTATTCACGGATTAATCCATTTAAAGGAAGCTAAATAAGAATTCTTTTTGGTGGGTATTCTAGATAAGAATTTATTGTGCTTGTACAAAAATTACTATTGTTTAAAATCATATAACAATTATTACTATTGTTTATTTCAACTTGATAAATTGTTTCATTAAAGCCATTTGTTCATGGGTACATCTTTTTAATTAACTAAAAACATCAAACACAATAGAATATAATTTTTAATCCATCAGTTTACACTTCCCTTTGGTGTAGTTATTTGAGTAAAAATTAGAAAAAAAATTAAAAGGCAAAGTTAAAGATTGAATATTGTATTAAAAATGTTTTAAAAACCAATTAGTCCAAGAAAAAAATAGTTGTATGTTCTTGTTAATTTTATGACTTGTTACCTTTGAAATCTTGAGTATATAATCTCCAATCAATTTCCCATACAACAAAGAAACTACAAGAGACATTTTATGTGATATAAGGTAGCAATGAAAAGAGGAAACTGGCAAAAAGTGGAGCCTAGTTAATTAAGTTTGCATATGTAATGTCTATTTACTACATGTTTGTTACCAAACCTTATATTGAATCATAAATCTACCAAGATTGAAAAGACCCATAAATATATATAAAGTAATTTCGTTGACAATCACTTAAAAATGTTGATAAACTATTTCATTAAATATTGTTATTACTGTTGAAAAGACTATATAAGAACTATTACTATTGTTTATTTCAGCTTAGGGCTTAAGTCTATTATTCAATACTAAAGTCATTTGTTTTTCGGATAAGAATTCCTTTGTTTATTATGCTTGTACAAAAATATATATATTATTATTATTTTTTTCGGCTTGGGGCTTTAATCTATTGTTCAAAACTTAAGTCATTTGTTTATTCTTTGGACTAAATTAAGCATACAATTGATATGAGTTTTATTAAAACTATATCACACTTTAGTATATTTGTTTTTTTTTATTTTACCCTTATATAATTGTAAAGTTTGCTTTAAATGCAATTCATCTTTAAATAACCCACTTTCAATTGATATAAGTGCTTGTACTTTTTTATATGGTTTTACCTTTATTCATTGTTTGAATAATTTAATTATTTATTCTTTATTGTTTAGATATAATTTGATTGCTTTTTTTTTATATGTCAAATGAAATGGATGATATGACTTTGGATTTTATACCTAATAAAACATAATTAACCCCTCAACTTCTTGCATATGATGAAGTAACAAGAAGTGAAGCTGCAAATTCTAAAGTGATAAGATGAGCATCTAAGCCATAGTCAGAGGTATGGAACCACTTCACCAAATTTGTCAACAAGAAAGGTAATCATAAAGCTAGGTGTAATTATTGTAATAGAGAATTTTTTGTTGATCCTAAAAAGAATGAAACCACTATATTAAAGAATCACATGAATTCTTGTAAAAAGCTTCCTCGTGCTAGTAGGGATGATAGTACTTAAATAGAATTAGTGTTGTTATCATGAGGAGTGGAATCATTAGGCATATGAAAATTTAATTAAGATGTTAGGAAAGGTGTAGCTAAAATGATCATTATATATGGTTGCCTTTTAGATTTATGGAGACGAAAAGATTTAATTATTGCATATTAGTTGCATGTCTTAGATTTTATGTACCATCATGATAAACAGTTGTTAAGGATTGCTATCAACTTTATATTTATGAAAAGAATCATTTGAAGCAATTCATGAAATCATTTTCCACAAAAGTATATTTTACCACTGACAAATGGACCTCATTACAAATGGTCAATTATATGTATTTTACAACTCACTTCATAGACAAAGATTGGAAACTAAACAAAAGGATATTAAATTTTTATCCCATTTCTAGTTACAACGGTAAAGCCATTGGTAAGGCGGTTAAGAAATATTTACATGATTGGTGGATTGATAAGATTTTTACTATTACAGTTGATAATACGAGTTCTAATGATATTGCAATTGTATATTTAAGGAAGAAATTTAACCATGTTGGAACTAGTATTTTAGAAGGCAAATATCTTCATTTGAGATACATTGCACATTTTGTTAATTTTATTGTTTGTGATGGATTGAAGGAAATGAATGAATCAATTGCTCATATTAGAGGGGCAATAAGATATATGAAACAATCATTTTCTAGGTTAGCCAAGTTTAAAGAGTGAGTTGTAAATGAACATATTCAGAGTAAGATTTTATTGTGTTTAGATGTTAGCACTAAATGAAATTCTATTTACTTGATGTTGGATATAGCTCAAAAGTTTGAAAAGGCATTTAATGCATTTAATGATCATGATTCTTATTATAGAGGAGAGATTTTGATGAGAGATGGGGTTCTTTATTAGAATGATTGGGCAATTGTTAAAAAGTTTTATCTTTTCTTGTAATAATTTTATGATCTCACTATAAAAGTTTCAGGTACTTCTTATGTCACATCTAACACTTTTATTGACGATATATGTGATATTTATTCCACTTGACAAGAATGGCAATTAAATCTTGATATTGAGTTAAATGCAATGACAAAGAGAATAAAGGATAAATGTGATAATGATTGGAGAAATATAAAGAAAATAAATATGTTGGTTTATATTGCTTCTCTTCATGATCCTTTAAAAAAACTTCCTTTTCATGAATATTGCTGCTTGAAAATGTATTCTTATGATGAAGCTTCATTGATGATTAAAAAAGTACAACAAACAAAAGACGACTTATTCAATGAATACAAAAGAATCTTAGAACCTCAGTTTGAGCAAATTGGTGAAAGTAGTCAAGTGAGTCAAACGTCACATCCCACTGATGATGAAAATGGAAATAGAATGACAAAAAAGAAGTAAAGCTTTAAGTCCAAGTATAAGAGGTATAGGATTAAACATGGCAAAGATGAACATAAATCAGAATTGGTTAAACACTTGAGTGAGGAACTTGATGATAATGACAGTGCTTAATTTTGAAGTTCTAACTTGGTGGAAACTCAATAGCCATAGGTTTTCTATCTTTTCCCATCTAGCTAGTGATGTATTGGCTATTTTTATATCCATGGTTGCTTTTAAATCTGCTTTTAGCATTGATGGTCATGTGTTTAATACATATAGGAGTTCTTTAACTCATAAGATTGTGCAAGCCCTTATTTGTACTTAAGATTGGCTACGTAGATCTTCTAATATTGATTCATTTCAACTTGAAGATGATTTAGATAGCTTGACAAAATGGATTTGGGTAATATTTTATTTATACCATCTTTTATTTTTAATAATTATTATTTTTTATTTTTTTAATTGTTGAAGGCTTACTTTTGTTATTTTTTGTTTATATATTTTTAGATTTATCAAAAATTACCTTAAATCTAGTAATTGATTAAGAAAAAGGTGCATGGACCTTTTAAGGTAATTTCATTCTTAATTTCTATGAATATTTACATTTAAAAAATATTTATTTTATTCTTTGACAATTAATTAAGATTTTGATCTCTTTAACATCTCAAAAAATAATGAAAAATGTGCACCAAGGCTATAAGGTCCATGTATGAATAATGTTGTTGAAACTTGTAATGTCCTTTAATTAGCTTATTTACTATGGGGTCCATGTATGAAGAATGCTTTTGAAACTTGTAATGTCTTTTAATTAGCTTATTTTATGTTTTTTATGAATTTTTATATCAATTTGCCAACTTGAAGTGTCTATAGCTTGTTTTATATTTTGTAAGCTATTAGCTCAATTTGCCAACTTAAAATGCCTTTAATGTTTTACACCAAAGTTATGAGAGCATTATTTGCTTGATTTACTTTTTTAAGTTAGTCTGTGATTGTTGACACTTGAAAATTTATTTATGGGTTGAAATGACAATTATTATATATTGTTGGCTTAGAGTAATATTGTTTAGAACTTATTGTTTAATTTATTTTGATTAAACAAGTTGGTATAAGTATTTATTTATCTTTTTTTTTTTGTAAAATATTGTTGAAATTATTCAATTATTTAGGAATTTAGTTTAAATAATACTTGAATTTGAGTTTTATTGAATTGAATTTGAAACTAAATAATTGTTTAAAATAAGAGAAAAAATGATGAAAAATTCATTTATTTAATCGAACTGACCGAACCAAACCAATTTTTGGTACGTTTGATTAGGTTGATTATTTAAAATTTTGTTAGTCAATTCAATTACTTATAAAATAAAAGTTAGTTAATTCAATTATTGATTTTTTCAAATTTAACCTACCGATTGCCCGCCCATAAAAATCACCATTGCCATATCTTCGTCCTGAGACAAATTTAAGAACTAGTGAGAAATGTGTTGAAAAAATTAAAACTAATTCAAAGTTGAAAATTTTCTTAACTAACATTGCATGTTTAAGAATAAAGAGACACTAATATTATTGAATACTATGCAATTTTGTTAAAATCTAATATGTTAATTAGAGAAACCCATTGTAATAAGTAGATAGAAATATTTATCTAAGGAGTTCAGTTTAATTTTAATAATTGATACAAAAAGAATTATTAAAAATGATAAATTTTAATTTTATAAAAAAAATTATATTTGCCATTTTATCTTTAATTTAATTAGGCTCTCATAGGATATTATTTTTTTCTTTAATAATAACTTTTTCATTACACTTATTTACAAATAATTTTAATAAAATTTTTTATTTTATGATTTTTTATAAAATTTCACTTCTAACACTCTCAAAAATAGATTTTCAAGAAGCGTTATAATTTTTTAAAAATGCATTTTCGAAAAATGTTATCATTTTTTGAAAATTCATTTTCAAAAAGTGTTATGATTTATCAAAAGTACATTTCCAAAAGTTATAAAATTTATGAGAATAGTATTTTAATAATTTCACTTCTTAAAAAAATTTGAAAGAAAAAAGGGGTGTATAAAGAAAAAACAATGGTGCAAAAAGAATTTTCTTTTTGAGTGTGATATTAAGAATGTGAAGATGGATGAATAGTTTAAAAAGTAAAAGTGATAATGATTCGGATTAAATTAAATTCGATTTGATTTTTTAAATAATATATAATATTATAAATTTTAAAAATATAATATATATTTGAATCCTAATAGATTTTTTTTGAAAATCGATTCGATTCAAGTCGAATTCTATCAATTTGGTTTAGTTTATTGATTTTTTAAAATTAAAATTTTTATTTATTTATATTATTTTAATATGATTTTTAATATATTTCAATATATTTAGATATAAATAATTATTTTTATTTATAAAAATTTAAATTATATATAAACTAATAAAAATATATAATTGATTTGGTTCAATTCTTTTTTTTATTTTTGATTTTTCGATTCGAAATTTAATTTAAATAAAATCGAATACTATAATTTCAAATTAATTTTCGATTTTTTTCTCACCTCCACTAGAGAGAACTCATCACCAAGCAAAACGAGAGGAAATATCTCATCTATTTTTTACTATAAATTATTTGATCAAAACATAATAACTTTAAACCAAATAATTTCTTAAATTCGTAAAGATTAATTGTAAGTTACAAAATCTAACATATAAAATATTATGAGTAGATAGTGGACCATGTTCATAATCAAGGAAGATAATTAAAAACTAAATCAGAACTCCATAACCATTTTCGTCAGTGTAATCACTTACCTTATCAGTCAAATTTATAAAATCTGAGAGAGAAAAAATTTGTTACATAAGCAGTGGCGGATCAATACAGTAAGATAGAATATCCATAAACATCCCCAAAAATTGAAAAATAAGATAATTTGAAAAAAAAAAATAAGTGAACATAAAAAAAAACAAAAAAATTATGAATCCATCATTATAACCACCATTTCCAACCCTCCATCGGAAGCCACTAGCTAAGGCCTTTCAACCCCTGACCGATTACGCTTCCAAAGTAGCCTATTGATTATTGAACCACATCCTCATTCACTCCATTATTAGACTTGAGTACATTATCCTATAACCCGAAAATGTTTAATTATATTGGAATTTAAAAATTTTTCAAATTAAAAAAAAATTTAAAGAATCTATATATTTATTCTTTATTTATTTTGAGTTTAATTATTATTATTATTATTTTATTATTATTGAAATGTTGTGATTGTCATATTGAAATTTCATTAAAGTTGGAGGTGTGTTGGTAGTTGTAATGGTGATTTAGGAACTAAAATTTTGTTTGAGCTTAAGGCTTTGAATTTTGGCAGAGATCAAAAGTCACCTTTTGTTATTCCCCTTTTTTAATGAATTTTGATTCTATTTTATTGTTTACAATAATACAGATAGCTTAGATTTTCTGGAATGAAATTTGGTGTGGCTGCTAAGGGAAACCAATTCCAGATTGTATAAGAGGAAAGAAGAAAAACGAAAGAATGGAACACCATGGTTCGGTCTTCAGAAATTAAAAAAAAAAAAGAGAGAGAGAGAGAGAGAGAGATTGAGATAGCCTAATTGAATAATTTAAATTTGAAGCTTCAATTTATAAATATTGCTCCCAAAACATTAGGTTTAAGTGATTGATATATGATTTTTTTTATTATTATTAAGATATATGATTTTTTGTTTGAAGAGGATTGTTCAAATCTTTTTTTTTTCTAAATAAACCAAAAACTAAAAGAAATAGTAAGATGATTAGATTAAACCCCAAACATTAAACTTTAAAAATCATTATTAATAAAATAATTATCTTTATTAATCATTGCCTTGCTTTGCTCAGGATGAATTTGCCACGTCAATGTCCACCAAATCCATTTAAGTTTTAACTTCTGGGCAAAGCATCCTGATTTTCTGAAGTTGGTTGAAGAATCATGGCAACAAACAGTAGAAGGAAACCCCATGATCAGATTGCATAGAAAGCTTACGTGGTTAAAGATAACTCTGAGGCATTTAACCTTTCGTAATTTGGTAATCTGGTAGAGAAACCAAAAGTCAAGAGGGAGGAGTTGGCAAAGGTACAAACTGCCAATCTGCTACAATCTCCTAGTGCAGATATTGAGAAGGAGAAAAATCTCATCAAGAGCTACATGAACTTCTTCAAGCTGAAGAAAGTATGTTGAGACAGAAATCATGAATCAAATGGATACACGAAGGGATCAGAATTTAAAGTTTTTTAAACAAGATAGTGAATGCCAAGCAAAGGATAGGCACCATAAAGGTGCTTTATGATAGCGAGGGGAATAGCCCAGAAACATTCTCACAAATTTTAACCGAGGCTATGGGAACTTTCGAGAATTATATTGCTAGGAACGGTGGATGCGTAGGTAATAGTGTGGAAACTGAATGTATATTGAAAAAACTGCTTATCTTGAATTATATAAAAGTCTTAGGTTTATATACAATTAACTAGGGGTTAAACTAGAAAACTAAATCTTCCTTAATTCTAGGGATACAAATACTTAATTCTAGAGATACAAATATAAATATACAGATTACAATATTACAACCAGCTGTAAATAAGTGTTTTCCCACATTCCCCCTCAAGCTGGTGAATAGGTGTTTTCCATTCCTAGCTTGGAAATAATTTCTTGAAATGTTGCACTGCTGAAACCTTTAGTCAACACATCTGCAAGTTGACCCTTAGTTGATACATAAGGTGTACAAATCAACCCACTGTCTAGTTTCTCCTTTATGAAATACCGGTCTACTTCAATGTGTTTTGTTCTGTCATGTTGCACAGGATTGTGTGCAATGCTTATTGCAGACTTGTTATCACAGTCGAGTCTCATTGGTCCATCCCACTTGATCTTCAAGTCTTCTAGGATAATCTTTAACCATAGTAGTTCACAAATTCCTTGAGCCATTGCTCTGAACTCTGCTTCAGCACTTGATCTTGCCACCACATTCTGTTTTTTACTCCTCCAAGTCACAAGATTACCACCTAAGAAAGTGCAATAACCTGAGGTGGATCTTCTATCAGTTACTGAACCTGCATAATCAGAATCTGTATATGCTTCTAGAACTAACCCCGAATTTCTTTTGAATAAGATACCTCTCCCAGGATTGGCCTTCAAATAGTGCAATATACGGTAGACAGCCTGTAGGTACACTTCTTAGGACTATGCATAAATTGACTTACCACACTCACAGCATATGCTATATCAGGTCTAGTTGTGAGAGATAAATGAGTCTTTCAACTAATCTTTGGTACATCTCGCTATTTATAGCAACATCTTCATTAGCTTCTCCAATTTTATGATTAGGATCTATAGGAGTATTTGCAGGTTTACATGCAAGCTTCCCAGTTTCCTTCAGAAGATCCATCACATATTTCTGTTGTGAAATAAAAATACCATGCCGTGAGTGAGCTACTTCAATTCCTAGGAAGTACTTCAATCTTCCTAGCTCTTTTATCTCAAATTCTCTAGCCAAACACTGTTTTAGAGATTCTCTCTCTTTTTCATCTTCTCCAGTTACAATTATATCATCAACATACACTAATAGAACTGTGACTCTCCTTGAATCAGAGTGCTTGATAAACAATGTGTGATCTCCTTGACTCTGTTTATATCCCATTGCTAGCATCACTTTGGCAAATCTCCCGAACCAAGCTCTAGGAGATTGTTTAAGGCCATATAAAGCCTTTTTTAGCCTGCATATTATTTTTGCTTCTAGAAGACCTCCAAATCCCGGTGAAACCTTCATATATATTCTTCTTCCAAATCACCATGTAAAAAAGCATTATTTACATCAAATTGTTGAAGCTGCCAATTGTAATTTACAACCAATGATAACAAAATTCTAACTGTATTCATCTTGACAACTGGAGCAAAGGTTTCCTGGTAATCCACTCTATAGGTTTGAGTGTAGCCTTTAGCCACTAACCTGGCTTTATACCTTTCAACAGTACCATCTGCCTTATATTTTACAGTGAAAACCCATTTACACCCCATTGTATTTTTTCTTTTAGGCAACTCTACCAGTTCCCATGTCTGATTTTTCTCTAAGGCCTCCGTTTCTATTTTCATGGCTTGACTCCATTTCTCACTAGATAATGCCTCAGATAATGTAGTTGGAACAGAAATAGTATTTAGGCTCACAAGAAAATTTTTGTGAGATGGTGAAAATTTTTCAAATGACATAAAATTAGATATTGGGTATAGTGGATGCTTGGTACATTCTCTGGTTCCTTTCCTAATGGCAATAGGCAAATCATAATCACTAGTTATAGTTTTAGGAGATTCATGCTCATTTTGAAAAACAGAGTCAAAAACTGTAGTTACCTCATTTCCAGGGTTAGGATCAGGTTCTTGGACTGGCATTGGTTCAGGATCTGGAACTTTTCTTCTTGAGTACACCTGTAATTCCTTCATAGAATCAAGAACAATATTATCTTTTGTCACATCTTCCATATTTGAAATGGGTTCAGACTCAAATTTAGTGTTTGACTTGGGCTCAATAGAAACAGGTTTTAACTCAGAAGAATTAATGGGTGTAAATGTTAAAGAAGGGGGCAAATCAAGCAAAAAGAAGTCTTTATCCTTATCT
Source organism: Durio zibethinus (assembly GCF_002303985.1). The sequence goes on along the minus strand of NW_019167949.1, from coordinate 7,645,984 downwards.
TCCATGAATGAAGTCTCCCTCTGAAGATAAGGTTGAGTAAAAAATGGTTTATTTTCTTCAAAAGTGACATCTGCAGACACATAAAATTTTTTGGTAAGAGGATGATAGCACTTATATCCTTTTTGAGTTGAAGAATACCCCATAAAAATACACTTAATCGCTCTTGGAACCAATTTTCCCCTGTTATGACTGTGAACATGAACAAATGATGTACAACCAAATATCCTAGGTGTGAGATTATTTGTGGTATTGAGGTTGGGATAAAATTGTGAGAGTAGTTCCATAGGAGTTTTAAATCCCAAAACTCTTGAAGGTAACCTATTTATAATGTGTGTGGCAGTGAGAACAGCTTCCCCCAATAAGATTTAGGTACATTTGCTTGAAAAAGAAAGGCTCGGGTTGTGGCTAGTAAATGACTATTTTTTCTCTCTGCCACTCCATTCTGCTATGGAGTATTAACACAAGATAACTCATGGATAATCTCCTCTTTTTGAAAATAGGTGGATAAACTCTAATTAAAGTAGTCTCTTGCATTATCAGACCTAAATCTCTTGATTCTCACTCCAAATTGATTTTGGATCATGTTTTGGAAGCTTAAAAACACATTATTCACATCTGATTTGGATTTAAGTAAAAAAACCCAAGAGACCCTAGTACAATCATCTATGAATGAAATAAACCATCTCGCACCAAAAATATTAGAAATTGTAAAAGGACCCCAAATGTCACTATGAATCAAGTAAAAGGGAGTAGAACTTCTTTTGTTACTGATTGGAAAAGACACACGTCTATGTTTTGCAAATTCACAAATATCACAATGAAAATCTTCAACATTTAATCCTTTGAACAAAGAAGGAAACATGTTTCTCAAGGTTCCAAAAGAAGGATGTCCAAAACGAAAATGATAAAGCCAGATTTTGTCTTTATTGGAAGATTTTTCAGAAAGAAATGACAAAGGTAAACTATTTTTGATATTACTTGTGTTATTTGATGTCTCAAGATAGTATAGTCCATCATTCTCCTTAGCAAGTCCAATCATCTTTCCCGAACTCTGGTCTTGAAATTCACAATAAGAGGGATAAAAAGTTACTTTGCAATTCATATCTCTAGTAAGTTTTTGTATGGATATCAGATTAGTAGACAATCCAGGAACATGAAGAACATTTTTTAGAACAAACGAGGGATTAACTTGAACATCTCCTAATCCTGCCACTGTGGTAAGTGAACCATCAGCAACAACAATTTTCTTATTACTAGGACACAGGTTATATGTACTAAACTTTTGTGAGGAATGTGTCATGTGGTCTGTGGCTCCTGAGTCAATGACCCAAGAATTCGTAATAGGCTTAGCCGAGACATTTAATCCATGAGAACCAGAAGCTTTACCTGAACTAGAAACTTTACCCAAAGAACATACCATAGTAGGCTTTTCAAGGATTTTCAATAAGTTTCTCAGCTTTTCAATCTTTTCCCTGTTGAACTCTCCTTGTTTCTGAAACATTTGTAGTACTCCAGTGATTTTTCCAGTTAACATTTTCTCAAATTGGGTGATAGTGATATCTTTCATTGAAAGGGTTAGGCAATGAAGGCCTAAACAAGATTCGGCAATGAAGGCCTAAAAAAGTCAGCAATGAAGGCTGAAAATTTTGCTTCCCAAGAAGAGCCTAAAGCTCTGATACCATGTGGAAACTGAATGTATATTGAAAAAACTGCTTATCTTGAATTATACAAGAGTCTTAGGTTTATATACAATTAACTAGGGGTTAAACTAGGAAACTAAATCTTCCTTAATTCTAGGGATACAAATACTTAATTCTAGAGATACAAATATAAATATACAGATTATAATATTACAACCAGCTGTAAATAAGTGTTTTCCCACAAATAGGATGTTCACAAGAGATATTAACAGAAATATAACAAGGCACCTTGTCATAAAAGGGCAAAACCAATCTATCACCGAATGCTACCAAAGAAGAATTTTTGAATGCAATGTTTTCCCAGCAAATGATAAGGCACCTGGCCCTAGCAAATGATAAGGCACCTGGCTCTGATGGATACAATGCATACTTCTTTAAAACCACTTGGAGTATAGTTAGGGAGGACATTGAGGAAGCCATAATTTATTTCTTTCAGCATGGTAACTTGTTACCTGCATTCAACTCCATTATATTAGCATTGGTGCCAAAAAGTCAATCTCCTTCCAGCATATCCGACTACAGGCCTATTTCATGATGATCTGTGGTTTACAAGTGCATCACTAGAATCTTAGCTAGCAGATTGCAAAAGTATCTGCCATCTCTCATCAGTAGCAGCAAAAGTACGTTTATAAAAGAGAGGAGTATAACAGATAATGTGATCTTCGCTCAGGAGCTGGTCAGGGGGTACTATAAATCTAGCCTCTCCCCAAGATGTGCTGCAAAGATTGACTTGACGAAAGCTTTTGATTCATTAAGTTGGAATTTTCTAATATTTGTTTTGCTGGCGATGGGATTCCCAAGGAGATTGTAGGCTGGGTTCAAAGCTGCTTAACAACACCAAGGTTCCCCTTATCCATTAATGGAGGCTTGGTATGTTATTTTCTAGAGGCAAGAGCAGTGAGACAGGGGGATCCTATGTCACCTTATCTTTTTGTAATTGCAATGAATGTTCTATCTAGATTACTGGATATTGTAGCAATCATGGGGTTTTTTCTTATCATCCTAAGTGCAAGAAAATCAAATTGACCCATCTGTGTTTTGCTAATGATCTGTTCATCTTCACCAAAGGAAATTTGGAGTATATCACTGGTGTTCAGAGCATTTTGTACTCCTTTTCTGGTCTTCAACTCAATAGCACAAAAAGTGAGGTATTTAGTACAGGTGTTCCGAAAGCAGAATTGCTTAGTACGTTACAGGCAATGGGATTTAAACACGGAACACTTCCTGTCAGGTATCTTGGGGTTCCATTGGTCACACGAAAACTTACTATTAAGGATTGCACTGCACTCCATTAATAGAGAGGATCACAGCAAGGATAAATAGTTGGGTATCTAAACATTTGTCTATGCAGGAAGACTGCAATTGATACAATCAGTCCTTTTCAGCATGCATAACTATTGGTGCAGGCACTTTGTGCTTCCTCAAAAAGTCATAAAAAAGATTACTCAGCTATGCCCAAGTTACTTTTGAAAGGGATAGTAAAGTTCAGCTAAATGAGCTAAAGTAGGGTGACAGCACATATGTAGACCCAAGTCAAAAGGGGTATTGGTTTAATGAGGAGCCTAACTTGGAATCAAGCATGCATTCTGCAGCACCTATGGATGTTATTTTCACAAACTGGCTCACTGTGGATAGCATGGATAGACTATTATGTACTCAAAGGGACAAGTTTGTGGGAGATACTTATTACTCAAAATAGTTGCTAGTGTATGAGAAAATTACTTCAGCTAAGGAGTATTGCTATCAAGTTCTTGGTGTAAAGAGAAGATGGGTCAGTTTGGAACACAGGTGGCTTGAATTTCACTACTGCTAAGGTTTGGGAATGAAACAAGAATTTTGAGAGAATAATTTCTTACTTAGAATTTCTCATTGAATCAAAGAATCCTTATATACATTTGATGGAGCCTAAATCTAGCCTAAAATTTCTGCAATAAGAAAGGGATAAATCAGAATAACAAACAAAGCAACAAAATCCTAAAAAACATGGAAACTACTTCTACATTATCTCCTATATTCACCAATTCAATCTCAAATCTCCAACACTCCCCCTCGAGCTTAGGAATAAATATTCTTTATTCCAAGCTTGCTAAGAATACTTTCATGACTTGGCTTTGGCATGTTTTTTGGTGAGTACATCAACTTCCTGTGAATGAATGGGAATGTAGGACAAGTTAATGCCACCTTCTTCAATCTCTCTCTTGATAAATCTTCGATTGATTCTAACATGCTTCATCCGATCATGTTGAAAAGGATTGTTCACAATGCTTATGGCTTATTTAAGTATCATTGTACGGTTTAGTAGGAGAAGAAACCGGTATTTGTAAATCTGCCATCAACCTTTCTAGCCATATCACTTCACAGATTCCCTGTGCAATTGCTTGAAATTCTACCTTGGCACTACTACTAGCAACTACTAATTGTTTTTTGCTTCTCTAAGTAACCAGATTACCCCATAACTTTGTGCAGTACCCTGAAGTCAACTTGTAGTCTTCACTTCCAACCCAACCTGTGTTGACCTAGCCCTCTATATTTCTCTTGTCACACTTTTGAAGTATGAGTCCTTTTCTAGGAGAGCCTTTGAGATACCTTAGTATATGATTTACTGTCTCCATATGTCTCTTAGTTAGAAAGTGCATAAGCTGATTTACCATGATCATGGCATAAGCAATAACTGGCCTTGAGAGAGACAAATAGATCAATCTTCCAACTAGGCGTTGATATCTTTCTCTATCCATGGTTGGCTCGTTGTCACCAATTTTTCCTTTCCAGCTCTTCTCAAGCGGAGTATTAACCGGCTTACATCCTAGCTTTCCGATTTTATTTAGCAGATCCAGATTGTATTTTCATTGTGAAAGAAAATACCCTCTCTACTTCTAGCAATTTCCCTCCCAAGGAAATAATTTAGAGGCCCCAAGTCTTTGACTTCAAATTCTTTTTTCAACTGATGCTTGAGTTCTTGAATCTCAACACTATCATCACCTGTGAGTCGTCCACATACACAATAAGAATTGATCTTTTTCTTACTTCTCCTTTCTTTATGAAGATAGCGTGGTCAACCTTTCCTTGGTTGTAAGCCAACCGATTTAGTGTAGTGCTAAACCTTGTGAACCAAGCTCGTGGAGACTGTTTTAACCCATATAAAGATTTTTTCAGTTTACAAAATTTTCCTGCTTTCTTTTCTGACTCAAAACTAGGTGGAATCTTTATGTACACTTCCTCATCAAGTTCACCATTCAAGAAGGCATTTTTTATGTCAAGTTGATGCAGCTCCCAGTCAAGATTAGCTGTAAGGAGATAAGGACTTGGATTGAGTTTAGTTTAGCCATAGAAGCAAATGTCTCCTCATAGCCAATCCCATAGGTCTGTGTAAAGCCTTGTGCCACCAATCGAGCCTTATATTGTTTTATGTCTCCATTCGTCTTATATTTTACTATGAACACCCATTTGTTACCAACAACCTTCTTATTCTTTGGCAAGTCAACCACTTCCTAAGTGCCATTCTCAAGTAGGGCTTTCATTTCTTCTAGGACTGCTTCTTTTCATTTTAGCTCCTCTAGTGCTTCATTGATACTTTTCGGTATCGCAACACTATCAACTTCGTAGTGAATGCCCCTAATTTTCTGGAGATAACTAAGAATAATCTAAATAATTGGAAATAGAGTATTTAGCACATGACATTCTTCCTTTTCGGAGGGCAATGGGCACATCCAAGTCACTCATCACATCTGCTTCATTAGGAACCAATTCCGAATTGGGCTCTTGAAAGGTTTGAGGAGCTTTAGGCCTTCATGAATAAACCAAAACTGGTTGTTGCTCAATCACCGGTTCTTCCCCTGGAGAAATCACTTCAGTAGTTTATGGATAGGACTCCAGGAACTCGAATGACTGTTAGATGTGACTTGACTCGGATTTGGATAATTTGAAACAACATCTTGGGAGATAGGCAGTGAAATTGTAGGATCCCAATGACTCTTTTCACTTTACTTCTCCCCCTCGAGAGAGGAATTAGAGTAGCATGAGTAGCTCTCAAAAAATATGATATCATAAATAGTCATGCTCATGGGTCGAATTCGGACCGGACCTAACATGATATTCTAACATTTTAAGTAAGTTCAAGTCTAGTTAGATTTGATTTTTTGAGTTTCATTTTTGTGCTCAAGCCTATTTTTATATATAATAATAAAGTTCAAGTCCACCCAAAGCATTATTATTTAAAATTAAAGAAAATAATTTTTTTATTTTTTTGTAAATTATTAATTTAACTAATTTAATTAATTTTGATTGAATTTATAAGTCATTTAAGTTTAGGTTTAATTTAATTTTATTAAATGTAATTTAAAATTAGATCATGATTTTGTATAAAAAAAAATAGCTCTATCATATTATAAATAATAAAGCAAATGCGCATTGTTCATTGTAAAAAATAAAACAAATAGGCTTTGTCTCATTATAATAAAAAATATTTTTGAATTTTCAAATCTGATTAAATTGGACCTAAGCTTTAAAAGAAAAACTCAAGCTCAATCTTATTTTTTTATTAGACTTAATTTATTTATCCAGACCCATTTAACGAGCTTAATATTTATGCCAAAACCCTTCAAAATTTCGAGTTAATTTTTGGTTTGAGCGAGCCACCCGACTCATAAGCAAGTCTAATCATAAGATATAAAGAACTTTTTTAAATCTGGAGAATAACATTTGTAGCTTTTTTGTGTTGGTGAATAGCCTACGAATACACATTTGATGGCTTTTGGCGATAATTTCCTCAAACTTGGTTCATGATTTAGCACATACATAGTACAATTAAACACATTTGGTGGTAGGGAGTTGAGAATTTCCGTGTTTGGGAAATGATCCAAGAGAACACTAATTGGAGTCTGAAATTTGAGAATTTTGGAAGGTAGGCGATGGATCAAGTATGATGATGTGAGAATAGCTTCCCTCTAGTATGAATTCGGAAATGAGTTTGTGATCATGATGGAACAAGCAACTTCTAACAAATGACAATTTTTTCTTTCATCTACTCCATTTTGTTAAAGAGTATAGACACAAGAACTTTGATGATGGATGCCATTGTCACAAAAATATTGGGTAAGCTCTTTTGAAAAATATTCCCCCTTTTATCTGTGAGAATAATTTGGATTAAGGTTTGAAAGACATTCTAAACATATTTATAGAATTACTTAAACAATGAGTAGGCTTCGAATTTTTCTTTCATTAGGTAGACCCAACAAACCCTTATGTGATTGTCTATAAATATAATAAACCATCGGGCTCCTGTCAAAGTTACAACTCTTGCTGAACCCTACTGTATATAAGATGAAATGATTTTGAGGGTTTGCACGAATGAGAAGGATAACAACTGCGAGATTGTTTGGCAAAAACACATCGCTCACAATCAAAGGAAACATTTTAATCGGTAAACAAATGTGGATACAAAGCTTTCAAATAAGGAAAACTAGGATGTCCTAGACGCATATACCATAACATCAAATCTGAACTAGAGGAGATGGAAAGACAAACTACTTGGTAACTTAACTATCGAGGAAGTACCAGTTAATAAGAGATAACAAAGGTCATTTTTCCCCTCAGCATTGCAATCTTCTTGCCAGAAAATCAGTCCTGAAGTTCACAATGAGATGGGAAAAAATTACAATACAGTTCATATCCCTTGTCAACTTACTAACAGATAATAAATTGTAAGTTAAGTTAGGCACATGAAAAACAACCTTAACAATAGATTTGAAACATAAACCATTCCTCTCCCTACTACAGAGGATTTCTTTCCGTCTACTTCCCAGACATTAATAGTCTAATCAGTTTTTCATATGTGTCAAACACATCATACAACCGCGTCATATGGTTCGAAGCATCCGTATCAATTATCCAGCATTTTTCATCCATGGCTCTTAACAAAAAAGAGTGGCTCATATTACATTTTTTGGTTAATGTAGTAATGGGGTTTTGAAAACTGTGAAACTCTGATTTAGTGGAGGAATTTGGATGAATCAATAGCTGTCAAAGCATCTTCACTTGTTCAGCTATAAGGTTGAGCTCACTTGGCTTAGTTGAATCAATTTCTGCCACTTATGCTGCACAATGTTGCCCTTGCTGATTTTTTTGGTTTGTAGGTTTTCCATGGAGAACCTAGCAATTTTCTCGTGTGTAATTTGTTTTATGACAATGGTCACACCACAGTTTTTTTTTGGGTTTTTAACCACGACCACCATTTTTTTATTTCTCGCAAGTACCGAGCTTTATCTATCAGTTGAACCTGATTCTAAATTGAGCTGATACAACATGACACATTTTCTAGTCTCTCTTTTGTTACCTCTACATATATTCTTTAAGTGTAAAAAGTGGTTTCATCCCAAGTAATCTCCCATGAACTTCATCCAGATCTAAATTGAAACCTTACAAGAAATCAAACACACGTTCTTTTTTAAGCAATTTTTTGTATTTTTTAGCATTTGTTGGATAACTTTAGCCTACTTCATAAAAGAGATCCATCTTCTGCCATAATTTCATCAGAGAATTGTAGTATTTGATGACTATAGTACTCTCTTGCCAAGTATTATGGATCTTTGATCTGATCTCAAAACACTAGGAAATGTTTTCAAGATCGGACTAAATTTCTTGGACGGCATCCCGAATCTCCTTTCTCGTATTGTAGAAGAGGTACATCCATCCAATGTTAGGCTCCTTTGAATTAATAAGCCATGCCATGATAATGGAGTTTTCTACCTTTCATGCTTCATAATTTGCTGCTGTTGCTTATGGTTGTGGCATTACTTCTGTCAAGTAATTAACCTTCCCTTTATCATGAATTACTAACATAACTTATTGGAACCACTTGCGAAAATTGATTCCGTTCAATTTATGATGAGTGATCTGTAAGGAAAAATTGTCAAATAAAGAAGAGGTCGAGGATCCAGTTTTTGAGCATACTAGTGTCACTTCACTGGTAGTCAAAGATTCTACAGTTCCCAATCACTGGATTATCGTTGGCCATCGTAACTTAGAAAAAAAAAATTTTTCAAAAAAGCAGAGTCACCAGTTTGGTAGCTTCGATACCATGAAATAAGAATTTTGAAAGAATAATTTCTTACTTAGAATTTCTCATTAAACCAAAGAATCATTATATACATGTGATTAAACCTAAATCTAGCCTAAATTTTCTACAATAAGAAAGGGATCAATCAGAATAACAAACATAGCAATAAACTTTTAAAAAACATGGAAGCTACTTTTACATTATCTCCTATATTGACCGTAGACAATCCATTTATTCGAGGTTAATTTATATTTTAAGATTAAAACTTTAAATATTTTTATTTATTTTTTGTATTGTATTTAGTTTAGAGTTATTATTATTTTTTAAAAAAAATAAAAGGAAAGAATTGCTTTGCTGAAACTCGAAAATGATTTAATTCTAATTGTGTTGTTAAATTAAAAGTGTTTTAATTGAAAAAAGACTATAAAAAAGAATTTGTTTGAGAGGTGGATTTGAATTAAAAATTCAATGTTGAACTTGATTAGGAGATTTAAACCAAAAAAACTCATTTTTCTATTGTAATTAAGATTAGAGGCCTATAAAAAGAACTCATTAGGATCAATTAGAAATAATCAAGAATCAATCAAAAAAATCAAGAGAGAAAGAGTAAAAAAAAGACAAAAAAATTAAGATTTTTTTATAGTCTTTTATGGTGTTTTGGGTTTAGATAATTAGAATTTTTTTTGAAAATTTTGTGTTGAGGAACTTAGTAATCAAAGAAGAAACAAAAAGCAATTAGCAAAAGCAAAACATTGTCTCTCCACCATCTTCACTCCATTGTCGAAACTTAATCGCCCAATAATGAAGCTCAAATTATCTAGCCGACCTTCCTTTTTCAAGCTTGGTCAAAATTTTGTTAGGCCATTCCAAGTTCAATTTATTTTGGATTCGACTTAGACTTGGTCCAATTGGTATAATTTTTATTTGTGTTTATTTATTTTATGCTATTATTTATGGATGTTTTAAAATATATAAAATAATAATAATAATTTTTTTAAAATTAATTCATGATATCCTACCAAATGATTGAAGAATTTTTATAGGTTTAAAAATTTTAAATTATGAATTCTATCAAACTATTGAAAATTTTCATAATAAATTTTGAAAAACAAGTTTTTATTCTACCACATGATTGGAGGATTTAACTATCGAACTATGAATTCTACTAAATGATTGAAGAATTTCATAACGAATTTTAAAGAAAAAATAAAATTTCAATCCTACCAAATGATTGGAGAATTTAAATCTTACAAAATATTGAAAAATTTATTAATTCTTTTTTAAATTTTCATCAAAGATTTTTCAAATAAAAATCCTACCAAATGATTGGAGGATATGCATTGATATAAAATCATACCAAACATTTGAAAGATTTTATTAATTATTTTTAAAATTAATTTCTTAAAAAAAAACACACTAATGTTTTTGACAACAGATTCTCTTCAAGGTATGCACAAGTCTTTATAAATACTCTTGAGGTGAGAAAATTATCTTAAATTGCTACCAAATGATTAGAGTAACTTTAAGATCAATTTCCAATATTAAATTATTCGATAAAAATACGAATATGTTTCAAGGCTTGGATAACAAGAAATTAAATTGGTGCTATCCTTCGATGAGTGTTGTAAAGGTGCTATAACATTTCTCACATGTAATCATACTCTCGAATCTAATAATGATTTTGTACATTATAATCTACTTTTTAAAAATACCCAAGTCAAACTCAGGATATCTCATTAAAATAAGACAGATTCAATTAGGTGACTAATCCTACCAAATAAAAAAGATTGATGGTGACTCCCTAAGTCAAGTCTAACTATAGGCCTATGGATTTATACATTATGATAGTTTGGTGACATCACTAGGGAGAGCTGAAAGTCAAGCCAATAAATAAATTTATGCTATCCAAGCCGAATGTTTTCCCTAAAATTTTTTCTTCTTGATGTATTTTCAAGCTTTTAATTTTTATTTTTCAAGTTGTTAATATTCTATCATGCATTTACATATGCATAACATGAGCTCTATACCCAGGCTATCTTTTAAAAAGGAGTAAAGTACCTATGCTTTGTGATATTTTATATCTCCATATGGACTAGCAAAATACTTTTACTCAAATTGAACATTTTTCTGCTTGTAGCCTATGATAAGCGAGGATTAGATTATCTTACTAGTCTATGATAGATAATGATGTGAGAACAATTTGAAAATCTTTAGATTTAACCCAAACCATATATAGTAAAACATAATAAGCAAATTCTAGGTTAAAGTCATGTCCACCTATTATTAGAATGTAACCCTAGTTAGGACATATGGGTGAACTTTTTGGCTTTATTTGATTTTTTATTTAGTGTTAAGTTGTTGTATGTTGTGTGTTGTGTGTTGTATTTTAATCTAGCATCACTAACATATGTATTCATCCATACATCATAATATGACAAACACCAATATATGCATTCATTTACCTATTCATACATTATTGTGCATACAATCATATATTTATGTATAATAATTTGTTGTGTCAAGCATTCAACACATTTATTCATTCATGCATATAGGATTTTTAAACAAGTTAGGTTAATCTTAAAAACTTTGGTGTAAACATTTAGTAATATGTGCATGCTAATTATGGTACACAAAGTTCAAAGATAGCTCCACCGTCTAAGAACCTCACTCACCACTAATACAATACCAGAGCCTGAGCTAGACAGATAGAGCAGACAAGTAGAAAAACTCCAATCTTTTTTACAAGATAGAGAAAGCTCAAGAAAAGTTGAAAAGAGAGTTGAATAAAATCTTGAAGGTCTTAAATAAGTTGAATAAAAAAGAGGGGTAGAAGAAGTTTAAAGTCAGCCAAAGCATCCAGTGCAAGATGTTATTAATCCTTTGTACCCTCAATGATTTAATTTTTACCAAGGCTAACCTTCACAAGGGACACAAGAAAATTTTTCTGGGGCATATCCCTACACCTATTAAAGAATGCAATCTACTACTACACAAGATCAATTGCAAAATTATGTTAATCCAATCTTTGGGGAAAAAACTTCAGAACCAATCCAAGTCCTTGATCTAAATGATCGAAAAGAGAAAGATAAGTTAAAGTTAAAAGTGGTCGAGTCACTAGAAGACTCAAAAACTAACCAAAAGATGAACATGATCAAGGAAAGGTTACAAGCAGTGAAGGGATTCGGTTTATGGTTCCATTGATGCTGCTGGGCTTTGTTTAGTCTTAGATGTTGTTACTCTTCCAAAATTCAAAGTTTTAAAGTTCAAAAAATATGATGGTACAAAGTGTTTGATAACTCATGTTATCATGTACTACCAAAAAATAACTACCTATATTAGTGATGAAAAATCATTTATGCATATATTCCAAAATAGCCTTACTAGTTCTACGACAAGATGGTATGTCCAACTTGATCTATCCAGCATTCACTCATGGAAGGAGCTAGCTCATGACTTCATTAGTCAATATTGCTATATAATAGATCTAGCTCTTAATCATTTTTTCTTGCAGAATATAAAAAAAAGACAATCGAGTTATTTAAAAGTATGCCCAAAAGTAGAGGGACGTAACTATTAAAGTTCAACTATATTTGACTGAAAAAGAAACTATAGTGCTATTTGTGAAAACCCTAAAGGTACCTTACTATGAGAAAATGATAAGGAATACAATGAAGAACTTCATTGATATGGTTATTTCAAGAGAGATTATTAAAAATGGCATCAAAAATGACAAGCTTAAGGAAGAAGAGACCATCAATACAAAAAAAAAGGATGTTTAAACAAAAAGAAACCAAAGCTCAAGCTATGAATTTTGAAGGGCAACAATTCAAAAATTATGCTTTATATCAATCACCTGTTCATCTTGCTTACTATCTCATAGTTAACAATATTATGCAAGCTTATTACCAACATGTTTCATAACTAACTTATCCATCAACTTACTAATCAGCCTTTTAAATACATGTATATGAGCCTAATCATATCACTAGACTAGTTTTAAGGCCTAATAACCAAACGAGTGATTTGAGGATATCTTAAAATAATAAAAAATGCTTGTGTTAATCTTATCCCTATGACTTACATTAAGTTATTTCTAGAACTGGTTAAAAATAACCCAGTATGTGAAGTTAAGTTGGAACCATTAAAGCCATTATATCTTAAATGATATGATGCTAATGCCATACATGATTACCATAATAGGAATCATGATCACTCTATAAAAACCTATCATACATTAAGTACAAAGTGCAAAGTTTGATCTGAGCAAGCTTGTTGAGTTTCGATGAATTAAAGAGGTTGAATATCAATAAAGACCCTTTACCTTATCATCTAAGGGCATAATTTTGGAAAGGATATGAAAAAGCTGATTGAAAACTGCTTGTCATTTTAGGATTTCTTTTATGTATTAAGATTTCATTTTATTTTTTATCATTTTAATAAAAATGGCAAATATGATACATTTTATGACATTTTCTCTTTCATGAATCACAGTTATATGCTTTTATCTTCTCATATTTTCTTTCATACCCATTCTTATATTCTAAATAGTGAATGTTCAGCCAATAATGATTATAATGTAAGATTCAATTTTGAAAACTCATTCTACTGATAAACTTGATCTATGAAGATTATTTGAGCAAGTTATGTAAAAAGAGTTCAAAAACAAGTTATGAAGATTAGTTGACCATTTATTGAAAAGTAAAATAATGACGTCTCATAAGCATATGGTCATTTATAATGATCTATCCATAAGCGAGTCTATATTTAATAAGGGTCTTCAATGAAAGTATTCATGTTCAAGATGAAAAATGGCCATCTTTCTTTTACCTTTCACGAAAATAAAATTTGTCCATTTACTATCCCTTTTGAACTTATTATGATTTTTTTTCTAAAAATCTTAACCAAAGATCACCCTCCACATTGGGAGACAAATTTTGAGAAAGATTTGTTTGAAAAAAAAAAAAAAGAAAATATCACAAAATGTCTCAAATATGAAGATTGAAAAAACCCTTTTCATTAAAAGAAAGGCGAATGCTACAAATGATCTAAGGGGTAAAGTAGAAAAACATTTTATTAGTAAATTCTTCTAAAAAAAAAACTAATGAAAAATAATGGATATGAAAAAATAAAAAGAAGAAAAAAATGAAATGGAAAAGGAAATGTGAAAAAATTGGGAAAATGCCAATGTGCTTCAAATTATGAAATGATTCTTTAGTTTGTAACCCTTCAAACACATATTTTAAGTCTATTTTATCTTTTCTTTCATAACCATTCAACTTAACCTACATTATATCCCTTACAAGTCCATTTTGATCAAATATAAATGTTGAATTAAAGAATCAAATATTAAACTAAGGCATGTTTGTGATAGAGAAATAAGACCACGATTTGTTCCAATATTTTAGGATTAGTTTGAAATTAGATAGGGATGTAAATAAGGAACGAAGTGAAAAAGAAATGAAAAGAAAAAAAAATTGAAAAATGAGAAAAAAATGGAAAGAAAAAAAAAAGAAAAATGAGAAATGAGAAAAATGTGAAAAAAAAAAAGAAGAAAAGAATACTCAAATTGAAAATACGAAAAGATGATTTAGGTATAAAATATTTTGAGTAAAAAATATCAATGTCAACTGATGATTTTAATAAATTAGGGCAAGGTTTAATAAGCTTAATTATTTGGTAATTCAATAAAATGAGTTTTTGATAAGGAATTCTGAATTAGGATTCAAAATTGTCTGAGTATTCATTATTTGAATATTGATATCTCATCCAAACAATCACAGTGATTTACTTTTATTCATCTTGACCAAATCTCTTTTATTCCTTTCAATAATGAATACTCATTCCCTCTATTTTTCTTAGTTCTTTTATCATTTCTACATACCTAGAATGAATAGAGGAAACTTATAATTGCATTACATTTGTCATGATCATGAAATGATGATAAATAAATGAATGATAATGTTTATAAAAGATTATTTAAAAAGAAATCCAAGATGACAAAGAGAAGAAAATGAAATGAGAAAGAAGCTTGAGGAAATGTTTTGTAGATATAGTGACCAAGTGATGCAAACAGCAATGGGTCAATCAATAGAGTCTGTAAGTTTTTAGCAAATGATGGAAACGGATCAGTTGATAGAATTTATGAGTTAATTTTGAAATTATTAGTATTAAAAAGCTAAAAAAAAATTATGAATGTGAAATTAAAAAAAGATCATGGGGCAATTATGATCATCTAAGAGATTGAAAAGGAATGATTTGGGAACTTGAAGAATGAAGACACTTGAATGATCTTGAAAACCTTTTTTGCCATAATTAGAGTTGCATTCATAAACATTACACGCATGTAATTTGTTTGATAAAAAGTTATGATCTTAGATTTTGAAATGATGATTAATGAGAATGTGAAATATTTTTACTTGATGACAGGTTTTCTCAAATATGAGATTTTAATCCTTGGTAGAGGATAATTTTTGAAGATAAGATTTTGATTCCTGATGAAAAATTTTTGAAAAAATGAGTAAGGTAATAATCCTCAAGTAGAGGAAATATTTTACAAAAATAAAACCTTTTAATGAGAATTTAATCATTGGTGAACGATAATTTTAGAAGATAAATTTTGATTCCTGATGAGAAATTTTTGAAAAAATAAGTAAGGTAATAATCTTCGATTGAGGAAATATTTTGCAAAAATAAAGTCTTTTGATGAGATTTTGATTCTTGTATGAGGAAAACTTTGTGAAGATAAAGTTTGAAACCTTTGGATAAATAAAATGATTCTGAGAAAAGTTGGTAAACCTTAGTTAAGAAGCTCTTTCAATTTTTAAAGTTTTATAACATCTATTTAAAGCAGGTTTTTCATTTCAATGTGAGAATCTCTTATGCAAATCCTTGAGAGGATGAATTTTAAATTTGAACTTTTCAATTAAGAATCTTTAAATCTTGGATGTGAATCTCTAAGATTTTTAAATATAAATCTTTGAATCCTTTGATGCGAATCTCGAAGAATTATATAAATCTCAAGAACTTTTCAGTGAGAATCTTGAATCTTTGATTTGAATATTTGAATGAACCTTTGATCTCTTTCAAATAAGAATCCCTTTTAATATTTCAAAAGTTGTTAAGCCTCTGATGAGAAGAGCCTTTTTTAATATATTTTTTAAAGTTGTTAAGCCTTTGTGCATAGGGTTTTATTAGAATGAGATTTTAAAACTATTAAGAAAATCTTTTTAAATATGAATCTTTGATGAGAATCTCAAAAATTTTTCAAATGCGAACCTTTGAATCTTAGATGTGAATCTCTAAGATATTTGAATGAGAACCTTAATCTTTTATTTGAATCTTTAAGAGTTTCAATTGCTAATCTTTGAATCATTTGCGAATATTTGAATCTTAAATTATTGCAGATCTTTGAATCATTTGTGAATCTTTAAATCTTAAATTTTTTCGAATCTTGAGTCAATTGCAAATCTTGAAACTTGTGAATCTTTAAACTTTTGTGAATTTTTGAATTTTTACGAATCTTGAATCTCTTACAAATTTTGAATTTTTATGAATTTTGAATCTTTTACGAATCTTTGAATCTTTGTGAATCTTGAATCGTTTACGAATCTTTGAAATTTTTTTGCAAGTCTTGAATCACTTATAAATCTAGAATCTCTTGCGAATCTTTAAACTTTTGTGAATCTTGAATTTTTGAAAATCTTGAATCTTTTGTGAATCTGAAATTTTGTGAATTTTTTAATTCAATTTATTTGCGAATCTTTGAACTTTTGGGAGAACCTTGAATGTTTTGCAAGCCTTAAATTCAAATTGAGAATCTTTGAATTTAATTGCAAACTTTTGAACTTCAAGTTGAGAAGTCTTGAATTTCGAATTGCGAATCTTAATCCCTTGTGAATCTTGAATCTTTTGTAAATTTTTGAATCTTTGCAAATCTTAAATATTTTGTGAATCTTTAAACTTTTACGAATATTAAATTTTTTAGAATCTTGAATCTTTTGTGAACCTTAGAGTTTTGTGAATCTTTGAATTCAATTTATTTGTGAACCTTTGAACTTTTGGGAGAACTTTGAATGTTTTGCAAGCCTTTAAATTCAAATTAAGAATCCTTGAATTTAATTACGAACTTCTGAACTTCAAGTTAAGAAGTCTTGAATTTTAAATTGCGAATGTTTAAATTTTCAATTGTAAATTTTTTAATTTCAGTTGCAAACTACGAATCATTACTATAGATGAGAATCTCTAGATTTTTTTTATATCAAATTTGGATGTAATGGGTGTCTATATCTTTGCACAATTCTTATTTCACAGAAAATGTACAAATAGGGTAACTGTACATACCCTATTTAGTTCGAGGTCAATTTATATTTTAAGATTAGGCTTTGATTTCTTTTATTTATTTTTGGTATTGTATTTAGTTTAGAATTATTATTATTATTTTAAAAAAATAAAGGGAAAGAATTGTTTTGCTGAAACTTGAAAAGGGTTTAATTCTAATTGCATTGTTGAATTGCAAATGTTTTAATTAAAAAAGACTATAAAAGAAAATTGGTCTCAGAGGTGGATTTGAATTAAAAATCCAAGGTTAAACTTAATTAGGATATTCAAACAAAGAAAACTCATTTTCCTATTATAATTGGGATTAGAGGCCTATTAAAAGACCCCATTATGATCAATTAGAAACAATCAAGAATCAATTAAAAAAATCAAGAGAGAAAGAGTAAGAAAAAAAATTAAGAGTTTTTTTATGGTCTTTTTTGGTATTTTGGGTTTAGATAATTAGGATTTATTTGGGAGTTCTATGTTGAAGAACACAATAACCAGAGAAAAACAAAAAGCAATCGACAAAAGCAAAACTATCGCACTATCTCTTTGCCATTTTCACTCCACTGCCAGAGCTCAATTGCAACAATGCCCAACCCATTCACCATCTTAAAGAAAAATCAAGGCTAATAGTGAAGCCTAAATCATCTAGCCGACCTTCTTTTTCAAGCTTGGTCAGAATTTTGTTGAGCCATTCCAAGCTCAATTTATTTTGAATTCTGACTTAGACTTGGTCCAATTGGTATAATTTTTATTTGCTTTTATTTATTTTAAGCTATTGTTTATGGATGTTTTAAAATATATAAAATAATAATACTTTTTTAAAAAAATTAATTCATGATATCTTGCCAAATTATTGGAGGATTTTTATGGGTTTAGAAATTTTTAAATTATAAATTCTACCAAACTATTGAAAATTTCATAATAAATTTTGAAAACAATTTTTCATCTTATCAAATGATTTGAGATTTAAAAATCAAATTATGAATTCTACCAAATGATTGGAGAACTTTATAATGAATTTTAAAGAAAAAAATAATTTTTCAATCCTACCAATTGATTGGAGAATTTAAATCTCTGAGGTAAATTTTACTAAAATATTGGAAGATTTAATGATTCTTTTTAAAATTTTCATAAAAAAGGTTTTTCAAATTAAAATCCCACCAAACGATTGGGGGATATGTATTAATATATAATCTTACCAAATTATTGAAAAATCTTATTAATTGTTTTCAAATTTAATTTTTCAAAAAAAAAATACATTAATGAATTTGACGACGAAGCCTGGTCAAGGTAGGAAACAAGTTTCCATGAATACTCATGATGTGAGAAAATTATCTTAAATTACTATCAAATGATTGGAGTAACTTTAAAACCAATTTCTAATATTAAATTATTTGGTAAAAATTACAAATATGTTTCAAGGCTTGGATAACACGAAATTAAACCGGTACCATCCTTCGATAGACATTGTGAGGGTGCTATAATCTTTCTCACATATAATCGTACTATCAAATCTAGTAATGATTTTATAAAATCTATCTTTTAAATATACTCGAGTCAAACTTGAGATATCTTTTTAAAATGAGACATATTCAGTTAGGTGACCAATCACACCTAACAAAAAAAATTAGTGGCGACTCTCTGAGTCAGGTCTAACTATAGGTTTCGGATTTATATGTTATGACATAGACTAATTCAATCTCAAATCTCCAATAGGGAAGAGTTAAGGCCTAAACAAGTAAAGGTAGAATGGCACAGACTTCTTTAGTGTCAATTTCACATCCTCAAATGTGTCATCATTGCTTAGATGGTTATTCTTAGTAGACTCCTTACAAAAGATAGGCTGATAATGGAAAATTGCTACAAATGAAGAATTTGTTCTCTCTAAATAGGATAACAAAAGTAGGAATCATATTTTTTTTAGCTATAGTTATTCAATGGCTGTGTGAAAATAGGTTTTGCAACTTTGTAATCTGATTAAGAAGATAGTTAGCTGGGAAAATATGTTTAAGTGGCAGTAGAGAAACTCAAAGGAAAATCACTTATCTCCATCCTCTTTACAGTTACTTAAGATGTATATCTATACATGATATGGAAAAAAAGGAACCAAAGGCAATTTAATAGACCTAGCAAATCATGTTTCCCTATCGTATTTGACACGTATAATTACACGAATTATTAAAAACATGAATACAACACGAATTATAAAACGTGTTTAAATTCTAAACACAAATACAATACGTTTAAAATGTGTATTACATACAACACAACACAATTAACATCTATGCAATTAATCGTTTAAACACAACATGAATAATATACAAATAACACGAATATACACGAATAGATATGACAAACATGAATATTTATAAGAATACGATTAAAATAATAAATAATTATAAACTATCCATCATTTACAACTTAATAAATTTGACATATTAATAATATAAAAAAAACTTTCATTTTAAAAATAACAAAATTTAATACTCATTTAATATGTATTTAATATATATTTATTTAATTTATATTACATAATTATATTAATTTTTAGTATCAAATTCAAAATGATAAACTATTAAATATTAAAGAATAAAATAATAATGTATAAGACTAACATTAATATTTATATTATTAATATAAAAATAATTTTATAATAATTATTAAATGAGTATCATAATTAAATATTTAAAATAAATTTTTTATGATATTAAATAACTAATTAAGTATCATAATTAAAAAATTAAAAATTAAAAATTAAAATAATTTTTATATATTTATATTAAATTAAAATAAATATAAAAAATATATTAAACGTATTAAACATATTAAATGTATATTCGTATGATAAGATTAAATTAAATATATTATTCATATTGTGTCACATATTTAGACTAGTTAATACATATATGACATAAATTATGTCGTATCGAAATTCATATCGATACGAATAAATATGAAATATATTTTTTTAAAATATATATTTTTTATATTATTTTTATATCGTATTATCGTATCATATATGAAATTATCATGTTTGATATATTTAACAATGTAGAATGCGCAAGGGAGCATATATGAAACCGCAGGGATATACTCTGTTTTCTGACTGTGGAGATTACACGACATTGCATCAAATGAGGTCAACAAAATATCATACGAGAGATAGGAATTAAAAAGAGAAAATTTTGCAAAAAAATTTATATGAAATTGTACTTATAATTATTGTACAGTTCATTGGTAGCAGTGAATTCACTGTGTATGAAATAATAAAATTATAAATTATCTATAAATAAATTAATAATTGCAATAACATGAAGATTT
Source organism: Durio zibethinus (assembly GCF_002303985.1). The sequence goes on along the minus strand of NW_019167949.1, from coordinate 7,625,581 downwards.
ATACAATGATGACAATTCAAATTTTAAGATACAGACAAAACGGAATAATCTTAATCGATAAACAATTTGATTTATAGACAGGGCATCAAATTAAAGGCAAAAAGTTGCTTATATTTTGACGTGGCACAGAATGAATAACATCACATGTGAGAGATCATTATCGATCCTCTAATAATTAATTATTATTAATTTCTAGTTTCAAAAATAATTTATTATTTTGTGTCATAAAAATCTATTATGTCCACTTTCCATTTATAAGCTGTTACAAAGTATAAAAATAGGTTAAAATACTTTAAAATATATTTGCTTACTATTTAAATTTATATATCATTTTATAATTCGATTAAGGATATATGATTAATTTAAGATTATTATTTGGATTGAAAATTTGTGTTTAAAATTTTGTTAGAAAAATATGATTTAATAATTTTAAATATTTAAATTATTATGAAAAAAGTGCAATGAATTAAAATGTCAAAAAAATATGCATAAAATTATAAAAATATAAATTCATTTTACTCAAAAAATTTAAGTTGACAGAAAAGCACTGTTTAAGAGCTTTTTTTGTCTGAGTTTGCAAACAAACTTTTTAACTGAAAGGCTTTTTTTTTTTTTTTTTTTTTTGGTTATTGATCATTGAAATTAAGTCAAAACAACTTTTGAATACAAAAATCATTTTCAACCCGAATGCCAAAATTTTGTTTGAGTGTAGTCTTTTTTAAGAATTTTTTTTTAATCTTTCTTTAGCTGGACAAGAGATTTTTTTTTTTTTTTATCTTGAAGTGTTTTTCAAAAGGATTGAACTTCCTAAAAAAAAACTTATATGTACTTAAATTAAAAATTTTAAAAATATTTAATATAATATTTGAATTATAAATTATTAATTAATATATTATTTATAATTATTTTATTCATTTTATATTATCATTTAAAATTAATTATATTAATAATAAATAAATAATATATATTAATTAATAAATTTATAATCAAATATTATATTAAAAATTTTTTAAATTTAAAAATCACACGAGTCATATCACTGTAATTTAAAAATTATTGCCACATTAAGTCTTTAAAAAAACTCCTACGATAGGATAATCTCCATAGAGTCTAACAACTAGGCTGGCTGGCTGCCTTCTTCACATGTTTGTCTTTTCATCACCAACATGATCACGCCACCTCAGCCACGACCCTGCGAGCATTGTGACACAAAGGTAATTAAAAGTTAAAGTTAGTGGCAACTTAGTAACTTCAAACTCAAAAGCCTCCAAAAAAATCTCACTTTTTTTTAGTTTGAAAACGATGATACAATGACGTGAGAATTTTTTTTTTAAATTCCTAAAATTTCCCATTTTCGCTCACAGACGGAACGCGAACCGCCGTTGCTGTGATAGCCAAACGCACACCTGCTCTCTATAACAATTTCCCTTTTTTTAATTAAAATATTAAATACCCAAAAAACCAGGTTCCAATTCTGCATTTACTATTCAATCAAAATCCGATTGAGTACGATTTTCAGTGTGGTGGGAAAGGTTTTCGCGAGGAGAGGTGTTGCGATTCTCTTTTTTTTTTTTTAATGTAATGAAAATCCCGCTCATGTTTCAAATCTTCGACTCAGTGCCAGCGTAGTTCAATAAAGCTAAAAGAGGGGAAAGGAAGGCCTTGGAATTTCTCTCATGGAAAAGCGCGTGTACGAAGTTTGGAAAGGAAGGAATGTAAGGGTGTCATTTTTTATTTTTACTTTTGTGGTTTTTTTTTTTTTTATCTAAATGCTCGGTTTGGTCATCTGGGTTTTTGTTAGATTTGTTTGGTTTGTAGAAAAATGAGTTGGCTTTTGATTGGTTTAGTCATTAGTGGGATTTTTAGGTTTGGGTTTTAATCTATTCGGGTTCTGATTAGTTTTTATCCTTGGTGAATTTTTGGTACTATGAATTATGATACTGAGAAAATGGGGGAAAACATGGAGAACTTATTAAGGCTTTCTTTTTGGGTGTTTTGACTGTTTGTTGATTTGTTTTTGCGTTGATGAAGTTAGCCACAGAGCTGTGGTTAAGGTTAATGAAGCATTGTTGGGAATGAAGCTTTTGCAATTTACTCTTATGACCAAATGGAGGACAAGCTTTGGCTTTAAAGGACAGTCAATAATGGATTGTTGAGTAGAGTTACGGAGTATGGCCTTGGATTTTTTCTGGTTGAATTGGTGTGCTTTTATGCCAAATTACTTTGGGGGAAAATAGGCCAAGTACATGCTTGATACATAGTTGATTTTATGTATTTTTGCATTTTAAGGGTGTTATGTGTGTGTTTGTATCTGTCACAAGAGCTGTAGTGTTACTTCTATGGGTGTATTAAGAGTTTGAAACTCATTCTCATCTCCCAATGTTTTCAGAGAATCTCATTGAATTAAGTATAATTATAATGTTATAAATTCTTGCAATTGTGGAAGATTCAATGGGATGGATTCTCTTCTGTTCTAGTTTACCTTTTCCAAATCTCAAACCACAATAACGAAGCCGTTGCTTTGCTGAGTTTGGTGATTGTGAGGATACTTGCTACTTTGATAGTGTGGCAATCTTTGGATCAAAGGGATGCTTTTGTGTAGGAATCAGTGCAAAAATATTGTTTAAATAGAAGGATGACCAATGTGGTCATAGTTTGTGGTTAAGATTTTTTAGATGAATTACCACATTTGGTGGAAGTGACAGGTAACATTTTCAATCCCTTAACAACCCTACCCTCCCAAAAAAAAAAAAAAGATTTTGAAGGAATATAAGGATAAAAAAAATTGGTTGGTATGTTTTTATGTAATTCACTCATTATTTGGATGTCAGAGTCATCGGTTTTTTCTTTTCTGGTGGTGGGATGGAGAGTGTTTGAATGAGTAATAATTTACAAGTTGAAGAAAGTAACATTGATTAGAAAAATCAGGCAAGGTTTAGGAGGGTGGGGTGTAAGCAACGCATTGTTCAAAATTGTTACTAACTGGATTTTGCAAAGATTGATGATCCAATGTTTGATGTTTTTCATGTTTGAGAGGTGTAAAAAATCTATTGCCACATGTTTTTTGTCATGGTATTTAGTGATAATGTACATCTGAGGATGAGAGTATATCAAGATTGAAGGCAATGTTATTGAGTGGTTCATTGCTCTCAGAAACTTGATATAGTGATAATTATTTTATGCTAGCTGCCCTAAAGATTGAATGAATGTTTTAAATTCAAAATTATTTAAGAGATCTAATCAGTATATGATCAAGGAGTAGGTTAGTGGCATGAAAAAAATGTTTACATGAGCTTGAAAGCCTTTTGAGCCATTAGATTGGTATAATCTTTTTTTTTTCCTTAAAACACATTTAATCTCGTTAAAGTTATTTCATATGTAAGCTAGACTTTCAGTCAGTGCATGTGGGGGTTTTCTAGTTGGCTCAAGGTTGTTGGAAAGGGCTTTAAGTGTAGTCAACTATGAGATGGTTTTAGGATTTAGACTATGATGAATGAAGATAAATGGTCTAATATTCACAGTTGATCTTATTGGGGAATTTTGCCAGTTTTCTATCATTTATGTTCACTTAGATAGGACTGAATAGCCTATGAAGTTTGCTTGATGGGGTTTGCTAGTTTTTTTCTAGTTTGTGGCAATGGAGGAACAATTTTTTTTTTCTTTTGGAAGTTCTATAGAATTTTGCAAAGATGGTTCCAGAAGTTTGAATTTGTTAAGAATTATATTGTAACCTTTCAGTTTGAGCTTTAATTGACTTTCTTGTCAAGCTTTAGAAAGAATATTCTGTTAGGAGCTTGTTTAGCTCAGTTACTGTTGCTATAAAAAGTGCTACTAAATATTAATAAAAAAAAGTCTTGGTGAAGTAGATTCTTTTAAGAAGTTCAACCCAGTAGAAATTATTTGAAATAGTTGATACTATATGTTTACTCATAAAAAATTTTCTTTAATTATATCTATCATCTATCATTGCAACTTTTTTCAGAAGCACCATGACCATAAATTTTTGGTCTTTAGAAACTTATTTTTAATACTAAAGGTAAAGCTATTTCTTCCATTCCCTTGTTTGATCCAGCTTTAGCTTTGTAGAGTAGTGAAGCTGTTCAAAAGATGGGCCAGACAAGCATTATATTTTACTAGTGAAGGGTTACAATCTCTTTAGTTATAGGCCATTTCCTTGTAAGCCTTTGATGCTGTTTAACTTGCTGTGAACTTTGTGTAATTCATTGTGATACTACCATTACTGTGTTTTACAATTAGTTGATTGAAAGGCCCTACTTGGTTCCTTTCAAAGTCCTCTGTTGAGTGCTTGGTTTCTTTTCTACATTTTTTGAGGGTGCTATGTAATCATATTATGGTATCTACAAAACTGAAAGATGAATAATTAAATAAAAAAATTGCATATATAGTTAGCACATTATTTAATAGGAGAAGATTATTGCCAAAGGAAATAATGCTTTGAACTTTGAAAAAAGTTTTGTAAAATTGTTTATGCATGAGGATTTCAGCTATTGTCATGGGTCTTCTAGTATCCCTATAAGTTTTTGCTCTAGCTTGCAAAAGTACCGGATCAAAACCATTATAGCAATCATACGACTAGTATAGGAAGTAGGAGAAGATTTCATGATTGATTCTACTGCTCTGAATGCTGTCCAAGGTTAAGAGTTCCTCTTCGTTATAGCCTTATCCTTTTTTGTTCTTTTTGGAGCCCTATTGCTACTTGTGTGGGTTTGTAGCAAAGTATTGATCTAAATAGCATTTTATTAGTTTAGGAAATTTGCTTGCTAAATAATCTCTAGCCTTATCCTTTTTGGTTCTTTTTGGAGCCCTATTGCTACTTGTGTGGGTTTATAGCAAAGTATTGATCTAAATGCTCAACTGTTGATCTAAATAGCATTTTATTAGTCTAGGAAATTTGCTTGCTTAATAATCTCTCTGATCTTGATGTTATTCCCTTTTTGAAATTTTATAAAATTTATAATTAGCAAACAACATTGAAAAAGTTTAAAGCATTTATTCAACTTATACGTTGAAGCAAAAATAAAAACTTGGATGCAATGCTTAATTTGCCCCCCACTTTGATTGTTAATTAATTAGGATCTTGTGTTAGTTGGAACTGGTGAAAATACTAAGTTTCATATTATCAACAAGAGCGAACTACTATAAGTCCTCAATCTTTGTACTGGTCATGGATAAACTTACCAAGTACATTTCAAGATGGTATCCTTGGGCATGCTATTTGCAAATGATATCATTAGTAAACGAGACAGGTTGGAGGTAAATGAAAGTTAGAACTTTGAAGATTATTTTAGGATGCATGGGTGTAGGTTAACTACGACCAAAACTGGGTGCAATTTGTGAAAAATATTTAGAATGGCAACATTAAAATATGGAAGCCATAACACAACTGATGTTTTTCATTTTATCTTTTGCTTTCTTCTGTCTATACAGATCATGCAATTAATTTCATTTGGCATTTAATTCCTCTTCTATATGCATTTTGCAGAAGTTTGTTCTTGGTGGGAGGCTGATTTTTGGGCCAGATGCTAGGTCTCTGCTTGTTACCTTATTGCTGATCATTGTTCCTGTTATCATCTTTTGCGTATTTGTTGCAAGGCACCTTCGGCATTCATTTTCTCCATATAATGCAGGATATGCTATTCTGGTGGTAGCAATTGTCTTTACTATTTATGTAAGTGATTTTTACCTTTTAATTGTTGCTTGGGTTCTTTCTTGAGGTTTTAGAAAAACTACTGTTGAGTTGATCACCCTAGATGCCAGCAGAGTTAACTGTTCTTTAAGAACCTTACAAATTGCACTGAGTGCCTGTTTTTAATTGTTGGGATTTCTCAGCAATTATCTCTGTCATAAGTTTTCTGAACAAAATTTTCATGGGCATTTATTGAAGCTAAATTTTCAAGATGTAGAGTAAACAAACTTTTATGTTCCAATTCCAAAGATAATTGATCTTATGAATTTTAAAATATATTTTGGTGGAATATATGGTGGAACCCTTTCATTTGATCTTAGATCAATTGTTGACTTTTTACTGGTAATGGAGTTCTCATAGAAGTTTGGCCTTCTCAGATCTAGTTAAGATTAGGATAGCCCTTTCTAATTTCTGGACTTGATTATGGCGGATGCATTTTTAAAGTAGTATATCTTTTGGATAACTTTTTGTCTCTTATTTTTGTTGACTTTTTCTTTTGGGTTATCAAGTTGCTATTGATTTTAATAGCACAATTTATTTTGATAGGTGTTGATTCTTCTTTTCCTCACATCAGCCCGGGACCCAGGAATCATTCCCCGCAATTCACATCCACCAGAGGAGTTCCGCTATGATTCTTCTGTTTCAACTGAGGTTGGGGGTAGGCAAACACCTGGCCTTCAGTTTCCTCGAACCAAGGAAGTTATGGTTAATGGAGTTAATGTGCGGGTGAAGTATTGTGACACATGCATGCTTTATCGCCCTCCCCGTTGCTCCCACTGTTCCATTTGCAGCAATTGTGTGGAGCGTTTTGATCACCATTGCCCTTGGGTGGGGCAATGCATTGGACTGGTATGTTGTTTTCTTTGATAAGCCTGTTTACTGATACTGTTCTGGGCATTTCTTGCTCTCTTCTCTTGAGCAGTTTTTTGTTAGTAGGCTGACTGTTGTGTATATGAGCAGCGAAATTACCGGTACTTTTTTATGTTCGTTTCTTCGGCAACTCTTCTCTGCATCTATGTGTTCTCCATGTCAGCATTGTACATCAAGATTCTGATGGATGATCACCATGGAACAGTTTGGAAAGCGATGAAGGAATCTCCTCCGTCGGTCATACTAATGGCATATTGTTTCATTTTGCTGTGGTTTGTAGGCGGGCTCACTGGGTTTCACTCGTACCTCATTGCAACAAATCAGGTCTGTTAAGTTCTCCTTGTTGCTGTATGATAATTTAAGTAGTGCTTGATCTCAATTATTTCAAATCATAGGGCTTGGTATTTTTTTTGGAAAGGCACATAGAGCTTGAATGAAGTATGATAAAAATTATCCCAAGTCTTAGTTTTTTCTGCCCTCTTAACTTGTGAGAGCTTGGTAAATAAGTATGAGAAAAATCCACCAATGAAACATATTAGTAAGTTTTAGACCTTCAATCTAGCGGGAATAGAGGGTATGTGTATATGGATGGGGGGGAAGAGCACAAATTTTCATTTTGTGTAATGAGGAGCAAAGATCCATTTTTGTTGAATTCCATGAGTATTTTAGGAGTTAACTAATGTTCCTTCATGTCTTCCAGACTACCTATGAAAATTTTCGATATAGGGCTGACAACAGAATCAATGTTTACAATCGGGGTTGTCCAAGTAATTTTCTTGAAGTATTTTGCACAAAGATAAAGCCCTCAAAGAACAATTTTCGGGCTTTTGTTCAAGAGGAGGTACCAAGGCATACTTTGCCAAGTACTCAGGAAGCAGAAGTAGAAGATCGAGGTGGAGATCCACGTTCGAAGGTTGAGGATGATCTAGAGATCGGTGAAGATCTAAAGAAGATCTCCCAGCGACGTAATATTGAGGAAATTGATGAGGACATCCGCAGTAGAGGGAGCAATGGCCCTCCTCATACCACCTTGGAGGTTGATTTTGTTCTGGGTTCAGATCGTCAAGCTCCTACAATTCGATCTGACACTAGACACTCAAGTTGGGGAAGGAGAAGTGGTAGTTGGGAAATTGCGCCAGATGTCCTTGCTAATTCCACAGTTACTGAAAGCAGAAGCTATATCACTCCAAAAGAAGCTCGCCAATGATGGGGTAAGTTGTATAGTTGCCATTGCATGAATGATGATGTGCAGTCTCTTGGTTAGTGTTTTCCTGGTATGGAGGGGAAGTTTCATCGATTAGAGAATGACAATTATCCATTGGGGAGTGAAATTTACTCCCCTTTTAGGCTTGAAAACTTGTGTTACCATTTTTTTTTTTTTTACATTTTCTTTTGTTAAGCAGTCCATAGGAATGTGTCTTTGTAATTGTTTTGAGAAAAGTGAATAGTGTCTTCCTTTTATTCTTTGTTGAATGATATGCAACCTTGGGTGGAATGTCTAGTTTTGTTTTGATTTCATTTGTAAAATATTATGTCACTGCTCCAGACACGAAATTATCTAAAAGCTCTCTCTCTCTCTCTCTCATATATTTAACTTGGTTAGTTGCCGTTTATTTAAAATTTAATTAATTATATATTCATCTTTGATTTGTATTAAATATAAAAATTAACGTATTATAATTTGTGATAAAATATTAAATTTAAAATATATTTTTGTTAAAATTTTAAATTATATATATTTTTTTGTTTTCGTATTATTTATGTTATATATTTAAAATTATTATATTTGTCACACTTTAAGGCTTTATTTTATTTTCCTTTGTGCGATTACAAATTTAATGATGTGCCATTGAATAAGAAATCAGAAAAAGAGAATTGAAGTTGGACCAGTTTGTCGTTAAAACTATTGTCTGTTTGTAGACTCTACAAAGAAAGTGGAGCACTCTTCTATTTGGACAATAAGTTCAATTGTTGATTCTACGTATCGGCAACTCGCAAGTGATGCTCGTGCAACGTTTCCTTTAACATGAATTGACAGCGACTCAAAACAGCATAACAATCGGCTAAGATTCGTCTTGTTAGATAAAAAAATTTTAGATTCAAGTTTTAATGATAATCATTTATTGAGATCATATCGAATGCATAATTTATAATTACTTATTTTAAGATGTTAAATATGATACATCTTATCTTAACTTAAGAGATTAAATAATTTATTTACTTCATTTCTTGAAAAAAAAAAAAAAAACTTCTTTACATTCGTTTTTTTTAATTAATTTTTTTTTATTTTTCTTGATATATTCTAAGAATTGGTATCATCTAATAATTCTGCTTATGGATGTAATAATTTCTATTTAGAAATTGATGATAAAATTGAGCAATGTAATGGGGTCATTTCATCCAAACTCAAACAGAAATGGGCTTGTTGGATCTACAAACATAGCAAATTCAGAATTTCAAGACCCAGAAACATCATTAAGAACAATTATACTCAAGCAATAAGGATTAAAGCCCAAAATGGAGTGGGGGCAAGGTCCAACTCAAGAGCTTGCAGAGGCTTCTTTGAGTGCTGGGAAAGGAAACCTGATCTTGGACTACAAGGATGGTTAATTGGTTATGTTGAGATGAGAGGGAAAAGGTTAAAGATATGATAGTAACTACGCCATTCCAAGCCTGCAAAGTAAAAGCTGTGAAGGAGACCTCTTTTTTGTATGTGGGCCTAAAGTAACTGAGATATAAAGGAAGGAGCAGTAAAAATTGCAAATTTGAATCTCAATCTTGTTAAAATGGGATAATAAGTATTTGGGTCAACTGTTAATTATTACTTTAATTTAGATAACTTCAATTTTGAATAATGTGATATGATCGCATATTTTGTTTTTATTGAAGAATGAGATTCAAATTTAATTTTTTTAGTCAAATTATGTACCTACCAAACTATTTATATGTATACCTTAACTATTGCAATTAAACCGATCCCTATCTTCTAATTTAAAACCCTACTTGATGTGACATGATTCTCTATTTTAAAAAATATATATTATTGGAATAAATTGGAGTTGATCGAAATTAATTGGATTTGGGTTTTTTTTCTCATCCGTAATTTTACTATACTTTAAAAAAAATTTAATTTCAAAACTAGAGCAAAAAGGAAATAGTACAATAAGAAAACGAAAAATCTCAAAAATTAAAATTGAATAAAAATAGTTAGATAAAAATTAGATAAATTTCCGATCGATGTGATAGGAGTTGGTATTGATCTATCCTCAAACTTTGTTGCCTAACGACGAAATAAAGTAGAGTATGATGCTGTTTATATGGAAAATGGAAATTGGATCGTATCACACATGGAAATGGACATTCTAAAATATCTCTTTCATCCATTTGGAATTTTCTGGTTTCGCTTTCTTTGGACATGCATACATGGTTGCCATTCTATATTTAAACTCTCCTTCATCCCACGGCAGAGTTAGCCAAACATTTTTACAGAAATATTATTGTTTCTTAGTTCTTACCACTTTTTTTATTTTTACCAGCCCACTCTCTCAAACAGATTAAATTGCTGTTTGATAATTTGAATAAATTAAATATTGCAAAATTAAAAACTTAATTTTTTAATTTTAAATATTTTTAAAACCTTGGCTTCATTTGGTGTGTTTTTCTTCATTTTTTCCTCTTCGTTTTGACCACGTCAAATAAGTGATTGAGACGTGTGGTATTTGTTAGGAAGATCAAGTTGACTTGGAACATCAACATAGAAGCTTGGGGCAATACACAACATCACGTAAGAGAAGTTTTGAATTAAATATTATATTTTAAAGATAATAATATAAATTGATTAAATTAAATTTTAAATTCAACACCGATTTTTTTATCTATGATAATATTTGAAGGCCAAGGTGTCCGCAAGTTCTACTTACTCAGGTAGCTGTCTAAGATAAATTTGATAGAATAAAATACCAAGCTATAACATAAATTTGATCCTCTAATTTGATTTGAATTGCCAGCCTGAACTGTACTAATTTAGAAAAGGAGCTCAAACTTGTTTAGGGCTATACATTATTAGACAGGAAGGCTGGTATTGACCAAATTTTCGGACCATTCCTTTTCATTCTAACCTAAAAAAAAAAATCAATCACAAGGTTTGGTTTTTGTCATTTCTATTTTGAAACAAATAGAAACTTGACCCTTTATCATTATCTTTTACTTGATTTGGTTCCATTAATTGATTATTGCAAATAGTGCTTGAAATTAATGATCGGTGTTTAGAATGCTGTCAGCCTCAGAACCTGAAACGTACGTTGCTTTGCCCTAACCTGTCCTGCCTAGCCTCTTTTTTTTTTTAACTTGGTCTTCCTATTTTCTCTAGGTTTGTGCCTTTCCGCTTAAATTGTCGACTTCATGTCCTAAACTTGAAACGTGCGTACCTTTGCCCTAACGTGTCCTGCCTAGCTTTTTTTTTTTTTTAACTTGGTGTTCCTATTTTCTCTAGGTTTGTGCCTTTCCGCTTAAATTGTCGACTTCATGTCCTATATAACTATAGGACATGAGCCAACTCTCTGTCAACAAACCTATCCTGATAGGCATCCGATGATTGACGGATCCCAAATATAATTATTATTATTATTTCATCTTAAAATATTTATATTGTATTAATTTTTATGAAATTTAAAAAATATATAATTTTAATATATTTAATATTAAAATTAAAATTTTATGATTTTTAATATTAAGAAATAAAAAATCATAAAATATAATTTTAAAATATAAAAATTAAGAGTTTTAGATGTTTAAAAATATATAATTTTAAAATATATTTATAAATAAATAAATAATAAAATAATAAAAATTATTATTATTATTTCTTTTTTGTTTTCGAAAGCATAAAGCAATTTGGATATGAAAGCAAATCCATTTTTTTTTCTGCTTTTGTTCTTTTTTGTTAATTGACACATATGGAGACCACCGGGCTTTGAATTTTTTTTCTCGGTACGTACGAAAACGCATTAGATTTAATAGATGTGTTTGGATAACGATGAAATTAATTTTAATAAAATTAAAAATAATAATAAAAATAAATTAATTATTATAATGATAAAATTAAATATTATAATAATAATATTAAAATTAATAGTAAAATATATATTTATATATAAAAATAATAATAACGATGAAATAAAATATAATAAAATAAAAAATAATTATTAAAAATATTAAATTAAAATTTATATATAATAAATTTTAAATTATAATTTGATATTTATAAAATTAATAAATAATTAATATTATTAAATTATTTTTATTTCAAATAATAATTTTGTTATTAAATTTTTTGAAATTAATAAAATTGATAATAATAAAAAAATTATTTTTTTAAAAATTAATAATATATTTACATAAATTGATAATGATTTAGAAGATAATATTTATTTTTTTACATTAAAATAATAATTATATTTATTCAAAATAAAATTTGAAAAAAAAATGGAAATGGCAAGAAATATTAAAAACTTTTAAATAAAAAACCAAAGTAAAATAAATAATTAACATTTATGCCGTCAGGAGCAAAAGCAAAAGAAAAAAAAAAAAAAAAAAAAGGGGGCTTATTTGGAAAAGTAAGAATTGGTAGAGGTGAGTTTTCTCAGTTCTCACCGGAGCATAAAGCACCAGTCAAAATTTTGAGGTTCAGCACGATGAGAATCTATTTGTACCGTGCCGTTCATATTACCTAAATGCACATTTTTACATTGTACAGTGCAGTTGACACGAATTTTCATAATAAACACAGTTACGTTTAGTTTCAAATGCAACCTTTGATTAGGTAATGAAACGCGTTCTTTCTCATTCTCATAAAATCTTAACTTCTCCCCGTGTAATGATATTTATATATAAGAAGTGTTGATATTTGAATTAGTATTTTATTTTAATTATTTATCAATTTTTATTTTATTTAATTTTAATTTTTAAGAATATTATTCCCTTCATCTTATTTTATTTATTTATCTTTTATTTTTTGAATATTTCAAAATTATCATCATTCTCTTGCTTTTTTAACACTTAATACTCTTTTTTTTTTTAGATTTTAGTTTTTTAAGAAATTTTTTATTTTTGGCATTCAAAATTATAGAACATTAATTTGAAAAAAAATTTTAATTTCAATTTGATAAAAAATAATAATCACATTATTCATGGTTGATAGTGTAAACAATCCATGCTTTCAAATGAGAAATGCGCATGCAATTTTGTTTATTAAAAATAATCCTTCGTCATTACCATGGAAGCTTCTTTGCATCCTTAACATGCTTAAATTCGATTTCTCAAAAAAGTGAAAGATATAAACCAAGTGGGACTTCACAGTAATGCATTTCGTCATCACATGATCATGTTACGACAAGTTGTACAAATCTACAAATTGATCCTAACAAGAAATTGGAGTCCACAAAAAAAATAACAAAAAAAAAATTCTCTTCACCCAAAATTGGTTGGTAAACTACCCGATCAGGCCTGCCAATTTTAATTTTAACCCTTCTCAACAAAGTTTTTTAAAGTACAAGACTTTTGTATGAACTAAAAAAATTAGAGCACGTTGTACTTAAAATCTTTTTTTTTTTGGCCGGACCAAACTTTTTTTTTTTAATTTCAGACAAAAATATTTTTGTCATAAAAAACAAAACTCACGGTCCGAAAGCCTTACACGTCTGTTCCGTTTTGCACGCATCTCGATGTGGACTCTTTCTTAATGCGTATCAGTAAAACGTGTCTTTCTGGGCCCCATTCCGTAACATTTGACCTCATCCTTAGTCTCCCTGTCACGTGTGTCTCCACGTGCACGCTGACCTCATCAATGGGAAAACGCCAAAAAAAAAAAGAACGGACCTTCTTGAAGACGTAAACCTCAAGCTCAAGTAACTTTCTCAACAAATTTCAATTAAATTAAGTCAAATCCCAAATTAATTAACTAATTAATCTTTTGCTCAATAATATTTAAATTTAAGAACGTACTTTTTTTCTATGGAGTTTAATTAAAAAAAAGATTCTAATGTTAATAATTTCATCAACATCGATCCGCTAATCCCATTTTTAAAAAATAAATACATTTTGTCGTTTTCTTAGTTTTAACATTACCTCATTTGATTATGATATATTTTTCATATTATTAGTTTAAAATGCGATGTGTTTTATATTAACTAAAATAATTATTTATTGTAATTTAAAATAAATTATTTATATTATTTAATTAATTAAATAAAATATTTAAATAAATCAAATTATTTGAATTCATTAAAAATTTTTTAGTGGTCTAACTAAAAGTCAAAATTGGGTGCTTGGGTTTGTTTATTAAATAAATTTATTTTTTAATTATTTATTTATTAAATTCTATGAATAAAATAAACTAATATTATTTATATTTTGAATAAATTTATTTGAACATACAAATTTTATCATATAAATTATCATAATTTTTTGAAAAAAATGTGTGATTATACATATTGTAATAATTTTTTGAACAAAAATTTATAACATTCATTTATTATAAATAAATTTTTTATTTATACGATCAATATTACTAATTCTAATTTAAAGAATTTTAAGATTTTATTGTATTAAAAAATTATAATTATCTTTAAGATAATATATTTTATTTCTTAAAATCATATTTTTTATTATTTTTATGTTCTCAAATTTTCTAATACTTCGTGCACGACACCAAACATTTTTTTAACAGATTGAGTATATTTTTAAAATTTTATTTAAGTTTGCTTTTTTTTTGAAAAATTTTAAGACATATTCTTCATATTGATTGATTCAATGTATTCATAATGTTATTTCAAAATGTTTCCTACAAAAATTGTATTAATGAAGAAATGAAACTCCTTTATTACAAACTAGACTAATTGCTAAGGGGTGATTTATAGGTTTATTTTAATATTAGTGAAACAATGTTCTAGAATTATTCGAAGTTGGTCTACTCGAAAGCTATTACAATGGGCCAACATTAATAGTTTTTTAATTTTTTGTGTTTTTAAAATGTGCTGAGGGCATTTAAGAGAAAATAAAAATTTAGATAAAATTTTTCTGGTGAAATTTATAAAATTTTTTATTAAGAATGATTAAATAAAAAATTAAAATTGATAAAATAAAAAATTTCATTACATAAATAAAGTATGTAACATTTAAAAGAATTTTAATAAACAAGATCTCATTATTTTTTAGTAAAATTTAGATATAATTTTTATCAAATAAATATCGATCAAATTTAAATTATAAATAATTTTTTAATATATTATTTATCTTCATATTAAATTCTATCAATTTATCGATTTAAATTTCATAATAAATTTTTTATTAATTTAAAAAAAAGTCACAAATTTTATTTAAAAAATTTCATATAAATTTTATCATAAAGAGAATGCCCTGTACATAAACAAGACATAACGGTGAGAGATAATTTTGCTGTTCAAATCTCTTAACTCTTACAATTTTTTTATTCTTTAACTATGGTTTTTGTTTAAAGAAAACAAAAATATTTTTCACGTTGAGGTTCCATGTGACTAAATGCATGTTTTGGGGATGGCATAAAAATTCTTATTTTTTTCTGCTTTTTTTCACTCAAATTAAGAGTTTTTTTTTTCTTTTAATTTAAAAAAGTTTTTAAAAAATTAAACCGAATAAATTTTGTCATTGTAGAATGAAGCTTCCTTTTTGGCCAAAATATGGAGCCTCCTCTCTCTAATATTTGGATAGCATGTATCTTTCCAGGAATCGTCCTATTTTCGCTTCTCTAAGAACATTGTTTTTTTTTTCAATTGACAAATAAAAAAAATATAATAATATAAGTTGTAAGTATCAATTTGAAATAAACGTTTTCACATTAGAGGATAGGGCGTAGATACAGATGACTATGTATATTTGGCAAGTTTAGATTAAATGTGATCACTTCCACTCTAATTCTGGAGGGATCCAACAAATTTCCACTTCCAAAAATAGACAAAAGAAATTTCAAACAAGGAAGAAGTTTGTTCTAACATGGATTACTTGAGAAAGATGGGTCTTAGCTCTATTCATGCCACACGAATAGACTAATAAAGCATAAAAATAACAGTCAATTAATTAATTATATATTAGAAAATATCAATACAAATATTCAATTATATGAAAAGGTTAAGGAAATTCTAACTGCCCATCTTAGGGTTCCATGGTGAGAATCCCTACTGTGAGTTGAAAGTGACTTTCACTATGCTGTCAACACGACTGTTACTATGTAATTAAAAGTTCGATGACTTGCAATAGTAATCAACTATGATACTCATATATTTTCCTTCAGAGCAATCTGAATTATACTGGCTGTCAAATAAAATAATTACTTGGGAGAATATTCTTCAAAATAATTATTAATAAGGATAAATTAAGTATAAGTGAGATCATAATTTAAAAATATGAAAAAATATTGTGTGTTTGAAATTTAAATTTTAAATTTATTAAATAAGATCTTTTAATAGTTATCAATTAAATTAAATTTTGTATTCATTATACTACAATAAGAATAAACAAAAACAAAGTACATTCTTAATGAATCTTTGGCTGTAAAGCAAACAACAGACAGCTTGAAAAAAGCTGTTGGTTTCTACACCTTTCTTTCGATAATGGAGAGAAGAAGCATCAAATCTTCGAGATAGAACCATGCCTGAAATCCTAAATGCCTCTTTGTTTATATCCCCGCCTCTTAACTTTATACTGATTTTTATGTTCCTTTTGCTTTTTTTTATTCTTTTTTACAATAACAATGATGTAACAATAACGTAAATAAATCTAGTTACATGCAAATAAATAAATATATGATAAAAGAAAAAGTAGATTTGATAATTTAAGATAAGATAAGATACGAAATGATAAAAAAATATAAGTTAAAATTTTAATAAAATTATATATAAATTTAAAAATAATAAAAAATTATTTTAAAATTTTTTTATCGATATAAATTGTGAACGTAATTTTATATAAAATATTATTGAATACACGAATTAATTATATTTTATATGATACGAATACATAAATTACAATTAAAAAAAATATTAAAACTTTCTAAGATATATTTTTTCTATATAAAAAATGGGATTACTATTAACTAGTGGATGGAGGATAATGACTAGGATGAGACCACGGTGGCACGGGAAAATCTGACCCACTAGCCTGAGTTTGATTAGACGGCTGCCTGAAAATGCCCATTTGTTGCTGCTCAGCAAAAAGCAGAGGAAAAGCAGCAGAGGAAGATGATGAAGAACCAGAAGCTGAAGAAGCTGCAAATGAAGAAGGCAAAGATGACAAAGAAGAAGATAGCAATGGCTGTTGAATATTAGGTAATTGAGAAGATTGAATCATGTGCTCTAGCAAGCTTGTAGCTGGTTGTCCATGGAAATCAGTAGAACTCTGGAGCAACTGAGAGTACTGCCAATAATCTCTCATCATATCAGCGGTAGAGCTCTGAAGAGGTTGGGATTGGTAATATGATGGCACTGGCATAAAATGAGATGGTGGAAAATGGGTTGTTACAGAAGTAGAAACGGATGTTTGGATAGCAGGAAAATTCTGCATTGGTTGAGGAGCCAGCCTGACATTTTCCGGGAAATTTAACTTGGCCCTGTTTCCCCTGAATCTTAAGGCAGCTTCATCATAGGCTCTTGCTGCGGCTTCTGCTGTATCAAATGTACCAAGCCAAACTCTTGCTGCTTTGTGAGGATCACGTATTTCTGCTGCCCATTTTCCCCATGGCCTTTGCCTAACGCCTCTATATCTTCTTCTTCGCTCGCCAGTTTCTTCATGGGACGCTGATGCTGCTCCAACTGCGGTTTCCGTTGATGTGGTTGGTGGTGCAATAACATTTGTAGTTTCTTCAGTAACTGTTAAAAAATGAAGATATAGATTATTGGCGAAGAAAGTTAATTCTATTTTCTTGTTAAAAAAAAATATATTTTTTGTTATTCGGACTGGTCCAAGATTAACTGATCAAGCCTTTCATTGCAAGATAATGAAAACTTGAAAACCAAGTTAAGGCAATATTACTTGTTGAAAGACATGCAATATTACATAGTTTTATTCTTATTATTACTATTATTGTATGAAAGTATTAAAATAAACAGTTATGTAGTTTATATTTATAAAAAAAATGATTTTATAAAATTATTGATTAATAAGAAAATAAAAGGTGTTGTATAGATGATGTAATCTTAATTCCCTAGATTTTCACTAAAGGGAAAACCAACAAAAAAAAAAAGGAAAGAAAGAAGATGAGGAAGAAGAAAAGAAGAATGAAAATCAGTATGCAAAGAATAGTTGAAAAAAATTGGAGGATGAGGTGGTATTGATGGAAAATACATACCAGCAGTTGCACCAGATGATGAATCAGCATGAGAACCTCTAAAATCAGCAAAAGCTCTTTGAACCCTTGGTACAGACTCAATCAATTGAGCAGTACCCTCTTCTTCACGCCCTCTTTTTTGACCGATCCATAGACCAGAACCAGAACCAGAAGGAGAAGCAGAAGAAGAAGAATAAGAAGGAGAATAAACAGCAGAAGGAGCTGCAGCTGAGCCACTATGTGTAGGCCCAAAACTAGACGAGACCATGCCAGCTAAGTTGGCACCGTAACCCCAATCAGTAGCTCTTTGCCCTGAGACAACATGTGTCAGGGCGGATACTATTGCTGACATCTCGGATGCTTGACTTTGCGATCCAAAAAATATTTCTGCTTGGTTCCCATGTTGCATCACCGGTTGGTTCAATTCTCGAATTTGAGACAACTGCGGTTGTATTTCTTGGCTGTAACTATCTTGTTGTTGTTCTTCGGTACCGCCGCCGCCATCTCCAACAGGAGGAAACCTGACGTACTCACCTGACCCTCTTTGGTGCGCCACCTTGTTGGGCAAGCACATGAAAATCAATGAAATCTTTGGGTTTCTTTAGATGGTTTCAATGAAAAAAAAAGAAAGAGAAACTTGCCAGGGGACCGCAAAAATTGAAGTAGAGCCTTTGTTTTGATATAAACGGGAGAGGATTTTATATGTCGACAAGGAATTTCAAAAGCTGAACTTGGTCAGCCACCACATTAAAATAGTACACTCCTGAAATTTACCTCTTTCCACTTTCCCACCAGCATCACCTTTGATATAGTAGAATATTAAAATTTTATTTTTAATAATAAAAATTTAAATTATGATTACTTCAAATATAAAAAAAATACCGTCACCACCTTTAATAGATAAAAAGTTACGGAATTTATTTTCTTTCTACAGGGTTTTTTTTTTCTTTTGGAGATTTTATTGAAAAAAAAAAAAAAACATGGCAGATAACGTCTAAATGAAATGTTCACACCTTGAAATTTAACTGATTTAATTCAGTGTTTTATGAAGAACTAATGGCAAGAAGCTAAAGAAGTAGCCTGTACTTTGCTTTTTTACTACATTTATAAGTGATAAATTTTTATATAATTTTTTATTATATTTAAACAATTATAGTATTATAAAAAAATTATAAGTGAAACGCTTAAAAAAAAAAGCAAATATCTATAAAAGATGAGAGTTCTTGTTTGAATTGAGTTATGAGTACAACATAAAAATGTAAAAAATCTGCCGAAATTAGCAACTTAGGGGCTAAGGATTAATAAATGATTAGCCCATAATTAGTCAAATGAATTGTATCCTAATCCAAATTGATTTGAACAAAATTTAATTAAAAAAAATTATTTGATACACTAACAATAAAATTTTTTAACTTCATAATTAAAGTTAAAACGATGAAAAATATATATTTTTTAAATTAATTTTTTAAACATATAAAAGATACGTATCATTATTTTAATTTCGTTCTTTACTATTAATATATCAAAAATTTCTCTTAATTTAATTACTGTAATGATTAATTTTATGAGATTAAAGAGGGAAAGAACAAACAAAATTTGGCACTAGTTATAGACGTGAAGATAATGTTACTGAATGTAAAATATTCTATTCATCATTATTTAATTGTTGAAAATTTTAAATAGTTAAAAAAAAAAGTTCTTCCAGCCTGATTAATTAGTTTAATTGTTACATTTTATTCCAATTAGCAACTGCATATAATATTTTCAATTCATAGATTTAAAAAGTGAAAGAAGCTGGACTCGTTAAAAAAGAGAAGGTATTCTTTTTAACAGTGTTGCATTGAAATTTTAGTTAGGTTCTCCTCTTTTGGTTCAGAAACGAATTTTCAGAAGTTTGAGTTAGTCTAAAAGAAGAAATAATAAAAAAAAAGGGCAAAAAGAGAAAATACGGACGAATTTAAGTTTCGGTCATTTGCATCAATCAAAAGTCATCGCAATTGGCTTACAATTTTTTTTTTAAATTGTAGGAATTGGATTTTAAATTTTAAATTTATTAAATATTATTTTAAAAAATAATTTTCAAAATTAATTAAATTTTAAATACAATTAACTTATAATTTTGCCAAAAAAAAAAAAGGTATATAAAGAAAATTGAAATTGCATTAATGATATTGATTTAAAACTAGAATTATTTTCGTTTGTGTTCAGTGTATGGTCAAAACACGTTTCTCTCTGACATGCTTCATGTGCTCAAACAGAACACCGTAGCTTATATTCCACCACAAACTCAACACCGGAAAAATATGGAGCCGTTAATTTGACTAAGGTCAAGAGGATTTTATTGACAATATTTCTTATTCTTTCAACCTATTCCCAGCCCAATTAAATCAAGGCCAGTTCAATGTTTTTGAATGTAATTATATTGTAAAGGGATGTTTAGTTCGAGAGAATTTATATATATATATATATATTTTTAAATTTTTATTATTGAATATTTAATTTTAAAAAATTAATAAAATTTTAATTGCACTCAAAATTTTAAAATAAAAAACTTATCTATTTCTATAATTTTAAAAAAGTTGACAAATTTTTAATAATATTCTATATTTGATTAAAAAATTTATAAATATATTTTTTAAAATTTACAATTATGTGAACCATACCCTCAAAAGAGTTTGGCTGAAATACAAAAGTAAAAGGAGTTTCTTTTTGTTGTATTTAGTAAAGCACCGTAAGAGTTTGGCTGAACTACCCACATGTTTCAGCTTTAAGAGAAGCTTCAGTTTAGAGCTTGGAGTTTTCAATTCGGTGAAATTTGTCTGTATCCAGGCATAACTGTAAGAAGTTAGACGTGTGGGGGACCCAAACAGGGGCATTTGGCATGGAAATTAATGTCAGAACAATTGGTCAACTTTAAAAAATCGTATACGTGGACACCAGTAGATGAGAGTAGGTAAGCAGGGATAGACGGTTAAGGATTTTTTGTATAATACATATAAAACTTATGGATAAATTTATTAATTTTACAGATTAAAAAATATTCAGAATTTTTTTTAATTTTTTGATTTTTAGAATATCTGTTGACAAGCTACCTCAAAAGAGTGAATCTAGCCCAGAGATGGTGGCCTCAAATTGGCCTAATCCCCTGAAAGACCTTCTATGTGCTTTAACACGTGCTTTGTACATCTCCATGTACATTATGCTAATTTAGTTGAATTGTTTGTCCGAGGTATCAAATTAAAATTACACAACTATCACACTTCAAACATTTTGGAGACATGTAGGGTTTTTCAACTTTTAGACCAAGACCCAGATATGTGCAATTCATTTGCTCCTTTGCTCCCTTTATAATACAATAGATTAATACAAATTATATTTTACACTAAAGGATGTATAAAATTATTGCTAATATTTTTTACAATACTATTATTTTCATTATCTTGTAACAATTTTTTTTTTTTATATAAAAGGTTGCAATCAAATAGGGATGAAAGTAGTTATAGATACTAATATTTGAATTTCAAATATATTAGATATCATTTTTTTAAAAGTGATTACATCAGGGATGTTTCTAATTTAGTTTTAATCAAATTAACTTATCAAATCGATTTAATTCGGTTAATCAATCGATTACCGAATTAATTTCTGTCGATTAATAAAAATAATTTTAGAAGAATTTTAATTTTCGATTAATTAGGTTTGAAAATCAAATTAATCAAAATTTTAATTGAAATATAACATAATTCAAATATAAAATGAATCATTTAATATCATAAGTTGTTAGAGTTTTTAACATAATATTTGATATTTGAATATTTTGTTAAATAATTTTATTTAGTTTGTTTAAAATATAAAAGATTAAGAGTCTAAAATATAATTTAACTTAAATGTATTTATTATTCGGTTAATCGAAAAAATTAACTGAACCGATCAAATTTAGTTCGGTCGATTAATTTTCAAAATTTATAAATTCAATTCGGTTAATGAAAATAAAATAATGTAATTCAATTTTGTATAATTTAGTTCGAAATTAACCAAACCAATAGAATTGATCGAATTGATTATATATTAAGTTGTCTTAACCTTTTAATATTGTTAGAATAATATTGATGTGATATCTAAATGCTAGCATAAATGATAATGACTGCCATGTGATCTGATATGTGGCTATTACGTGTTATTTTTAAAAAATAAAAAAATTTTAAATAAAATTTTTAAAAAATAGTTTTTATTTTTTTATTTTAAAAAATGATATGTCACAATTACATCACTGTCACATGGTTGTCATGTGTCATCCAAGTTAATATTTAAATGCTACATCAGTATTATTCTAATGATATTAAGGGTTTGAACAATTTAATATACGAAAATGATTAGATATTTGAATAGAAAGTTTTTTAGTGCAAATATCATATCATAAAAATTACAATAATTCAGGGATCAAATTGGGTATTATTCCAAACTTTTATGCAGCAATAGAATTATTATTATTATTATTATTAGTTTTTGCAATGAAAGTGTACATAAAAATTATTTCAAATATTTTTGGTAGTACAAATATTTGCAAGATAGCATAAAATTTTGCTAATAAATATCATATATATATATTTAATGAAACTAATTAATTTAATCAATCAGCCTTTAGTTTGATGCTTATTATTTTATGCACCATAACATAAAAATTTTAAAACCTTATATAAGTAATATTTGTGTTCTATTACAAATTTGTTTAATAAAACCAAAGGAATATAAGGTTTAAGTTTTTTTCTAACTTAATCATTAAAAACCTGAAGAAATTAAAAAAATTAAAATATAACATAAAGTAGGGAGATGTCATTAAAAATATAAATTATTTAAAGAGTAATATTTTTAAATTTGAACAAAAATGTTTAGAATAATACTATTGTCAATGTTGATTTTTAGGGAAATTACATAGTTCTCTATTACAAGTTCCATATATATAATATTTCTCACTGTTTTATATATGCGTTTGTGAACTTTGTGAATTTCATCACTTATTAATTGCATTGCTGTTCTATCACTGTTTTGGACAATGATATAACAAATAGTACATCTGGAAGGATTACCTGACCACTTATATACTAATGGGTAATAACGCGTACTTATGAAAGTTACAAGTCTTGCCAAAATCATTAGGTACTCCAATTATTTCATTTTGACCTTTGATTTATTCTTTTAGATTTATTCTTGATGCACTATAATTTTCCACACATTGCACTTGTACGTAATTATAAGGATGACAAAGAAAGATATATATGGGAAATCTCTTTGAACATTCCCACATCGAAGATATATAGCAACAAAATTATTGTTTCTTTGAGGAAATGTCCTTATATTAGGACAAGGTTTTATTGGTAAAAAAAAAAAAAATACTAAAAAAGTAATGGTCATCACTTTTTTTCCCAAAAGATTATATGATAAGGATTAATATTATATTCCACAGGTTAAGATCTGACGAAGAAACCGTCAGGAGAGAAAAAAAAGGAAAAAGAGAGGGAGACTCAATTAAGCATGCTTTTCAAGGAGAACTAAGCACGTTTATACTTTTCTTCTTCTTTTATTTTACTTTTTTTCAACCTTGCTTCGTCATGTATATATCAGATCAATTATCTCCTCCCCCAGTGCACCAAAAGTGTTCCAAATTCAAAATTAGTTGGTTCATCCACTTTTAATTTTTAAACCACCGAACTTTCTACTTTTTTTACACTCTGATTTTTGGTTTTTTTTTTTTTTTTTTTTATTATAAGAGTGCGTTTAGTTTGAGACAATCAACAAATTTTCTTCTGAATTTTAATTGTGGATATTTGTTTTCTATGTTTGGTTTAGGATAATTTGGTTACAGGGGAAAATATCATATTTTCAACAATATTTAAAGTCTCAGAATTATAAACTCATATCTTCCTGTGATATTTTAGGATTTCGGAGAGAAAAATTATCTTATTTTCAAATTTGACCTAAATAAAAAATTGATCACGTAGCCGTTACTCTTTTGAAAAACAAGTCTAAAAATGACTAAAACTCAGTTGTAGGTTTTTTTATAAACAAATTAATTTTTTTAATTTATGTTGCACTTAAGGTGTTTCAAGAAAGAAATGCCTTCATTGACAAATTATCAATTAAAGCATTTAAAAGAAGAAATGCTTTAATTGATATGATATTATATATATATATATATTTTTGATCTCGAAGACCATGTTATGACATGAATGATTTTTAGTCATAGTTTGATAAAGATTCAAATGGCCATCAATTAAGGCGTTTCTTCCTTCAAATGCCATAATTGTCGCACATTAAAATTTTGTTTTCCCTTTTGAAGAATGTATTATGACAATATGAACGTTATAATGTTTAATCGTGAATAAGAAGAACATATATTTTATACATCAAATAAGGTGTTTTTATATATGAAATGACTTTTTTTATGTCTTCATCATGTTTCAATAACCAATATGTTTTTGATTTTTATTTCAATATATCTTAGCTCAAAGCATACACTTTTCGCTTTGAACCAACTTTAGCTTCAACATTCGTTATTTAATTTCGTCTTGTTAAATTTATCTTCGGTTTTTACAAAAAATGGTGTGTATACTTTCTTATACCTATTTATCTATATGCATTATTTGTTGCATTGCAGTCTTTTTTTCTTTTTTTTTCATATTTTAAGATGTCATTTAGATCTAGATTTCTGTTTCTGATATATCAAATGTGTTTTGTGGTTTACTTGTTTTAGCTCATTCATCTAGAAATGTTTTATTATTGATTTATTTTTTTATATATATTTGATAGATTCCATGTACCATATCTAAATATTTGCTTTTCATTTATGTTTTTAACTTTAACAAGATTTTGTCTTCTAAATAATTATGGATGATTTATCACTAAGAATAAAGATGCAATTGGTTACATTGTTTATGATGCAATCGAACTAGATAGAGATTTTATTGCATGTGTTATGTTTTGTTGCTATAACTTTATTACATATGAATGTTAGAAAATGACATAGATTATCATATGGTGGAATATCTTATGATAGGCTACATATTAGAGATTAAACTTAAATGCTATAGTCTTTTAGAGCAATAGACAGTGTATACATAATACTAGAATGAATAGGAGAGCTTTTATAAAATTATGTCATTTGCTTAAAATAGTAGGAAGACTACAACATCTAAACATATATCAATAGAAGAACTAGTTTTCAGCTTCCTCAACATCGTAGCTCATCATATAAAAAATAGGATTATGAAGCATCAAGTAGATAAATCTAAAGAGATGATTAGTAGGCAATTCTATTATGTGTCAAATTTTATTTTAAGACTATATACATTGTTGTTTAAAAAATCTGAATCAATATCGAATAATTCAATAAATAATAGATGAAAATAGTTCAAGGGTTATCTGGGTGCCTTAGATCAGACATACATCAAAATTAATGTAGATATAGTTGATAGGCCTAGATATAAGACTACGGAAAAATGAAATTGCTACCAATGTCCTTGGTGTTTGCATCGCAGATATGCCATCATATATATTCTACAGAGATAGAAATGTTATGTAGTAGATGGTAGAGTGCTAAGAGATGTCATTACACATAAGAATGGGTTAAAGATCCCACAAGATATTATCTTTACTATGTTTATTTTATGTTTAAAATGAAACACCTTTTTTTTCATATTATTAATGTTGTTCCACTGTAACAGGTAATTACTATTTATGTGATATCAGATACATAAATGAGAAATGTTTCTTAGCACTTTATGGAGGTCAATGATACTATCTTAGTGATTGGAAGGTAAAACTCTAATCGACAACCTGACAAGAATATTTCAATATGAAACACTCTTAAGTAAGAAATTGTATCAATAGATGTTTTGGTATATTGAAAGCTAGATAAGCAATTTTAAGGAAGAAGTCATTTTATTCAATAAAGACACAGTGTATAATCATTTCTGCTTGTTGTCTTCTCTATAATTTTATTAAGTCTGAGATAATTTTTTATCCTATTAAAGGTGATGTTACTAAAGAAAGTATTAGCCAACTAGATGAATTTGAATATCAATATTTAATTACGCATGTTGAGCCATCTAATTCTTGGACTCAGTTTAGAGATAATTTGGCTAATGAGATATTCACCCATTGGTTGCAATCCTGGTGATAAAACATTATAGAAATTTTTTATATGTTATAATGTTTACTCAATTTATTTTATTTATGTACCATATGGTTAAGTGTAGAATTTACCTTATATGCATGTTGAATATATGTTTACATGATTTTTTTTTCGTTCTTAAGTATCCAATATATATTATAATTTTGAATACACATTTTTTTCCCATATGTATTCATTTAATTCATTCCCTTGATGGGTTTTGATTTACTATATTGATATTATTGCATAATATCTAACCATGTGATTAGGAATTGAACATGTCTTCATTGCGTGTCAATCTTTTACAATTCATATGAGGCATACCCAGAAGAAAAACTAAAAGTTCAGGGGTAGGTAACAATTCTTGGACTCAATAGGAGAATTTCTATATGGTTAAATGCCTATTTTTTTGTTAAAGATCTTAGATGGAGAGCAAATAATGGGACATTTTATGTCAGACATCTAGGTTATCTTAAACAAATACTAGAGTAACTTATTCTTACTTCAAACTTAATGCTACCTTCACATCGAGTCCAGGGTTAAGCTATGTAAGAGAAAATATCATGCAATTTGTGATATAAAAATTCTCGTGAATTTGGGTAGAATTATAAAAAAAAATGTATTATAATTGATAAAGAAATTTTTAATGAGTGGGTTCAAATAAGTTTTTTAATGTTACAATATGGCTTACCTTACTTATTTATTTTTTTATTTGATTTATATTTGCTTAAACTTTTAGTAGGCACATTCACATGCTAAAGGGTTAGAGAACAAACATTTTTCTTTTTTTGATAATTTTAAAGTGATTTTTGGATCCAATAGAGCAATTAGTCAAAAAGTCAAAACAATAGCCAATGCGATTGAAGCATTCAATGTTATTGTTTACTTCTTTAAGAGTTTGATATCCATACTAAAAGAAATATGGAGAGAGGAGACAAAGAAGAAGAAATTGGTTCCATTGCTCCGAGTAATGCTAGTACATCATCAAGCAAAAAGTGTTTTAGGAGCGAAGATGGATCAACTTTTGAATTGATTAATCACATAGGCAAACTTGGTGCTTCATATGATAGGGCTATGAATGTGATGGAGGATGTTTCAACTTTCTTTTAGAAAGAAGTCAAGAATACAGATAGAAAAATGTCACTTTTCTATGAAATAATGCAACTTAACGGTTTCATGCCTGATAAAATGTTCACTACTAGTGAGTATATGTTGAAAGAAAATTATAAAGTTGAGTTTATTTTTACTTTGTCACATGTATTTAGAAGTAATTATA
The DNA here is from genome assembly GCF_002303985.1 of Durio zibethinus. The sequence continues at coordinate 7,598,202 of NW_019167949.1, read as the reverse complement.
TTATAAAATAGTTAAACGAATATAATGCATATCACTAATCATTTGACTTTTCTCTTCTGGACACACGTAGACGGCACTACAGTTTGTATACATATTTATACAATATTTTTTAAACATATTTATTTAATTAAGGTAGGAATGGAAAGGTTGTAGATATGCAAATTGTGTGGCGTGTTATACATTTGTTGACATAGATTGAATATATACTTATGTAAATTAAATAAATATTTGAATTGATTAATTTCATATTTGTATTTAGAAAACAAAAATTGTAATTGTGTGAATGACAACACAATTTGGATTTATAAATTTCATATTTGTATTGACAAAAGAATGTTTGGTGGAAAGTTTGTCTCATGAAATGACTTAAATTTAAATTCAGCATTAGGATGAACAATTTGCCTCAAAGTGATCATATTCTCTTTGTATAATGCGAATGATGTAAGACAAATATAAACCAATAAAAATTAACGAATAAAAATTAACAAATACCTAATCATAGTGCCTATACCAATAAATTTGAAATGTTTGTATATATTTACAGCCAATTTGGTTGTCCAACATTAATGTTTAGTGAATTTCGATACGTAATCACATTATTCATTGTAGACTTCATTAATTTCTTCTTGTGTGAAGCTTCCTTTGTTCACCCCCTATAAAAAAAAATAAGAAGTCAATGTTAATCAACTTGTACAATAATATATAACTTTAATTGAAAGATAATATTATTCTACAGTATTAATACTAACCTTGAATGGTGTGCTCATAAGATCATACAAAATAATCTTCCTAATAAAACGAAAGACATAATATCCACATTTGATAACTCCGAGTTAATAAGGAACCTGAAAATAAAATTGAATGGGTTGGTAAACATTTACCTAAACAGATTCAGTATAAAAGAATATATTTTACACTTACTAGTAATAACACCCAATTAAACTTTCTATTCTTATGAACTGCATCCATTTCCCTAAATTAAACATAAAAACCATAGTAAACATAAATAATAGTAATTACACAAAAATACAATTTAATCTAATTATTACTTATTCATAAAATGTAATACCTCATTATTAAATTGGCAATATCGAGTATAAGCATCATGGCTGGTTGTGCAAAGTTAAATAAGTAAGGAGTTCACGTATTATTATCATTTACAATAAGTTGCCAATAACTCCTACAAAATAATAGGCATGATATTAATTTATAATGTATAATATGAAAAACATAAATTCGGTATACACTTATACATAATATATTAAATGTCATAAATGATATAATTATTACTACGAATAGAACTTACGTGGAATAATAAAGCATCAAAAAATAGTCGGATGGTTTTTGTATGCATTGACCCACATGATGACCACAATTAGCGATAGTGCTACTGGTATGACTAATCCAATATAGGTCAATGAATCTAAATTTATGGGTCAGTTGCCCTTTTTTATCTCTCTGTATAGGAGGTTGCGTGATGATAATCAACAGTATAATTTAGTAATACTACATAATATAAAATAATTGATATTGACAGAATATATTTAAATTAATTGAAAAGCTAACATCATATCGCAACAATATCAGAAGCCAATATCTTATCCGTGGTATAAAATGACTCAATCTGTGCTCGCTCGATGTAAGACATCGATGTATGATCAAATAATCTGTACTTTCCTAATTACAATGATGTTTTTCTCTAATAAACGATCAAGTGTATAAATAGATAACGTATTCATGGCAGACTATGTAAGTGTCATCGTTTGAGTCTGAACATCCTATTACAGAATAGCATGAAATATAAATCCTAAATCCAATTCAAAAAATACAAAATACAAAAAAATATTCAATCAACAACAAAATTAAAAGAATGATGATTACTAGAGATTAGGTTTGCTGTAAGACTTCATTTACGAATTCATTTTTTTACTGGATGTCAATAACAAACTGCCTTTGAAGTATGTTAGGTTGTATTGTTGCCAACATTGCCTCCAAAGCTACGAGTTCTTGCTGTTGATCATTCATGCATTGCTCTTATTAATCAAGTCTTTCTTGTTGTTGCTTAATAATTGCTTCATATTTTGTATTTTTCTTTAAGGGGTTTGGGTTGATTCCTGAAGCATTGTGATGGCAATACAATTTACCAACCCCCTAAACTCAACCATGTTTGTCTTTTGGATCCAAAAGCTAAAGACAATGGATCTTCGCTATAATCGGTTCGCAGGTTACCGGATTCATATATCGTAACAAATTCATCCTAAAATAGAAAATGATGGTGCGTAAATAACCAAATACAATATATAGCCTTGCATAAAACACACTCATCATATGTGATTAAAAAAAAAAATAAACTTACAATTTTTTTAGTTGTTTCATTTACGAATGATCTATCTGTTTGCATATGTTCTTTTTCCATACATTATATCTAAAAACTTCAATTCCAAAGCTAGATGATTCCTAAAAAAAAATCAATATAAGTTTCACATTTCCATTTTCATTTTTATAAATATTCATATACGAGTATAAAATAAGAGTTTGAATACTTACAAGATTATGCTTGACATTTGCATAACCCTTTCTCGATGTTTGATGATGATATATTAAACAAAATATTATAAACTATTAAAAAAATGGGTATGCATACTAAGAATTTATCTGATAGACGATCTCGAATAAATTGTGACCATTTTTTTATAACTAATAACATTTGCATATGTCATTGTATGATCAGTCAACAATTTAGAATTATTAGTGAACGGTAAAATATATTTGGTTGTTAATTTACTTTTAAAGTCCCTGAATACTTTTCCAACCTATTGTAACACAAATCTTTTATACTCGATTCTGACATCAAATAGTTCCTAAAAAAATGAATAAATTAAATATAATCAACACATTAATTCAATTCAATTAACAATCAACAAAAATTTGGATATTGTTGAATAAACATATTACAACCGAATCTCATATATTGTCATTCTCCTTATTAAGAACCATCCACCAATTAAGGTAGGTAATAGATATACTTTGCTGGCCGATAGCTCCAATGTGGCTAGCCAACTTTGCACATCCACTTAACACAAGCTGTCTATCTTAATTGAACTCCACATGAATTTTTATCCTACTCGCTTCAATTTGTTTACCAAGTCCCTTTGATTTTTTTTTTCACGACGAGTGTGTCTTCTTCATGTTCAGTAGAAGGAGACATATGTTCTTCGAAAGTCATAATACTTACAACTTTAATCAAAATTATATGAAATATACCAAATTCTCTCTAAATATCCCACACAATAAAAACAACCAATATCCAATACAGTAAATACACCAATATACATTACACAGAACAAAAGCAATGATATTATACATAGTACAAGCCATATTGTGTTTCATCATATCGTAAGAGTTCGATACAAAACAAATGAAAAAAATATAATTGTTTTTCATAAAACCATTTGGCAAACCACAATACTCCAACCAAACAATAAAGAAAAAACCATGCATGCAATACATGGGGGGTATGATGTTAGTGACAGTGGTAAATGCTTATATAAATATATATATATATATAGTAAAGAAGGAAAAAATGGCATAGATAGACGAATAAACATTGTACAAAAAAGATTAAATTCGTACATACCAAGTAAAAATTATGTGTGATGACGTTGAGTGGTTCACAGTTAGCGACGATGAGAGATGAAGAAACCAAAGTGCTAATTGAATGGGTTGATGGGTTTAGAGAAATACAGCTTTTTAGCTTTCATCGTTCAGTTGTATTAGCTGTTTGGTTTTTTAAGCTTCAAGAATGAGAAATGAATATTTTAAAATGATCAATTAATGCGTTTGTAAACACAAACACCTTAATTGTATACAGAAACATCTTAATTGCATAAATCATAAAACAGATCAATTAAGGTATTTTTTATCAATTAAGGTATTTGTATGCAGAACACCTTAATTAATCTATTTTAAAAATTATAAAATAGATCAATTAAGGTGTTCAAAGTAACAAACGCCTTAATTGATCATTTTTTAAATAATATATACCCTATCAATTAAGGTGTTCATGTTAACAAATGCCTCAATTGATGATGTTTTGTAAAATAAAATAATAGTCAATTAAAATATTTATTATTTTTTTATTAAATGTATCATTTGTTATTTGGGTATTTATTATTAATAAAACAAAATGAAAGATTACCATATATTTGTTAAAGAAATTATTGTAATTATATAAAAATTAATATACATAAATTTTTTCTAACCAAATGAGTGAATTTAAATACAAAAAACCCTGAAAATGAAAAAAAATCTCGAATATCAAATTTGAATATCATACTTTTCTCTTAGATTTAAGCTTCCGCAGAAAAAGTCCCCCGGGGCAAAATCTAAGATTGATCATCCAATTTTAAATGATTTTTTATTTTGATAATTTAATTATAAAATTTAATATTTCAATCATTAACATTTGACAAATTTTTATTCTAATCATCCCACCACCAATCTTTAATGAAATACTGACGGGACATCATTGAAGATTCTTGATCGTTCAGTCATCATTCTGGACGAAGTCATGTTAAGCAGACTAGGGTAGAAAATCCTCGACACCGTCACCCTTTTCTAGTTTCAGCACATCGTTGCATTTTCTAGGAAGCTACACGCACTTCTTCTCTTTTTATTTTATTTTATTTTATTTTATGTGTATAAGAAATTAAAAGTCGATTTGGATAAACAACGATATTTATTTTAATAAAATTTTAAAAAAATGACGGTGATAAAGATTAATTATTTTAGTTATAAAACTAAAATTAATATTAATAATAAAATATATTTTTGGATGTAATGATAATGATAACAACGATATGAAATTTAAAGTTCCATATGGGGTCTGAATGTCTCGCTACTATATTTATTATTTAATGTTTCACGTTTTACTTTTAATAAGCTCGAAGTTTTGAATAATTCCAAGAACTTTAAAGTGAATTGATCATCAAAATGTGAATTATGAATTAATGTAGCAGCAGACAGAATTATATAATTTTTATTTCATTATAATTTTGCAAATAATATAAATTTTTATTTTTAAAATTTGCCGTATTTATTTATGTGTATCACTTTTTTTTTTTGTTCCTTACTTTCATATTCATTAGCATTTAGTACATGAAACTACTTTTCATGATGCACAGAATTGTTCAAACTGATTTGGCCAAAAGAAGAAAAGTTGAGAGAAATAATTCTGAAAATACCTTTTTCATGATTTTTAATGATGCACAGAAATGTTCTTCCCACATGGTTGAGGAACGATTCCAAATAAAGAACATTCCTTCCTCATGGCTTGGATCCATACTTATTAGTTCCCAATAGAAAACAATCACTCATCTATTTCGAAAAAAAAATATATATATATTTTAAAATAATTAAAAATTAACTGTAAAATAATATTTACTTTTTTTTTTTTAAAAAGGCTTTCTATTTACTTTAGACCATTTTAAATTAAACTTAAATTACATTATTAAAGTTGGTATTTGATCCATCATAAAAGTGGTAAGACTTATCCTTTTATCCATAAAGGCAAAATTTTCACTTTTACAGTAGATTATATTGCAAATAAAATCAATTTAATTTGTTAAATGCAAGCATCGAACAAATAAATTGAAGATCGATTTATTCATTAAATGACTTAAAAATATACAATTCTCTTACAAATTTATTTTTTGAAAGAGATTGGAAAGAAACAAAATTAAAAAGAAAAAATTTATAGGAGGAATTGACTGTAGAATAAATTGTTGGAAATATTTTCAAAATATAAAAATAACATGATTAATTAAATTGACTTAATCAAAAGAAAAATCATATTAAGTCGACTATCCTATAGGAGGCAATAATGGGGATTTTTCTAGAAATTAAAAGGAATCGACTCATGTTGAATTCTGAAAATTGAAAGAAGTTGATTGCTCTAAAGAAGAGTCAATAGTCCTATTTCGAATAGCTTTCGAAAAATTGAAATTACAAAAAGACAATCAATTGCCTTCTTGATGGAGCCAATTACTATGTGTGAAAAATTACAAAAAGTTCTAGCATATATAGTATTCAAAAAATAGTTTCTTTCTTATAATTTATCTCTTTAAAATATAAATATAAAAGTAATTATTGTATCCCATACAATTATATCGTGTTATTAATTTAATGAGTCAGAAATTTGGTTCTTCTCATTGTGTTGATAGTGAATTTGATTTCATATCTTCTGCTTAATTTTTTATATCATATTTTGGCACAATCCATTATTGTTGTCATCTAGATAATTGTCATACATGAAATGTTTATGCGATTTAAAAGATGCAAATGAAACAATACCAAACGTCCAAAGCTTTAGTCAAAGTTTTTTGTTCATAAATTCTTTTTTTAGCAATATATACTTCAATTTCAAATTCAAAGAAAGAATAACAATATCTAGAATTCTAAATAAAGTGATCTATGTCAATACTTTTCCAATATAAAATTGAAAAAAGAACTAATGGAAGAAAAAAAAAAATGGGTAGGTTAAATGGGCCCAATTTTCGGTACATCATGCTTGCTTTGTTAAAAAAAGAAAACAAGCATGAAGAATGTATTGAAACTAAAATGTTGAAAAAAAAAACTTTTGTTATTGGTAAGATATACGTGCTAAACTTTTTTTTAAAGTTATAATCATTATTAAATATTACATTGATGCAATCAATTGAATAATTAATTATTACATCATGATTAAGTTACAATTGTTAAATAATCAACTAACAAATGATAATATGACTATTCAACCAAACCCATACACAATGAGGACTTAACCTAAGACTTAAAGGTTCTAAGGTCTTTTTACCACTAAGTCAAGACTCATCGACAATTAGAGATGAGAAACAATTAGTATAATATCATTTTTTTTTTTTTTAAGAATTAGGAATCGAACAAAAAGCAAGTTGGGTTTTTTTTAGGTTAAATCAAAGTTAAAATTTAGGTAGCATCACCCTAATCCAAGTATATATAAAAAATATATTTTTTATTATTTATATTAATTATATATATATTAATATTAATAAAAAATTATTTAATATTTTAATTTAAAATATTAACTTAATAAAAATACTATATTTATATATAATTAAAATATAATTTATATTAAAAATAATATTTTATGAATATTATACTAAATTAAAATTATTAAATTAATTTTAGGTTAATTACGGTTTATAAATATATGGATCAAGTCTAATCGAATATGAAAAAAATAGTATTTTGATGTTAAATCGAATCGAAATTTGATATAAATATTAAGAGTTGGATCAAAATTTGGGTGAGCAAAAATCTAACTCGATTCAATATTTTGCCATCCCTAATTATTGTTTATCCTTGTGTTTGTTAAGTGTTTGCTCTAAACACACTTAAAAAGTATAAAATGTTGAATTTAGAATCTTTACTTTTTAGAAACAAAAATAAGTCTTTGATAAGAAAAGTTTTTTAATAATATAGAAAAATTCAATTGTTTTTCAAAATGACGTCAAATGGAATAGGAGGATTAATTCAATTGATTTATATAATTATTTTTAAAATATAACATCAAATATGTTTAATATTCAAATTTTAACACTTACAATTTTTTTTTAACTATTCTTAGATGACGACATGATTTCTTACATTAATTAAAAAAAAGTGACATTCCAACATATTCTCTTGATCTATATGGCTTTTGGGTCATGGATGAACTTTCTTGTTAGTTTCTTAAAGTAGGTAATGTGAAACTGAAGGCCAATAGACTTATTCAGGTAATCGACAAGGAATTTAATGGAGCAGAGGCGTGAATGAATTTCCTATTCAATCAATTTGAATTTTGAAGTCATACGTCTGCAAATTAAAATGGGAGTAGATAAAGATTAAAGTGGACTGGAAATTTAATTATTTATTTTTTTAATGATCTTTGCTTTGAGGGAATAGTGACATTAAGTTAGGCACTCAATCCAAAACAATGTGGATTAAACCCAACTATAGTTGCTTTAGCAAATGGGACATGAGATGGACCGATCTTTTTATTTATTAAGACATCTAGTTTCATATATATATATATATTGATTTACAACAAATTGCCAAATAATTGTCATCAAATTCTAAAAGAAAAGAAGATTATCCAATCCCCTAGTAGATGAACATTAGACTACGTAACTTGCCAATACACAAACATTGGACTACTAAATTATGGTCACATCCCCATCACTTCAAAAGTATTTTATGACACAAAAATAGGAGAACACAAAATCCATAGATTTTGTGTATACCATGGTCTATTCTACTTTTATGACCAATATATATATTTGCTGATGTCAATGGTCTACAAGAAAACACTGGATCGTCATAAAATACCTGATAAACTGAAATTTTATTTATTTAAAAAATAAGAATTTGAACTTTGCTTTTAGAGTTCAAAACCATGCGGTAATTATTAAATCAAATTTAATTTTATAAATTTTTTTAAACAACAATTTAAGATTATATGCATTACATTTAAATTTTCAATTGATCACAAATTTGGACACAAACACAAAATTTTAAATTATAGTAAATTTCTTAATAATTAAAAAGCAAGTTCCAATTTTAGATAAATCCAATTATTTTTTTTTTGTAAAAAAAAATTACAATCTAAAAATCAAATAAAAAATTATAACTATTAAAATTTAAATTTCAAATCTATTAAACTGTATTAATCAATTGAATTAAAATCGAAATTCACTTGATCACTTGATGCTCATTTCTATCCTATTTTTAGTACAAAAGCAAATGAAGCATTAAGCCTCAAGTTTGGGATTTGAACTTTCTATACCAATTTCCACTCCACCCTACCTTTTTAGTCAAAATAACAATGCTCGTTTTCATTTGGGAAGATAGAATTTCATCGATTGCGTCCAAAGATTCGATTCAATAATAAATATAATTTTTTTTGAAGAATTTGAATTCAAATTCTCGGCTCTTCAAATTAAAAAAAACGTCCTACCAATTTTAATAAGCTTGTGATTTTGATAGGTAGATCAGTCTTGATTACTCAGACTGTCAAACACAAGATCCTCCGGCCCGTTGGCCAAATCTTGAATACAAATTACATGTGCTGATTTTAAGAGCCTTTTCTTTCTTCCTCATGACCATGAAAAATCTACATCTAAATGATTTTTTTTTTTGCGGCTCAGCATGGACGGTGCAATAGTTTTTTAGTTTGCCCAAAAGTGAAGCTAAAGAAAGGAAAAAAAAAAAAAAAAACCCTTCAAAGAGTCAAATTTGCAATGACTTATTATTATAGATCACTATAAGCCGCTTCAAGCAATTTGCTCTTTTTTCAACGATGATATCTATTCTTTGGTGTTCAAGTTCATTGCATCTCAAAATTTCATCATTTCATCACCGGCCTTTCACTTTCAAGCCATACCTATATTTTATGCCACGTTGTTCACGAAAATGGGGTCGTTTGCCCCTCTTTGAATGAGAGATATATATATTTTTATATAAAATGCTGTAGTTTGAAAAAAAAAATTGAGATTTAAATTTTAAATTTATTAAATACGAATAAATTGAGTTAAATTATGTATTATGAGTGAATGATTATATATGAGTTAAACTTTGTATTATAAATGAGTGATGAATTAACTTAATTAAATGCTGAGATTTGTACTTTGACAAGTGGTATTGATCGGTCTGGGCCATCCGGAAATAGTAACTCAAGTTTTTGCAAGTAAATGATTGTCATTCAAAACCCCATTTCCATTCATGGGTTCATAGCTAGTTTCATTGTGAAACTGGTTTAAGATAAGCGTCAAAGAAAGGGTAAGCATAGCACCCAATCAAAAGATTGAATTGTCTGGCGGTGGCTTCTAATGGGCATTTATTGTCAAACTTTTCATCGAAAAGTTGCACGCATGAACCAATAACGTTTTGAGGTTATTAACTCCGGAAATCCCGGTATAAAAGTTTCATCTGTACAGCACCCTGGACAAGAAAACAAAAAAAAAGAAAAAAGAAAAAGAGCATAGTAATGAAATTAAGATGGCAAACATCGGCTCCAATACTTCATTTTGAAAATGACTTGTAATCAAGTATTAAAATGATGTTATCTCGAATTTTTTAAAAATATTAAAATTTTATAATTTTATATTTAATTTAAGTCTCTTCATTTATTATAATTAATTTTAAATTAAATATTTAACATAATTTCAAAACTTAAATTATGTTTTATTACTCTTTTCTTTCAAATTTCTCACATGATTAATTTTTATTTTTGTTTCTTTATCCTTCCAAATATGTTGTATTTTTTTTTATTATTAATTAATTTTAAATTGAATACTTAACATAAAACATTTAAAACTTTTTAAAATTGAAAATTTCAAGTTTGTCCTGATTTTTGGAGCTGACAACAACTTCAAATTGCAATGTAACTTAAACATGATATAAAATAATTATTATCTTATCTTATCTATCATCTCATGCACCAAACATTTAAATTAAATACTTAACATAAAGCATTTAAAACTTTTTAAAATTAAAATCTTCAAGTTTGTCCTAATCTTTGGAGTCAGCAACAACTTTAAATTACTCTATAATATAAAATAATTATCATCTTATCTTATCTATCATCTTATGAAATATTATCTTAAAAACTAATGGGAACAAATAAGAACACAAATGGCAGATTAAGCTGAAAGTCGTTTTCAGGTTTTAGTTTAAAAGAAATACCTTCCGGATCATCTGGAGATCGAAGCTAAAACAGCCTGGAAAGTGTAAAGCACCCACACTTTTAAACACATTTTCAGCTATAATTTCTGACCAAGGATAGCTACAAATCCTGCAGCCATTTCAGAATTTTACAAGGCCCTACAATAAAGTGAACAAAGCCAGAAAGCAAGGATTTTACCAATTAAATCTAATTCCAGATCCAAATTAGAACCAACCTCTTTTGATTTAAAGCATTATGGTTTCTAAAACTTCAGTTTATTAACTGAACCAAAATAAATTAAGAGAATGAATTAGCATTAACCAACATATAATTAAGATTTTTGAATGCAAAGTTTAACTCAATTGATTCATGCAACAAGTACCCAAAAAAAATCTAAAGTTCAAATTCCAACATCTACAATCTCTTCCCTAATTCTCATGCTATATCCTCCTCAGTAGGCTTCATTTAGAATGTTTAACCTGCCTGCATGAATTTTTTGTAATTTCACGAGTTATAGTGTATGAAGACGAAAATAATCCTTTTCATACACTATCATATATCTTGAAACAATAACTGTACTAACTGTATCAGTTTTGCCACTAATGGAAAGGCCACAAGGAGTGTGCTTATCAGAAACTAGTTAACATGATACATACAGCTAAATTGTAGTATACGGCTGGCTGATATTCTTATCAGAGCTGCATATATCAATGATCTGCTGACGGGTGCTGTCACTATCAAAATCATTCTCCACATGCAAAACTCAGTATATATCCACTAGTAGAATGTCCAACCATCAAAATAACAGAAACATGATTCTCTATAGAAATCAAACTAAAAATAGCAAAATAAAACTATAAAGATATTAGACAACCACCATGAATGCAATTTGCTTGTTTGAATCCAATAGAAAGGAGCTGGATACAAGGGAAATTCCCAAACCAATTAAAAACAAAATCCAAAGACAATCCAAAGTTCAACTTAGGACCATTCTCTGTAGTTGACTTTTGGACAATATCCATATCTCACAACATGACAAATCTAAAAGTCTCACCTTGTGTTTTACTTCAGCTAATGTCGAAGTCATAAAGAAATAATCATCAACAGTGTCACACTATTTTCAGTAAAACATTTTCAAATTTGACGGCGTTGGTTATGAACCAACTTAGACGATTTAGTCACAAGATCTAATTCCATTTCTAGCTTTTCCATGACTATTGAAAGAAAAACGAAAAATAAAGAAATTCTCTAGACAGCAATTCCATTTCCAGCTTTTCCATGACAATAGTGCTCAAGACAGTTCATGCTATACTGACCTACAAAAGACCTAAATCAAAGTCGGGAAAGGCAATTCAAGCCTCATCCATAAGAATATGGATAAACTCATACACAAGAGAGATCGTCAACAACATTAATGGTACATGTGACCATCAGATAAAACGCATCAGCGGAAAACAACAGAAACTTTTATATAACATAATGTGAGTTTTCTTCTACAAACAATTACAAGAAGCCTATGTAAAGTTGGCATACTGACTAATTGACAACACCCTGATGAGAAGGAGCCACCTAAGAGCTCATGCAAAAAAGGCTGTATGGAGAAAACATGCTATACTATGCTGTAGTTTCAAAATGGTCAGATCTATACTAGACACTATATTAGGATCCCTTCAATTCCATTTTGAAGGTGATTAATGCTCAAGATATAAGATTACAGCCTTCCACTGCTCTTACCTGTCAACAAGATCTTCACTAAAAGAATTGACAAAAAGGAATTCTAACTTCCACAAGCCATGCACTCTTCTCCATTTTCCAACGAACATACGGTTTGTGCCATACAGGAATTGACATCAAGGCTCACTAGGTTAGCATTTTCCTGTAAGCACAAATTAACCTAAATGTAATATCAATAATGTATACGAGCACATGCCTTTGATAGTTAAATCAGAGAAGAAAATATTTTCTATCATTCTAACTTGATTTTAATCTTTTTAAGTCTAGCATTAAATGTTAAGATGTTCAAAGAAAAGGAAAAGATAAATCCATTGCAAGCAAACTAGATATTAATTTGAAATGTCATGAAACAGGTTCCTTTATTTTCGCATGACTTCTTTTTGATGGTTCCCTTTTGGAATTTCAAACCCACTCACCTAATAAGATGAAACATTAGAGGAAAAAGGAGAATTACATTGTTGAGAACAGAAGTATCAACAGTAAATTTGATGGCATCGGCCGCAGCTCGTGTTCGTAGATAATACATCCCAGTTTTCAGACCCTAGGGAAAAAAAAGATGTCAATCTATATTATCTACACAAAAACAGAAACATAGGAATCAAAAGATGAATATTGCTTTCAAGTAACAAAATTGAAAAAGTTTAATTTCTGCAATGCAATAAATCATGGAATGAGAAAACAGCAGAAACCTCACTAAATAATTTGCAATTTAAATGTCAAATCAAGCATTAGCACTCCCATAGAACAACTGTAAATTTTAAATTTCAAAATGTAGCATGACGAAATGATACCTTGGACCAAGCATAGAAATGCAATGAAGTTAGCTTTCCAGGATCAGGTCGCTCCATGTGAATATTCAAACTCTGACTCTGATCTATATAGCATCCCCGATCAACAGCCATGTCAACCAGGGTCTTTTGCTTGATCTCCCACACAGTCCTGGTATTAGATTCCAATTCTAGCTCAGAATGACAGCAAGATAATTACACAGCAGTTCAAAAAGAAATAGATGTGAACCAAAGGTAAATCTGTACTTGTAGATGGCTTTCAGCTCATCAGGTATTTCTGGTATTTTAGAAACTGAGCCATTGTGGTAGAGTATCTTGGCCTTAAGAGAATGACACCAGAGGCCCATTTCTGTCAAATCATGAAGCAGGTGCCTGTTCACTACAACAAATTCACCACTGAAAATAAGAGGGATTAGCTGCAGAAAGATGCAAAGCCCTGTTTTGAAGAGCCAAATCACTACAAATATGAAAACCTTAAAACTCGGCGACTATAGATGTTGGAGGTGTAAGGCTCAAAGCACTCATTGTTGCCAAGAATCTGGCTGGTTGAAGCAGTTGGCATAGGTGCTAGAAGAAGAGAATTTCTCACTCCATTCTTGGATATCATTTCTCTAAGATCATTCCAATCCCACCGATCCGATGGTATAACACCCCACATGTCTACCTGAAGTATTCCCTAAAGGAAAAGAAGAAAACTTAAGTTTCTACCTTGTAAATCCGTTGTCCTTGTTCATTCCATATCTCTTTCTATGGGCAATATAGCATGCATCAAAGAAGTTTGGCAATTGAAGATTGCATGGTACACCATCTTTTAAATTTATGTAAACCATAATTATACTCACCCAAATGACTCAGCAACAACATGAAGAAGAAATAGTCCAGTACAACTGTCAAAAAAGCTATTTCATTCTACCATGACAGTATATTATAAGAATTACATCTGACCATAGAAACCACATTTCTTTTGTCCATTTTTACATGAAAAAGATCACATAATTATATTTTAAGATATTCCTTTTTTCTTCTTTTGGCCAATGAAAGAATAAGAGATTTGATTTAATGTTTTATTTTATAGACAAAAAAAATTCCTGAAATGCAACTCATCCAGAGTTTGTACAGCAAATGATCCACAAAAGCTGAATCATTCACTAGGAAAAACTGAAACTATGGCATTCTATAAGCTATCTTAAAACTGTTGGAAATTACATGTAAGGTAAATACCTTGCTCACAGGACTCCCACTATATGTTTTATAAGGGTCATCTTTTCCAGCCAACTGAGAAGAAGCTTTCAATGCATGGTAATAGATGGTCTCAAATATATCCTTATTTAGCTGTTGAGCCTGTATTCAACAAAGAAAGACTTAAATCCAGCTAAATCTATTACCAAAGGCAAATCAAATAAATCAGAGCAACCTCTGGAGAATCAAATGGCATGCCAAGCAGGATGAAAGCATCAGCTAGACCCTGAACTCCTATACCAATGGGTCTATGAAGTGCATTTGACCTCCTTGCACTTTCATTTGGGTAATAATTGACATCAATGATTCTATTAAGATTTGCAGTAACAGTTGCGGTAACCTATTAGAGAAACGATTAAAAAAAAAAAAAAGCCATTTCAGAAGTTCAATTCTTCCTGACATAAAGGAAGGATAAGTTACATGGAGACAGCAAATAAAGGTTTTTTTTTTTTTCAATCAAAACAATTATACACCAAGCCCATTGAAACAAATATGCATGGATTTGCTTCTTATTTAGCTTTTACATGTCACAACCACTTTTATACAGAGAGTGCAAATGGTCAAAATACCTCTGCTAATTTTTCAAAATCAAAATATCTTTTCTTCCAACCTCTACTGCCGAGAAGCATTGATGAGTGTGAAGCCAAAGGAACTCCCTAAAAGAAACAAAAGGATCAATCTATATACTAAGAGAAATTATTTGACAATAAATAAGATATAAAAGGCCTACCTTTTCCCTGACAAATCTGGGCAGAGCAATAGATGCCAGATTGCATACTGCAGTTTCTGTTGGACTTGAGAACTCAATAACCTCCGTGCACAGATTTGAGGACTTGATAGTGCCTAGATTTTGCTGGTTACTTTTCCTGTTGCAAGAATCCTGTACATGTAAAAATAAGTAAATAACTAAATAAGAGACAGAAATAAAAAATTTCAAAACATCAAATGTAAAAGCAAAGATGCTGTCAGGAGTCCAACATATTAGGTTTCAAAATTAATCCATAAAAGGAAAAAAAAAAAGAATACCTTGAAAAGCATATAAGGAGTCCCTGTTTCAATTTGGGAATTCAGAATCTCAAACCACAGCTTCCTTGCAGGAATAAGCATTCGTGCCTTACCCTGAGCTCATGAGAACAGATATAACCATCAGCCTTGAAAAATACAAGATTAGCTGTCACATTCCAGTGAAAACCACAGCCAATATTGTGAAGGCTAATATCTTGACCTATATGGCAAACGGTCACATTACCTCTTTCTCATATTGGGTATACAATCTTTTAAACTCTTCACCCCAACAATCAGCTAGACCAGGAGCATCAGAAGGACAAAACAAAGACCATTTTCCATCACCTTGAACCCTTTCCATAAAAAGATCAGGAACCCAAAGAGCATAAAATAGATCTCGAGCCCGCCATTCTTCCTGCAAGCAAGAACAAGAGTTTATATATTAAAGCTTGAAGCTTTGGGTAAAAATAATCAGCAGAATTCACATAACTTACCATAGAAGAAAGATACTTTTGGTAAAAATAAATTGCAGAATTCTCATAACTTACCATAAAAGTGGAAAGGAAAAATTATATAGTACCATATTATATCTTATGAAGACATTCAACAGTACCTTTCCATGGTTCTTTCTAAGATCTAGAAACTCGAAGATATCAGCATGCCATGGTTCTAAATATATAGCAAAAGCACCTAAATCAAGGAAAGAAAGTTCGTATCAAAATACAGCAGAACCCAGCAACTGTTGACCATAAGCTAGAAATGATTTTGCATGCATCTAAAATGGAACTATACACGTTATTTGACAGATATACATGACTAGAATAGAATTGATAAGTATAAATATAAACGAATAACTTAGAAGAATGAAACTATGAATAGATACCTTTTCTTTTACCACCTCCTTGGTCAACATAGCGAGCAGTATCATTAAATACTCGGAGCATAGGAATAATTCCATTGGAAATCCCATTTGCTTCAGAATCATAACTCCCTGTGGCATGGATATTATGAATGGAGACACCGATTCCTCCAGCTAATTTGCTAATTACAGCACATTCCTTCAGAGTATCATATATACCATCAATATTGTCATCCTTCATACAAAGTAGGAAACAGCTACTCAACTGCAATATTAAAAGAGAAAAAGCCCCAAGGGTAAATTAAAAAGAAAAAAAAAAGGCAACAATTGCTGATTAACAAACAGATAAGTGACATAACAAGATCATACTTGAGGCTGAGGGGTTCCTGCATTGAAAAGGGTTGGAGTAGAATGAATGAACCAACGTTGGGACATCAAATGGTACGTTTTGATAGCAGAGGCAATATCAACTTTATGGATACCAACAGCAACCCTCATCAACATGTGTTGTGGCCTTTCCACAACTTTGCCATCCATTTTAAGTAAATAAGACCTCTCAAGTGTTTTAAAGCCGAAGTACTCAAAATCAAAATCTCTGTCATATATTATCTCACTGTCCAGTTGTGCAGCATTCTTCAATAAAAATAAGACAACCACTTGTATTAATCACTTCACATACTATTCAACTAGGCACTAAAGAAACATACAAAAGCATTGCAGATCATTGGAGAAATCCAAGTATGATAAGGTAATAGGAAGCGAAAATGCAACTGATATATCTAAATTACAGATATTATGGATAGTTTTGCCAACAAAAAGACGTCAATCGACAAGAGTGAAGAGAACTGCTGAAATGTTAAGATTACCTTCATTATTATTTCATAAACATCATCAGCAATAAGAGAAGCCACCTTTCCAGACTTCTTGTTTATGTAATTATACATGATTTTTACCCTGCATCAAAACCATTCATTGACAACATTGTTTTCAAATAAAAACTACTGAGAACCTTATAACATTCAGTTACAACCAACAAACCCACGTCTCTGAAAACGACTTCTCAGTACTTTTATGTAGATTGGAAACTGCTATTCTTGCCGCCAACTGTTCCTCAATGTCGGTTGAAGCGCACAAAAAAAAATAAAAATCAGAACCAACCCAAATAAAAAGCCTATACAAATGCATTATGAACACTGGTAAAAAAACTTCTTAATTTAATATATTGAAAATTTTACATACAATCAAGGCAAAAATATCTCTTTAAAAGCAACTTAACACGGTAATCAGCAAAAGAAACCAAAAAGGAAAGAAAATGAAGCCCATCAAGCCCTTTAAACCCAGATAGCACAACATAAAAAAAAAAAAAAAAAACTGACCAAAGCATAATCAGGGTGGTTAGCAGTCAAAGCAGCAGCAATTTCAGCGGCTAACTCGGCAAGCTGCGTTGTAGTGACACCTTCACAGACCCCAGAGTAGACCTTCTGAGCCACAAGCACCGGGTCACAGTGGTCTTTGCTAAGCCCGTAACTTAGCTTCTTCAATGTGGCTGTGAGCTTGTCGACATGAACTGGCTCTTGACGCCCATCTCTCTTTATCACGTACATAATTGGCTTGTTTCTTTTTCTTTCAGGAATATTGTCAAATGGGTAATGCTGTAAAAGCTTGTTTGTTAGGGTGATAGTATTTATAGAACAAAATGAAGAGTGTTGGAGAAGGAAGACGCAGTGTTTGGAAGTTTGAATTTGAAACTTTAAATAGTTTTTTGTTTCTCTTTTTTTATTTTACAAGTATTTGATTCGGAAATGTGATGGCCACTTGGTTTTTTTGTGTTTTCTGAAGATTCCCGCCAAATCAGCCGTGACGATATATGAGTTTCGGGTAATTGGGTTGGGTTTGGATTTTTTAATGTTGGCCCAAAGGTGTTATTGCCCTAGTTATTTTCTTACACCAAATTGTGTTTTTAGATAATCTTTCAACATTTTTTTTTGAGAAAATACAGCAAATTTTATTAAAAAAAATCATTTTGTATATAGGAGTATAAAAAAATTATTCTATATCAATTTCATGTTTGATGTATTATATGGCACAAGTGTCTCATTATTTAGTTTAAATAATTATCTTTATTTTATTTATAAAATTATTGTAGACATCCAATTTAGTTCAGACCTGAATTAATTGGACTTGGTCCAAATAGGTAAGCTCAATTTTACTTTTATTTTGTATTTTATATTTTTATTATTTTTATTTTTATTTTTATTTTATATTTTATGTATATATTTTTCTTTGTATCTTATGTATTTATTATTTATTTATTTATTTATTATTACTATTTATTAATATATATATATATCTTTATTTTTTTTTCTTTTTCTTTCTTTTCTGTTAATATTTATATATGTATTTTATTTAGCTAGTTATATATTTATTATTATTTATTCATTTATATATTATAATTTATCTGTTATTATTATTATTTATTTATCTTGTAATATTTTTTATTTATCTTATTATTTTTTTTTCTAATTATCTATTAATATTTTTTTTATTTATCTGATTTTCTTTTTCCTTTTTTTTGGGGTTGAGATTGAATTCTTTTGAAGAATCCTATCGTGAATGAGAATTCAATTAGAATTCAGATTGGATTTAAAGATTAAATCTCCATCCAAAAAGGAATAGGGATTGATCAGAAACTTTTCTGATCAATCCCTATAAATAGGTACTGGAACAGAAAGAAGGGAAGGGAGAAAAGAGTTATTGGCTGAAAAAAAAAGCAAATAGAAGAGGTTTGAAAGTTGAAAAAGGGTTTAGAGGCGTTAGAATAGTTTTAGAATCGATGAAAAATTTTTGGAGATTTTTTTCTGTGAATTTTTTATGAAAATTTCTGAAAATTTTCATATTCCAGTTGAATTTTTCGACGAAAGTTGAATTTTCGGGCGACTATTCTGGCCAAGTTTGAAGTTTTCGGCCAACTGTCCAGTTTCTGTTGAGAATTCCCAAAATTTGATCAACTTTTCGACAACTTCCTGTGAAAAACTCAGATTTCGACGAAAATTTTTAGAATTCGATGAATATTCAACCGAAGTTTTTCGAATTCTAAAGTGAAGGGAGAGAAGAAAGAAGGGAAGAGAGAGAAGAGAAGAAGGGTTCTGCTGAAAAAACGAATGAACCAGCCTTATATACCCTCTCAAAATGATGTCGTTTTTACGTTAAGTAACCTAGAGGATCCATGCGTTTTGCCAAGATTCGACCCGACCCGAGTGTCGACCCGCGTTCGACCCGCATCCCGAGTCGTTAGTCGAGTCGAACCGATACCCCTGAGCCGCTGATCCGAGCCGTTTTTTCTTCCTCAAGTCGAGCTGAGCCGAGCCGTTCCCAGTTTTTTTTTTGTTTCTTTTTATTATTTTTATTTTATTTATTTATTTATTATTATATTAGGATTTTTTTTATTTATTTTCATTTATTTATTATTATTATTATTTATTTTATTTTCTTTAAATAAAATAAAAAAAACATTTTAGGAAAAAGTTGAAAGTATCGATTTTCCTTAAGAATAAATTTTCAAAAAAAGATTTTTTTGAGGAAAAGTTGAAAGTATCAATTTTCCTTGAAATTAAAAGTTTTCAAAAAATATTTTTAGGAAAAAGTTGAAAGTATCAATTTTTCTTAAGAATAAATTTTCAAAAAAAGATTTTTTTTGAGAAAAAGTTGAAAGTATTGATTTTCCTTAAGAATAAATTTTTAAAAAAAGTTTTTTTTAAGGAAAAGTTGAAAGTATCAATTTTTCTTAAGAATAAATTTTCAAAAAAAGGTTTTTTTTTTTTTTTTAGGAAAAGTTGAAAGTATCAATTTTCCTCGAAATTAAAGTTTCAAAAGAATATTTTTGGAAAAAAGTTGAAAGTATCAATTTTTCCTTGTACAAAAGTAATCATTTTTTTTCCTTTAAATTTTTCTTAATGTTAAATAATCCGACAATGGAGCCTCTGCAAGTGAAACAGTAGTTTTCTTGCATACTCTTGAGGTGAGGAAATTTTTTTCAATTTTCTGCTAAAAGTATTAGAGTCAATTGAGAATAGTTTTTAATAACTAATTACTTGGTAAATTTTTAAGGCTTATTGGATAACACAAAATTAAGCTGGTATTATCTTTTGATGGGCATTGTGAGGGTGCTATAACCTTCCTCACACGTAACTGAACTCCCGAACCCTGTTCTGGTTAGTAGATCCGAACTTATTCTTTTAGGGACCTTTAAACTTAGGTGTTCTCTGAAAGGATAGATTCTTTAGGTGGTCAATCACACCTAGATAAAAAAGATTGGTGGCGACTCTTAAAAGTCAATGTCTAGCGATAGATCCCTGGATCTAGACGTTATAACAATTATTATGATTTAATAATTATCATGTGTTGAAATTCTATAGGTCAATAGAGAGATTTTATTTTTTATAATAATTGCATACTATGGAATATGTGAATTAAGAGCACTATTTTATAAACTATAATGTAGACTCGTGCTATGCTATGAAGAGTCTATATAGATTCATAAAAATATATATATTTTTTAATGTCAAATTCAAAAAATAATAGAATATAAGAAAACATTTATACTTAAAACTAAGATAATTCAAGATTTAAGACTAAATAATTTTGGATTTATCAATTCAAGAATCCTATAAACTTTAAATCATACCATTCACCTACCTTTACAAATTCTAAATCTATATAGATTTAAGACTATACAACTTTGAATCTTTTCATTCAGGAGACTACATAACTATAGATTTATCAATTCAAGAATTCTACAGACTACACAATTATAGATTTATCAATTTAAGAATTCTACAAACTTTTAATTAAACTATTCACTTATATTACTCTACAAATTCTTGATCTATCAAGATTTGAGACAACACAACTCTAGATCTTTCCATTCAAGAACTATACATTGCTTAAATACCTCATCTTTTAGAATCCCTTCCAGAATAGTGGCTCTCCTAGCTGTGCTTTACATTGCAAACCAATAAGATGAAGAAAAATCACTGACATTATTTGAAAAGGTAAATCAAATAACTTAAGACGACCTATTTAACAATATTCAACATTGGATAATAGTCTTTTTCAACAAACAACATAACCATATCCAAAATTTACTTATGTGTATGCAATAAAATCATATAAAAGCCTAACAAAAGCAATACAAAAAGACCACTAAATTAAGTTTTTTAAAAATCTCATTAGAATTGAAGTGATACGATTCCAATGAGAGAAATAAAGAATGAGCCATATGAAACAGCCAATGAATTATTAAAAAGAAAGAAGAAAGCCAAGAAGCCATCAAAAATAAGAGAATGTTTCATGTTTCTGCATTAGAGCGCATAAAATATACAATAATTGGAAAAGCATAACTATTGAACAAAATGCTGAAGCTTATATTATATATATACTATACAAGAAAGTTATTTTCTTCAAAGCAGTCTACAAAATAATAAAGATTTCATAAAAGGGAGAAAGAAGAAAGAATGTACTTAAAGCTTGTGGTAGAGATCACAAGGAAATAGTGATAGGCTTGTGAAGCGATTCTTTTAGGCATATATCAAAATAAGGCAATTATATTATTTCGAATTTGGTTAATTGAGATATCTAAAAATAATATAATATATATTTCATTCAAACATTCATATTATAATTATTTTTCATGGATATTTAAACTTCAGGTTGATGCAAGCAAATAAGTATTTTAGATTATGAAAGAAGAATCATTTTAAGCAAACTTAATAAATGGTAAACCTTTTGTCCAATATATATAACCTATGTCTACTCTTCTTTGATTTTTTTCTCCGAAACATTCCCATACCATTGAAATTTGATGTAGCTTTGAGCAATTATACTCATTATCTTAATATGTTGCTTTTAACACCCACTAAAATCCTTCTAGGTGTGAATTACCTCTGGCTACTTTGCATGGCACAGTAACAATGCCGAAATGAACTATTACTTTCACAAAAAAAAAGTTATATTAACACACATAAATTTGTTTTAAGAAAAAACCTCATATACTGTAGCTTTATGGGAATATTTTTATATTTACTATACACATTTTCATTATTTTTAGACACCTTATTATATGTCAACAAAAGGTATTTGTACATATAGTTTCTAGGCCCTACTAAGAATCAAACAATAGACAATCATGAAAAATTTATTAATGCACACTATCACTTTTTACTTTATTGACTTTAAATGTTTCTATAAGTTTTAACCTTTAATTCATTCTTATAAACAGATTAAGGTATCCCATAATTAGGCCATATTATTCACCATGATATATGGCCATAGACAACATAATACATAGAGACAAATTTTAATGCCTGACATATCATTGTAGTGAAATGTCATTGAAGCAGTAGTGAGGCAAATTAAATGGAAGAGCTACACTCAAGAAATTCTTATCATGAAGTTCCTTCTACTTGCTACAAGTCCAAGTTATACAACAAACGTAGTCATGCAAAAGAAACAACATAAAAAAAATAGCATTCATCAAATGAAGCTTTCAAGTACAAACATAGTTGCAACATCAACTTAAATCCTATCACATAAGACTCTAATGATGAAAGTTTATCACAGTGTTAAATGGCTTAGCAATTGCTGTAATTTGGTTCAACTTAGCCTTTACTTTAGTCAATCTTCCTTAACTCCAAACCATTTAAGAAAGTGATAATAAAGCAACAAATGTCATATGGTTGTTCAAAGACCTTCTTTTGGCCTTTTTAGAGGGAAATAGTATATATGATAACCTATACACGACAATAAGACATTTAGGCACAAGATAATCAAAGAATCACAATAAAAAACATAAATAAGTTGAACCAAACTTATTGGAAAAAGCTTTTCAATAATTTCTAGCAACGTATCTAAGCACGAATGCATATAAAGTTACTGAAATTAGCTACTTGTAGGTAATTAAATATAAACCATATGTATGACACTTATGATTAACCAACCATTAGCTCAAGCCATCAACTCAAGAAAGTCATTGCTTATCTCATCTAATAATTTTTACTTAGAAAAAATCAACAATAAACATATAAAAAAAATTTAGTACATAACAGAATGGAGAGACCATCCATATCTAAACAACCTAGTTTCTAAAACTATAATATATATATTCGAATGAAATATTGTTTATATATTAACTACAATATAAATGTTTGAATGAAATATAATATAAATGTTCATATTATAATATGAATGTTTGAATGAAATATTGTTTATACATATTCATACTAGAGACCATTCATATACATTTGAACTATATTGAAGCTTATATTATATACTATATTATATGTCAATGAATTAGCAGCTTGAAAGATGCTATAAATCTCCATTATTGTCAATCTCATACTAGGTACAATTGTTTGGACCAAATGCTAGTCCATTAAAAGTAACATATTTGTAAAAAGCTCCCCAGTAAGTAGATCCTTCAAATTTAACATAAATGCATCAGCATAAAAATTTCATAATTGGTTAATATTTTTGCTAAAATCAAGACCCTTAGCTCTAAATTTTCTTGCAGTTTTAGTGTTTGTTGGTTAACATACTTACTCCTATCAAGAACCATAATCCAAGGATTAATAGTGCAAGGTTCTTCTCTAAGCTACAGATATTTCATAACTTTTAGAAGAGATTTGACTTGAAATTACTAATATTAAAAAAAAAA
Source organism: Durio zibethinus (assembly GCF_002303985.1). The sequence continues at coordinate 7,574,146 of NW_019167949.1, read as the reverse complement.
TCAAACAGATCACAATTCCAATGAATCAAAACAAATTGATCAGATAAAGTATGAGAGATGAAAAATTGCATATTTATTTATTCTTTAACATAGAATCATTGTTAAACCCAATCCAATTCATGCATGAACTAATCCCAAACTCCTTATTAATGCACCATAAAAGCATATATCTTTCACACTTACCTTTTTAGTTTTTAAGGCTTACATGAATAACTAGTTGGCCTTTTCTTTGTCACTTCAAGAACTCTCATCACAGCCTATTAATCATCAAAATCATCATTTCCCCTTTTAAATGATTCACTACTTTTTTAATCTTTATTTAGCTAAAAATACAAGGATAGTTGATATTCACTACATACATTTCATCAAAGTAAATCTACTTTAAAAATGCAAGACAAAAGTAATTGCTAAACAACCATCAAAGTGAAGGTATAAAGAAAATGAAGTTTTGAAAAATAAATTTGTGCCACTGATTTGGTGCAGCATAGAATTGATTTCAGCATCATCCTCTACATTCAGCTAAAGCAAAAGAAAAATAAAATTTCATCATGTATTGACCAATTTCCAATATGTATGTGCACATTAGTATGAGTGATTATGTGTGTAAGGGCTAGAAATAGAACAATACCTCATCAGAAGTTTTCTCACCTCTAAAATGATTCGCTTTCATTAATCTTTGGTTTCAACTCTGATGAAATATTCGATATTGATGTGTCTACCGAGTGTTTTGATCTTACCTTAGACTTCGCAGTTCATTATCTCAATCTCTCGCTCTTTTGACATATTTGAAGCTTTTAATAGAAACAATCAATCCAAGGTTATTTTCATGTATTATTCTTTAGATTTTTTAAGTAAATTTTTTGAGTAAAAACTAATGAAAAAGAGTTAGAGGAAGGCTAATGTTGGCAAATGGTAGCCATAACAATGGAAGAGGCGGTGGCAACATCGTTAACAAAGGAAGTAAGAAGATAATAGAATGAAGAGAGGTGTGCCAAAGAGGAAAAAGAGTATGAGGATTTTCAAACCCTTAAAACAAACAGCTAGAGATATTAGACAACAACCTTTGCTATGGATATAGATTATAATTTTTAAATATGATAATTAAATTTTTATTATTTTATTTATTTTTTTAATAATTATTCTTTTATATTTTTAAATATGAAAATTAAATTTTTATTATTTTATTTATTTTTGTTAATAATTATTCTTTTATATTTTTAAATTAAAATTCTAAAGGTTTTGATTAATTACCGAGCATAATGTATATATCATGCAACTCATTCTAAAACTTAGATGAAAATATTTTTCAAGCAAACTCAAATAAACAACAAATGACAAAAATTCTACAACATTCAATTCTATAAAATTGAATGAATATCTCTTGTTATACATCAAATTGACAGTAAAATATGTCCCATAGTGGTATAAAGTCACTTTTACATTTAAGAAATGTAATGCCTATAATATTAGTACATTTTAGTTGCTAATTGGTAATTACATTTTAACTTAATGATAATAAAGTCAATTTCAACACTTTTTTGCAAGAATTGATATCTTGATAAATAGCCATCTCATATTCCAACTCTAACGAAGAAGAATATACAACAATGATTCAATAATTAATAAAAAATAATATATTCATTTATCTAAAAAACAGAAAAAAATTATTCGTATAGCATAGACCCATAGATATTATGTTATCAGTCATAAGGAGACCAAACAACTAAAACTATAACATGCAAACAATGAATCTATTTTTGAAATAACATAACTTGTAATTCTATCAAGCAAAGAACACATGGAGAAAATTGAAAAGTGAATTGCATAGTTGAGACCAATACCCATAAATTAAGGATTCAACTTTATTCCATACTGTTATACCTATAAAATGATATAAAAGGCCCAAATATGAAGATAACAGCTTAGTATTAGTTCTTGTTATTTTAGAAATGAAAAAAAAAAAGAAAAAGAAAGTAGAACAATTGACTAGGAATAAAGCAAATAACAACAAAATTGAATCTATCATTTTTAAAAGTAATAACAGTCAAATTAAACTTGTGATCATTGTAATGAAAGAAAAGAATCACAAGGTTGACACTTGATATCAGATCAACAAAACATGTAATCACTTATTTGAAGTAATATGCATATGGTTGAATCAGATAGTCATCTTTTTTGGGTAATACATAGAAAAAACAAAGTATTAATGGTCATTCTTAATAAGTTTGTGCTATGTGTAAGACCTTTTTTACCCAAAAAATCAATTATATGATAATGAGTGTCACTGTTAAAATATAATCTTGACTATGTATATGGCAATTGTTTGTACTTATCTTTTTTTTTTAATTGTTCATCAAAGATTTTAAAGAACAAAGTAAACCAAAGTATTAAAAAAAAATAAGAAAGCAAAAATGATATGTTGATCGATAAAATGAAAGAGTAAAGTTACACTACAATGAAATAATGTAAATTAATAGGTTTTGGGTTCAAGTTCAAGTTAGTGTTTGCATATGAATGTATTGATTCGACTTTGACTCAAAGATGTAAGCTTTTTATTCATGGCGGGGGGTATCAGTTATCCACTACTTACAAGTGTTATCTGAAAAAAATTCATGAATAAAGTGGGACATGTGGCATGCTAGTTAAGTATTAGCTTTAGCCACATTACAAAAAAGAAAAGAAAATTAAACTCATGAATTCAAATTTCATAAACAAAAAATGAAAATGATCCATGAAATTAATATTTTCATGATTCAAGATTAGCTTTTATTTTAGAATCTTTTTCATTGTTTCTAACCTTATCTTTAAATAAAGAAAAAATTTCAAGTTCACTTTATTTATTATTTTTTTAAAAAATAACATTAGGAATAATTTAAAGTTAAAAAAAACTATTGAAAATGGAACCTAAAGAGAGAAGTGAACATCAATGGCCAAGCTTTTAAGGTTAGAGTGACTCAAAGCAACATAGAGTCATCGTGCTTAATTTGCAACCACAACACCATGAATCCTTTGTACTTTTTGGGATTAGTTTTGAGCATGCAAATTTCAATTATTATTATTACAAATCAAACACATGCAAATCCAGAACAATATATATATATATATAGAATGACTTCACTATCGTCTCCGGGTCTTGGTTTGTGCTAAAGCCATCGTAATTCCATTTGTGTTCGTCACTGGTTTAGGCAAGAGTCTATAAAAGCCAATGTTTTGTTATATGGTAAAAGAAATAATTTTTTGAAAAACCCATATCATAATTTTCAACAAAAAAGAAAGTTTGAATAGTAAAACACACATTTGCCTTGCTTCCCAAGTCCATACTAGATCCACTGATCTTAAAATAAAATTAAGAAAACATTTGAAGAAAAAGCAACTCTTCGCCTTAAAGCTACCCACATAGTTTTTGTCTTCAATTAAAATGCCTAAAGAAACAAAATTTGAACAAAATATCAATCAATTTCTTCAAAAATAAACATAACTTTTGTTTATATATACAAAACAAGAAAAGAATAATAAAAGAGAAAATAACCTAAAAGCAAAAGAAAGATAGAAGTCCTTTAGTTCCAAAATTATCCTTGGTTTATTCTTTGTTGTGCTTTTTATGAGTTATTATGCTTGTCGTTTTAGGGAGTATAGAGGAGAAATAGTGTTGTGAAGATAGATAAAAAGCAAAGAGAAACAGACAGGTAGAGAAAGCAAAGCATAGAGGAAGAAAGAAAGTTTCATTGCTTTGCCTATTAACAAATTTATCTTCCCAAAACATCTTTCAAATCATTTTTTTTTTTACATTGCTAGTTGTACAATTGATGTAAAAGGGGGACTGCTTTTATTAATAGTATAGTTTGATCTAGATTTGATATTTTAAAATATGATATAGTGATACGAATATGATATAAAAAGAAATAAAAATAATATTATTTAAAATTTTAATAAAAATTATATCTAAATTTAATGAAAACAAAAAAAAATGTATTTTATATCTTCGACACAAATTATAATACGTAATTTTTATATAAAATTGATATAAATACAAAATTGTCAATATTTTACATAATAAAAATACTTGAATATTTGCTATATCTAAATTGATCTTTTCATTATATAATATAAATATTTTATATACATTAAGAACGTAGGTCAAAACTTAAAATATCAAGAGAAAAACCAAGTTTCTTTAAGATTTCTCTCCAATAAATTCATCACCAAGCAATTTATGTTTTACTAATTCATTATTGTGGTGAAAATCATCAAGTTCAATAATCAATTGAATTGGAAGTAAGGTTTTAAACAATTTTGAATTTTGCATAAAAATTATAGAAATTATTACATTTCAATTCACATTTTAGCTTCCATTTATCATTGTTACATAATCGGCATCAATCTCCTCTTATGTTATAGATTTTTTATATTACTATTAATTTGAAAAATACATTCAAAATTTTGTACTTTTTTCACCTCCTTCATCTTGTTTGGTTTTTTTTTTTTTTGGTATTTACAAATTTTAAGAAGTAAAAAAGGTGGAGGTATAATACAAGAAAGTTGAGTATTAAACTAATAAATAAAAGCAAAAATGATAACAAAAAATAAAGCCAAGATGAAGAAGATGAAAAAAAAAAACATATTGAAGAGTCAAAAATATTGTTTTGTTTTATTTTTTAATGGATAATTGTTATTTATTACAAAAATGACAACAATAATGGAGCAAAAAAGTATATTCTTTTTATCAATTGAAAAGTTAATACTATATTATATAATTTTTTTAAATCAATGAGATTTAATAAACATTTGTCATAATATTTTCTTTAACACTAAATAATCTAACCGATTAATTAGTTTAAAATTATTTAGCAATTTTAAATATTAAATATTTACTATATTAGTTTTAATTATAAAGGGATTTTCATAGTATTATTCATCATCATGTTCAATTTGACCAATATCCAAAGCTATATTGGAAACAAAGAAAAATGGATAAAATTATGGTAATAACCTTTCATAGATATGTTCAAGGTTATCTCCTTAAATCTGAAGGCTTGCCTAAGTTTTAAAAGGATTTGTACAAAAAATTAAAATTCATTAAATGGGTTTAGATACAATTTTTAGGCCTATTTAAATTTTGAGTTAAGTCTTTAACAAAATATTTAAAGCCCAAACTTGACCTGACTTGACCCGAATTCATATATATATAAATTTTTTATTTTTGTATATATGTGAATTAATATATAATTCACATATATATAAAAATTAAAGATAAAAATTATATATATTTTATTAAACTTAATTTTTACTTTTTATACAATTTTTTATTTTTTATTTTTATATATAATTTTTATTTTTATTTTTTATATATATGTGAATTGAATATAATCCTGTTAATCTTAATTTAATCATATTTGTTATTATATAAATTAAGTTTAATTTGTGGATTTGGGATTTATTTTTTAAACTAGGCTTGGTTTGAAAAAATTTTGAGATCCAAAATTTTAAACTAGACTGAGCCTAAGCAAATACTTGGCCTAAAACTGATTTGACTTGGTGCATGAACACCTTTAATTCTACATGCATATTGCTTTTATTTAAGAAAAACCACATACTATGGAGTTTTTTTTTTTAATTTTTGTTAATTTTTAATCTACCTTCAATAACTAACTTATGTGAGCAAAGATGTTTCACCTCGAATTTAACCAATTGACTTAGCAATCATCTATATCATCATTGAATGCCATTTGAGCCAAAACTCAATTGGCATGAGCTAACTTCTTTTGAAAAGCAGGATATAGCAGAATTTCAGCTTGGTTAGGTATATATTTAATTTTTGTAAGAGCTTAATATTAGTTGTCACATGTTTTTCTCAAAAATTTTTATTTATTTTAAACAATAATTATATATTACTCCAATAGTTGCATATTGTACAAATGACTTAAATTAATAAAGTTATTAACCAAAAATTGTTACACATGCAAAATATATTAGATTAATATTTTTATATATAAAGTTTATTATTTTTCATGTTAATATAAAATTAAAGCTCTTAAAATAAAAAAATTCAATATAAACTCTAATTCTAGTTAATTTAACTAATAAATTTATTTAAAAATTAGTATTTTTATTTATATATAGGAATCCTATTAATATTTATAATACAATTTTATAATAGTAATTAAAATATAATGAACATAGATGTTTGCTTTCATCTGTAAATAAAAAAAAAGAGATAATATTGCGTGAAATAATGATTTTATGATGTGTTTAGTGTACAAAATTATGAATAAGATAGTATAAAATAATATTATTAATAAGATTAAATTAAAAAATATCATTTTATTTTGTGTTTGATGTATATAAGATTAAAATACAATAATTTTATTTATTTATCAAAATTATCTTTTCTCAAAGTTGATATGATTTAAGATCATGTTTGGTGTATAAGATGATAGATATAATAGGATGATAACTATTCTATATCACATTTAGTTTGTATCTAAAGAAAATGATAGGATTGCCAAAAGGATTAATAATTCTCTTGAAATAAGATGATTCAATCCTCTCAAAGTGAAAAAGATTATATTTTAATTCATGAGATTAAACTTATAGGTCTTATTATATCCAAAAAAATTACATCAATAATTTAAATTGTATAAATTTTGAACAAGGATAATTTTAACGACTAAATAAAATTATCCTATTATAATCCTTAACATTATTTAATCTAATCCTATTCATAATATCATTTTATTATATCCCATCATAATCTTATACATCAGACACACCTTAAATTTATTGATATAATTTTTAACTATATAATAATACATGTATATTCAATTCCATATATTAAAAATAATGTTTTCTATTTTTGAAAGATTGAATCATTTTATACAAAAAAAAATTAATTTTCCTCGCAATCAAATCCCCTTATACAAACCAAATATTAGATACAATGATTATTATTTTATCTTATTAATTATTTATTCACCAAATATGACTTTAAAATATCTAATAGAAATCAAGTTTTTACAACTTTAACTCCTAAGTGAGTTTTTTTAGTTATCTATCACTTTCTTTTAAAATTTTAGATGTAATTATATTCATATATCATTTTTTATTCTTATTACATTTATCGAGATAGCATTTCCATTGACAATATATCAAATAATATGACATCCAATTTATATTTATTGAATAAAAAATATACTTTTTTTTTAGAGAATATGAATATCTATATTAGTATAGAGTATAACAAAGCAAATAAAGCTTTTAGAAATGAGGGACCCCCTACTAATAATAATGAACTAACAACGAGTAGTGCATGTAGGGGTGGTAACGAATTGGGCAAGAGTGAGTTTTTGCTCATTACAATTTTGACCCAACTTCATAAAATTTATATTCGACTCTAATTTGAAATCAAAACATTATTTTTTGTACTCGATTTGACCTGCATATGTATAAAATTGTAATCAATTTAACTAAAAATTAATTTAATAATTTAAATTAAGCATAATATTCATAAAATATTATTTTAAAAAATATAAATTACATTTTAATAATACATAAATATAATATTTTTATTAAATTAATATCTTAAATAAAGTATTAAATAATAATTTTATTAATATAATATATATAAATATAAAATTAAATAAGTAACAAAAAATATTTTTTATATGTATATATACTAGGTTAGGTTGGGTAGGTTTACCTAAAACTTAACTTTAACCCCATCTAGACTTTAGAAAAGAAATTTGACCTAGCTCGAAATTTGATTTTAAAAAAAAACCTATCTTATAGAGTCGGGATTCGGGTTGAAACCTGACAGATTTGAGTAGATTTACCATCCTTAAATGCATGTACATATTGTTAAAAATAAATAAGTAAGAGAATATAAATAATAGAAAAGAGTTTTGACTTTGAGGTATGAAGAATATTTTTTTAAAGACAATTATGCCTCTAAGATACAACAAAATTTCAAACTCTCAAATCGAAAGTAATAAAAATAGTTATATTTAAATATTTATTTATAATGAATGAACAGACAAATTTTCATTCAAATGATTAAACCTTTTGTATAATCATGACCTTTATGAACCAAAATCTATTTATGTTAAGATAGTTATAATTATTTTTCATATGATAATTGTTTTTGTTCAAATATAATTATTTAAAATATGAATAAAATTAACATAAAAATTAATTTTTTCATCAATAATTAAATCTTTTTATTCAATGTGGGATGCACTACATTCTAAACTACCAACAACTCCCCACTAGTTTGGAATGTTGGTGCTCAATCTTTAATTTTTCACATAATTAAATATTCTAAATATAAGAAGGTATCTCTTGATTTAAACATTCAATTAGCGTATATCTTTGAATACTAATGAAATTGATGTGTCCACATATTAAACCTTAACTTTTAATGTTAGAATTGAAGATATAACATGTATAATACTTATTTATTCTTCTGTCATGGGTTTATAACTACTTTAGCACTATTATGGCCATGTGCTTATCATATTTATAAATATTTATAAGAAAGACTCCAATTCTTCTTATTGAAATGGCACCACTTCTATATCTATATAGGTAGAGTTTCTATTATGTCTCCATTGCTTCAGACATTTAAATAATAAACTCTATTAAAAGTGTAAAAATTCACCTTCCTTACACAATGGATCACATTAGTTTTTAAATTTGAATGGATTTTACTAGTGCTTAATAGACATATAACAATAACTTGTTTTTACCTATTAAACTTTATAACTAGAGGTTACTAATTCAAAGTTGGGTTCTTATTATTATCGTTTAGTAGTAAAGGTTTAAATCCATTCTACTTGTAGTACTACTAACAAAAATCTTGGAATTCAATTTGTTAGCCTTGAATTGATCCTTATTTTGAAATGATAAAACATTAAGCTAAATAAGCTTGATCTAGATTTTGAAAAAGATTTATTTAGTACATGTTCTTAAGTTTTGTTATTTTGGTGCCAAATAAATAATATGATTTTCAAAGTTTAAACAAACCTTTCGTTATGTTATTTTCTTTCCCAAATCAAAACTATTTTTAAACATTATTTATTTAAGCTTAAATAAAAATCCAATTATTGTTTTAAAAGTGAACTTATTCATTTTGGACTTAATACAATTTTAATAATATTGATTTTGAGATATAGATTAACTTAAGAAAGTTATTTTACAAGTACAAAGTTTTTCAACATTAAATTTGTTTTAATATTCTGTAGTAATTAACAAAGTTTTAATATTTAAATTTTATGTGGTTGGAAAGCTCTTTGAGTCTATTTTCTAATAGATCAAACAAAATTAAAATACAAATTTTCTAAGAAATATTTTGAATTTTTACTAGATACTATGCAGTTGTCTATTAATTGCATAATGGGTAGTTTTGAAATTTCACTATAATTCGAATACAATGAATTAGATGATAAATTTTATATGGATAGAAAGCCCTTTAAGTCTATCTTCTAAATTTTTAAACAGTTTTTGATTTGGAGTTGTATAATTCAAGATATAATCAAATTAATGAGTAGAATGTAAAATAAGAGAAACCAGTGGCATTGTTGATTAGGTACCAAAACCAATCGATCCCCTCTCTGTAACGGTTAAAAATTAAGTGAAATTCAAGAACCAATCGATATCCTATCAATACCAATTGATCCCTTCATCCCAAACAAGCTCCAACTACTAGTTTTAAAGGAGAAAAACATGGTTTATCATTTTCCAAGCATTCGCAAACGGCTATTTCCTCAATTCCTCTATCAATTAGGCATTTCAACATACCAAGAAGGTTGATGAATCAAAAGAACAAGATCAAATAAGTCATATTTTTATTCTCTCAAAGAAATTAACAGTTTTAAAGCTTAAATTCAATATCATTTGTATTTTTTGTATCCAAAATATTATTGTGTTTCATTCACCATTTTATTTATACTTCATTGGATAAATACTCAATTTTGAGAGATATTTTAATTTGCCAAAATCATTTTGGTTATTTTGTAAGTAAAAGGTGAGGTATCCTCTTGATTGTGTAAGGGTAGAGATTTCTATCTTAAGCTTTAAAAAAAAAAGATAGGGTTGTATTCTCAGTTCAAGATTAGTGGATTGAAGCTTTGGTGTGGACAACTAAAAGAAAAGACGTAGATACCTTGTAGAGAAGGACTGAACCTTTATAAATCATTGTGTTTGATTTTTCTATCCTTATCTCTTTACTTTGATTATAGTTTATATTTGCTTAAATTCATCAATTTATTGTTATTTATATCTTATTTTGATATTGGTTTTAATTTTCTATTGAATTATATCGAAATCTATTTTTAAGAAAGAATTTGAAAGAATCCAATTCACCTCCCTCTTGGATCACCATCTCACCTAAAAAGCTAATGCAATTTTCTTTTATGGTAATTATCCCTATTTGAGATTTAATCTCTAATATAATCACTTCAGGCTAATAAGTCCAAACTTTTCATTTTGCATATCATTTATGTGCTTTAGACATTGTTGTCTCATTCTTGTCATTTTAAGAAATAAATGGTATTGGTTATGGCCACAAATCTATAGTCATAAATTTCAACCATTTTATTTTCATACTTTTATACATTTTTAATACAATTATACTTCTAATACAATTGGATAAACTCAATGAATAAATCAAGTCATTTTGGTCATTTTAAGATTTTTAAGGACCTTTTTATAAATTTACTTTTATAATTGTACTAAACGTATTAGCTTGTATAATTTGCTCATAAAATTATCTTAATATCTTTCAACATTATGATGGTAAGTTTTATTTCTTTTTATTCTTATCACCCCCACCATATGCAAATATGCATTCTTTTATTAAATAATGTCCCATTCAATTATTAAGATATCATATATATTTAATCAAGTTGTCATTTCATTTATCTTTTCACTATGAGGTAGCTTTTTTTAAATATGAGGCCTCTAAATCCCCTTTTAGTTAAAGAAAACTAATAAATATTATATATCTTGATATTTCTTTTCCTCATAAAAGTTCTAAAACTTTTATTTAAACTAAATATAAGAGTAAACATCAATAAAAAAAATCAAATATAATCACTTTTAAAATTATTTTTTTCTTTTAGTAAACTCATGCTTTTATATAGTCTCTTTTAAAGACTTTCATGCCAACTCATGAAACTTATGAATCTATTTCATCATAGACACTATTAACCATTTTATTACCATGAGCAAAACCATGTCCATCATCCAAATTAGTCAAATAGCATTCACTTTGCTATAAATTTTTTTTTTATTCACAAAATTTTTGAATCACTCATGGCTTCCAAAGTAAATATAATTTTATACTTTCATTATATGTCAAAACTTTTAATAAAACCATGAGATATAAATCATTTATACAAGCCTTGAATTAGACCATGTACATAACCAAAAACTAGCATAACGTGATCAAGATTGTGGCATCAATTTTAGCTTATGGCTATACGAAGCCAACCACAATAATCAATATCTTACCTTAAATCATTTAGATTTGGTTATTAAGGCTATCTCATTTAATCTTATGACTTTTAGTGAAAACAAACTATTTCAAATGTTATCCATGAGTTTTCGATGCACATAATAATTGTCCAATTGCTAACTCCAAGTTTATGACTATTGAAAACCTCCAATTTCAAATACTTTTACAATCATTTTGTGATCAATATATTCAAATCCAGATCACCATACTAAAGCAAGTCATGAAACACGATTCCAAAGAATCATTATGGATAAAATAGTATCATTTGGTCTAAACTTATGACCATCATATAACACATTTCATCATAAGATTCTATTTTCATATCAGAATAATACACTTAGTTATAAAAGGATATGCTTTTTTTCTCACATTATTTTGTCTTTGACTAAAAAAATTAATCATAGAAATAATATATAATTTTTTTTAATTTCTAAGTCAAAATCACTTTTTTATTGATAATAACATTTGTAAAATACTCTAACCTTTTTTTTTTTCATAAAGCCAACATAAATTCATGTGTACAATAATGAAATGGGTTAAATAATTTTAAAATCATAATTTTATTTAACCCCTTAATAGCATGAACCTTTAGTTAGGAATGTGTTATCTTTTCATTCTTTTTCTTGGTTAATATATAGTTTAACCTTTTCAAGTGTAATGCTTTCATAATAATAGTCCACAATCATATGTTGATTATATCATACCATGAATAAACTATAATTAATTCAATAATAATCTCGTGTTTTAATGGTCTTTTTCAAAAACTCAAAATCCAAGATATGTGCAATTAATAAAAATAAATTTATTTTCTTCACAATATTCATACCATGATTATTACTCAAATATACAAATATTTCAATTTTCATGAAACATATATCCTAACAATTTAAAAAACAAGGTTTTATTAAAAATTTTAAATGTCTTTTATGGCAAACCGTGCCTATGATCTTGACATTATAACTAATTCAATGGAATTAAACACACATTTGTACAGATAATATATGCTATAATTACACACTACTCTTAGTGCAACATGGATTTTTTTTTAGAAACTATTTGATTATAGTATAATTTAGTCATATTTCACTTCTAGCTTGGAATCCATAAAATGTATCGAAGTATTTATGGTAATACCATAATAGTTATAAAATATATATAGATGGACCAAATCATGTTAGAGCACATACTTGAATTTGGATTATAATGATTTTTTCTCCAAAAAAGATAATTTTAATCCATTATTTTTGCACTACTACCCACTAGAATTCCAAATCTATTCCAATTGGAATTATCAATTAGTAAATTTTAGCCCAAGCAATGTAAAAATAATCAAAAATTGGATTCATGCAACAAGATAAAATAAATTAGTTGCATACCTAAACATCAACATATTTGCAACACTCTATCAATTTTTCTTTCAATGCCAAATGAAAATATAAAATCATTTGCATATTTGGAACTTTTTATACATGTTTCAAAAGTTGATTTTGCCAATTTCTTTTCCTTGTATATTCCTTATGCAAAATATGAATTTCACATAATTGTCTTTAAATTTTTAGAAAAAAATAAATAAGAGAATAGATATAATAGAAAAGAATTTGGTTTTGAGCATGAAAAACACTTTCTTAAAGATAAATATGCCTTTAGGATACAACAAAATCTCAAACTCTCTAATCAAAAGTAGTGAAAATGATTACACTAAAAGATCTATTTATAATGAATGAACAGACATAAATTTTCTTTTAAATGGTTATGACTTTTTGCGTAATTATGACCTTTATGAACAAAAATCTATTCATATTCAAATAGTTATTATCATTTATCATATGAAAATTGTTTTTATTTAAATATAATTATTTAAAATATGAATAAAATTAATAAAAAAATTAGTTTAATTTATCAATAATTAAACTTTTTTATTCAATGTGGGATGCACTACATTTTGAACTATTAACACACACACACACACATATATATATATATATATAATTGAAACAAATTTACATATATGTAATTTCAATTTTGCATTCAATGAGTTCAAAACTTTTACCTTATCGTTCTGGTAAATTTTAATTATTAAATTTTTCTTACAAAATGAAGTTGCAACTTAAGATAGGAAAGATATTACATATATTGATATTTAAAATTTAAATCTATTGCATGCTACCTCTTAACTAATTTTATTTAATTATAAATTCCATAGAACACCCAAAGCAAAATGTTAATAGGTTGTTGTGAGCATCTGTTATGAAATAGAGTTCCATTATTTTCTAAATAAAAAATAGAATTTATACATTGATCAAAATTAACAAAAGTTAATTATAAAATCATGTTATTCATATTTTTTTTTAACAAAAATATAAGAAAGTTAAATAGCTTTAAATTATTGATCATATTTAAGGCACACAAAAAATTAGGCAACAACCTTTTTTTATACGATGCAAGAGTCGCTAGAAAGATACGTATTATTTGTTATGAGTGAATATGAAAGCCTAGCTTGGATTGGATTCAAGACCTTTTTGGGGTTAATTGCATTTGGGTACATTTGGGTAGCTACACGCGACTACTTTTTAATATAACTTGAGGTAAAAGGGTTTAGTGAACAACTGGACCTTAAGGTAGTCAAATTGCTATACTATAATAAAAAATTTTATTTTATCGTTTATATTAATTTTACAGTTATAGTATTTAATTTTATAGTCACCATTGATTTCAATTTCATCAAAGTCAATATCACCATCTATTCAAATAAAGTATAAAAGAATTAAGAACTCAAACTTGACTTAGCAAGCTTGCACCACAAGAAAAATCATTTTTGCCAGCACTTAAGATCACAAAAGTGTTAGTATTATTATTATTATTATTATTATTATTATTATTATTATTATTATTATTATTATTATTATTATTATTATTATTACAAATAGTTCCTTAGGCACCGATTGACTTGTTTAGAGAAAATTAGGGTTTTGTCTCTAACCTATTTAAAGAGACAAGAAAATATAAGAAAAAAAAAGATGGTGTTTTTTTTTCCCAACAGAATCGATCAAGAATTACAAATGCCAATCTGATAGCGTTTGGGCTTGAAACTATAATTTATTGCTTTTAAAAATCATCTAATCCATAAGGTTTTCAATTTGATAGGAATGTTTTGCTTTTAGGTTTTATTTGTTAGGAAAGATGAAAATATATAAGATATAAAACTTTCTAATCTAATAGTTAAGTTACAAAATAAGAAGTAATTATAAATTTTAATCATAAAATTAATAAATTTTGCATCATCACTCATTTTCATTCTTTTTGCCAAAAATGTAGGTGATTATAATTAATGCCAATGTAATAAAGTCAAGACTTATTTTCAATTGGTTTATAGATATGTCAAATTTCTATCATCAAAGCCCTAGTTAAAGCATGTTAAGACAAGTGCTACAGATTAACTTTATATCCCTTCATAAGTCAAACATTATCATATATGCAATTAAAGTTTCTTTAAAAATAAAATTGAATAATAAGTATTTGAAGTTAAAATATATTTATCCCTTTTTAGACTTCAAATCTTTAGCAAAAAATAATTTTTATCCTCATTCAATAAGATTGCTCAATTTGAGATTATGAAGCATTATTTTTTAGACAAAATGGGATGTCAAAATTAATTAGCAAAATAATTGTGGGACAAATCATAAATATCACAATAGAGTCCATGGCAGGGCACCAAATTAAAATCTCTTTCTTTGTTAAGAAGTCTTTAATTAATGTTTCACTTTTGTTATTTTCTCAATGTTATAACCACCATTTCATGTCTCTCTAAATAATAGGAGCGGATGTATAAGCGTTGATGTAGTGTATTCATAAATATCTTTTAAAGTTGAAAAATAAAAAATTTTGAAAGCTTAGTTTTGCCTAAACACTTTTAAAATTTTTTTAATACACCAAAGGTTTTTTTTTCTATTTTTGTTAAATAATTGTTTAATTACATATATTAAAAAAATGTATTTAATAGTATTAATAATGATGAAATTATATTTTATTTAAAATATAAAAACCTATTCATGGATAATTATAAAAATATAATAATATTTTATTTTGAAATTTTATTTATAATTTTTTATCTATTATAAATAAATAAATAAATAATCTGATATCCAGTATTGCTAAACAATAATAAGAAATTGATGGCAAAAAAGAGTTATATGGCTTCTGCTTCTAGAATGGGTAATTATTTGCAAACTCATTTGATGAGGTTGCTCAATTTTATATTCTTGGGCATTATTTTTGAAGCAAATAAGATGGGGCGTGGAGAATATTTGATGGATAAATGTCACAATAGAATCTCGATAGATGGTGTTGTATTTATCTTATATTGTGAACTAATAAAGTCACTATATACCAGATTATATTAATTAATATTAATTAATGAGTAATTATTGTGGTACATATTATAATATACCCAAATAGTAGTGTGATCATTGTTAAGTATAATCCCAATTTAATTTGGTATTTGGATCCATAATGGGATAGGTTAATTTTAACTAACATGTTAGATGAGGTCCTTGCTCTCTCCTTTACATATATGAGGTTAGCGCATTGAGTTTTATAACTTCAATTTTAGAGAGAGAAAAAGCATTACTCTCTCCTTTTACTATGTAGGTTTTCGATTAGGTCCCCAAGAAAGACAATGAAAAGTTCATGATGGTAGCATCAATATCGTGGTCATGGATTCAACAAGATTGAACTCCCACTTACATCTAGATCAGTTTCTGTTAAACTATGTTAGTAACTCTATGAGCTTCTGAATTAAAACCAATAGTTGGTATCAGAGCCATATATGTCATTAACCATTTCTTTTTGGTATGATGCTACCATTAAAGCTTCAAACAAAGCTTTTGGTTTTTTGAGTTTTTAAACCCATTCCACTTTTTTACCTTTTTTGGCTCCAAATTATTATTTTGTTGTTATAGAGCTTGTAGGGGGTTAAAATCCAATTTTTTAGATTCAAAACAATATGAAAATGGTAAATATTGGATGAAAATGGGTTAGGTTAGGTAAAAAACACCCAACAATGTATCTATACATTTTTGCTAACTTAAACTTGTGCGATAGCCCTTTTAGTGCATGTGGCACATGCGCCATCAAAAAAAAAAGAGAAAAAATGAGAAGGGAAAGTTTTGGAAAATTTGCATTTTGCCTTATATAGTTTTGGGCCATTCCGATTTAAGCTAATTTAATTTTTCATTTTTCTATATTAGATCTTATTTTTCCCTTTTTGGATAAAATCCTTTTAGACCATTCAAGATTAGGCCATTTGGAGAAAATTAAGGGGTTTTCACTATTATTGGATCAATTTGATTTTCTCTTGTATGTTGGACTATTTTTTCCCTTTCAGGCTATTTCCTTTTGGGCCATCTAGGATTAGGCCATTTGGTGGAAATCAATGGGTGTTCTTTTATTATTGTTGGATTATTTTACTTAGACCAAATTTTATGATTAAATTTTGAGGGCCATTAATTTAATTAATTTTGAACATTTGGTTAATTATTTTGGGCCAAATTAATTTAATTGATTCTCAACCACATTAAATTAAATTGAGACGGTTTTTTATTTTAATTCCTTTTGGTCCATTCAACTCTAGACCATTTTGTTGAAATTAAAATTGTAGTCATTTTGTTTTAGACTAATTTTATTGAATTTAAAATATTAGGTATAATTTAATTGTTTTTTGACCATTTTTCCTAAGGCTATTTTTAGCTAAAATTCTTGATAAAATATTTTGGATCCAAAATCAATAGCTCCATTTTGTAAAATATTTGACCTAATTAAATGGGTGATAAATGAATTCTTTGATTATGCTAATTAGCTTAATTTTGGTAATTAAAATTTATCCATTCCATTAATAATTCATTTAATTTTGTAAAAACCCATTTAATTAATAAAATTGACTCATTATTTGAATATTCATAATAAATCAAATTACTTGGTTTTGTCATACCTAATTTTCAATATATGCTTTTGGTGTTGCATATTCTATTTTAGTTAAATTTGTTCTGATAATTTTGGTGAATATTCTTAAATTACACAAATCACAAATTGATTAGAACCTACTTGTCGTGAAAGTAATCATGAAAATTCTTGAGATTTTTTTGGTAATTTATTTCCAGCTATAATAAGACAAAACTCTTGTGATAGTTGCAACATTTATTAAGATCTCTTAAGGTGATAACATTTTTCTTGTCAAACAGGTTACTATTTTGAGGGATACTTAAGAAGGAAAGGATCTTAGTTAGGATATAATATGATTTAGCTACCTTATCAGTAACAAGCCATTCCAAGGTTATATCCAACTAGTTCTATATTATCCTTAGATGTATAGTCTGGGAAGATTTTGAATTTTGGAATTTAATGGAATAACGATTATGGCATGATTATATTCACATGCATAATACTATTTTGGGTTATTCTATAAAACCTCCAATCCTAGTTTTGTCTCTACAACTATTATCCAACAATATCAATTTAGATAAATGGTGTGAATCTCTCTGTATGGTTTTAGGCATAATAAATTTGGATAAAACCCAAAAAGTTGACCACCTTCAATACTCATTCAAGTGATAAGCTCAAGTCACTAAGCTTAATTAAGGATAAAAAGACAATGTGCTTTATAAAGACATTCAATTGGAATTATTTGATGACGTATAGGTATACCATTAAAGACTGCATCAGATAAAGTGTTTTGCACGCTAATAATTAAGGATGCCATTTAAAAGTCAATGAGAAAAGTTTCATAAGATTAAGATATTGAACCACATAAACTATTTACCATTACCATGTTGAATAGGATAAATGGTTTCCTTAAGCACATGCTGAAAATGACTAATGTTGAAATATGGGATTAGTTCATGTTATTATAGATTTCTAAAGTGCTACCTTTTAGGGGTACAATGTGAAATGAAATAAGTACAAATGGAAGCGTATGAGATTTAAATACCATGAGTGCTACAACCATCTAAGAGGAAGCAATATTATGAGTTAACAATCTCATTATGTCCTCTAGATGATATAGGTCAACCCTACTACCAAACATAACATTATTGAAAAAGGTTACATTAAAGGTCATTTAAGAAGAAAAATTTTGTGAGAACCACTTCCCATTTCGATTCCACTGATGTCTTTGAATCTTTAAATCAAAAGATTTTATAATATATGCCACTTATGTTATAATCAAGAATAAGAGGACAATATATGAAAGTTCTTTGAATTGGAAATTGAAGTAAGGTATTCTGTTAGCCTTTTTCTATTCAAAACAAGCATTTTGTTAGTCTTTTTGTTCAAACCAAATCAAAGTAAGATATTTGTGAATACGAGTGATCTTCTGTAGTTATGTATATTGTAAATGATGTGGTCATTGGTTCTAATATTGATAAAATAGATGAGAAGTCTACCTTGTTATGGCATAAGAATTAGGGACATTCTGAATTTGGGACACATGTAGATTGTATATAGAGAAATATTGTTGCTAATATATGGTTATGATTAGTAGATAGAGAGAAGTTTAGGAACTGACTTTATAGTTGATCCATACCGAAATTATGGATCATTTTCATTATTGTTTTTAATAGAGATGAGTGCTTTCCCTCCCTCACTGAAGATCATTTAGGTTTTGTTCATGTGTAGTGAAAGGTTTGACCATGTAAAAGCCTTAAATTTTTTTTTTTAAATCAGTTTCAAGTTTTTTAAAAAGCAAAATTAAGGCAACGAAATCAAGCTTAGGTTATGAATACTGTGGTCGGTGTGATGAATACTGTGGTTGGTGTGATGAAACTAGATAAAATTTGATACTATTTTGTTGAGTATTCTGTAGGATTTTGGTGTTGAAGCTTAGTATGTTATACTTGGAATACCAAAGAGAATAAAATTAAAGCAAAAAACAACCACACATTCTATACATGGTGCGCTATATGTTGTGGTATTCCACATTTTTGTATTTCATATAAAATGAAGCCTTTGAGATTGCAACATTCAGTTTAAATAAAGTCCACGCAATGAGTTTTTAAAGATTGTTGTAAATTACAGTTAGACAAGAAGTAGATTTCTAAGTTACTTTAAAATTTTGGGGTTGTGATTCAAATCTATAGGCCCACAACCCGCAATCAAGAAAACTTGATTGGAAAGCTATAGCTACATTTTATTGGCTATTACATCGACTTGAAAGATTATAAATTCTATCATTTGTCATGAAATACTAGAACTATTAGGTCTGATTATGCAATCTATCTAGAGGATGACTTAGATAGTGATAATATAGGGTTTTGAACTTCATAAAGTCATTTTCATGGAAAATGTGCTATTGTTGTGCCAATCCTATGTTTGATCCAAAAGCGATCGAACCAACAATAGATCATACTAATTTCATTTCTAGAACTACATTTGAACTTATAAAAGAACATAAATATGGCATTCATGTGTCTTTTAATTCTATTATATTCTAAGAGGTTTTTGATGATTCTAACTTTTTGAGTTGGACGTTTCTCAAATAGTATGAGATTGCAAACGTGTTGTATAGTTATGTGTGGGAATATGATGAATGACCACATCATTATAGTCTAATTGGTTATTGATGGACTTACAAGGTTTTAAAGGTACTCTATAGGCCAGTTAGAAAGGTTTAAAGCCAATTCAGTGATTTATGGCTTTAAACGAAAAGAAGGAATTGGGTGTAAAGAATCCTTCTATTTTATTTTTACCATTGATTTTTTTTTTTTTGGAAACTTTATAGCATTGGTGACCTATTCGGTTGGAGCTACATCAGTTAGGTGTTATAACTATGCTGAATAGATAACCATAAAGTTCTAAGGTTGAGCAAAGTTTGGGTATAACCAAAAGTATTTGACTAAAACAAAAGATTATAGTTAAATCAGGTCAATTAATTCAGGGTATATGGGTAAGTTGAATTTGGGTGTGGTTTAAATGGTCAATTTTCATTTTAGATTCTAACAATCAAACCAACCAAAAATATGATTTAAATAGTTATATAATTTAGAAATATTATTAATATTTTTTTATATTTTTTAACTTTTTCTTCTAGGTAAACCCTACACACTCTCTCTCCCTCTACATTTCTAGTCACTTCTCTCAACTCTCCATACCATACTACACTTAGCTTTCCTCATTCCTCACACAAGTTATGATCTCTTAAGCTCTCCTCTCAATCTTTCACTTTGACACTCATTCAAGCTCCTATTCTTTCAAGTCATAGTCACCTATGCGATCTTGAATTTTAGGGCTTAATCTTGAATCTTATACGATCTGGTGAATTAATTCTAAGGTAAGAGTTTTGATATCTTGTCTTTTTTTTTTCTAATTCCTTTAAATTTTGGTGTAAGTCTTTGCTAGTTCATTCTTTTGTACTTGGTGCTTTTTTTTTTTTGGGTTCTCTTATCAGATCTCTTTGTTTTTTATATTTGTCCTATTAATATCCATTTGCCTTATACTTGTTTGTTATAATGTATCAGTCCAGAGACTCGATTAGTAAATGTAAAAATTTTAAATCATGAAAATACAAAAAAGTTACCACTAATCTTTTTTAGAGTGTGTTTGGCCACCCAAAAATTTTATCTTTCTAATAAAATAATAAAACGAGTTTAAAGTTTATTAAAAAGATAAAATTTTTAGGTAACCAATCACACCCTAAAAAGGAATAATGGTGACTCTTCGTGTTTTTACGATTTTAAATTTTTACGTTTAGCGATCAAGTATATGGATTGATACGTTATGATAGCTTAACGACTCCGTTGAGGACATTTTAAGAGTCATGCAAAAAAGTTTAATTATGTGCTATCGAAAGGTTTGGATTTAATGGATTTTAGTTGATATTAATTTAATTCCCTTCATCTTAATTTTTCAAAAAAATATAAAGTTAAATAAATTGCATGGTAGTTATTATCTTGTTTTGATTTTGTTATTTGTAATTCATTTATTTTGTTTTGATTTATATGCTACTTTGCGTATTTTTTCAACTTTTGCATATTCACTTATATGCATGAGCTTTAAACTTAGGCTTCATCCTTATTAGAAGGAAGTTAAGTAGCTACACTCTCGTGAGGTGATAACTTCCACATTTATTAACAAAACATTTTCACTCAAATCGAACATCTTTTGCTTGTAGCTTGTAATAGGTGAAGATTGGTGTGCCTTATTAATTTATAATGGACAATGATGTAAGGTATGATTTGGGAACTTTTGGATGAATAAATTTTGACTCAGCATATCATGAGCCATAAAAGCCTGCCCAGGGTAAAGCCATATCGTCTTTTTAGAAAATCAGCAAAAGTTAGGACACTGTATATATTATGTTATATTATATGGTTGTTATGTTATTTCTATTAATAATTTATTTTGGATGATTGATTTATTTTTATTTGTATAGTCTTTAATTTTGTTGCATACATTATATAGGCATTATATTTTAAGAGAAGGTATTTGTTTTATGTCAGACATCGACAAAAGAAGTTCTCATGAAGCCATTAGTAGTGTCAACCTCTTGTAGAAATTATTTAGAAGTTAAAAGCTATGCCAATCTCTTTCATAGAAATTACCCAAAAGTAAGATTTGTGTGACATTTTGATGCAATTTATGTTTAAGGTAATAATGTAAATAAAGTTAGGATAAAAAAAAGTTCAAATGAAAATAAGGAAA
The DNA here is from genome assembly GCF_002303985.1 of Durio zibethinus. The sequence goes on along the minus strand of NW_019167949.1, from coordinate 7,551,948 downwards.
CAGCAAAAGAGAGATTTATGACAGGTCAAGAGTTTGTCATCCATTTGGAATTTAATTATTGCATTCTACATTCATCGTTAAGGTGATTGTATATTTGGGTTATTTCATTTTTGTAAATATATTTGCATGATTATCATAGTAAGGCATTCATAAACATATTCTGTGTAGCATGCAAATTAAGAATTGTTTTATGTCATTTATTTAGCAAGAATAATAGCATAAACACTTTGGTTTAAACCTTTGAAATAAAATATTTATTTTAATGGGTATAAGAAGATATGAAAAATCAATTAGAGGCTCGAATTAATGTGTTAGAATGTAATTAAGAGGACTTTGGTCATAACATTTGAGAAATGAGAAAACAACTTGCTGAGTTGAAAAAAATGGTTAATAGACTCAAGGAGCTTAAGTTGGTGCCTTTTTAAGGGTCCTTATCAGTTTCAACTTAAGTAAGTCTTATGCACTCGTGGAGTTGTGATTAATTGGTCCCTGCTAGGCCTAGTACATTTCTTTAGCATGCTAAAACATTTAGTAGTTTGAACAATAATGAAGGTTTGGATAAGATCATGAAAAGGATAAGTGATCTAACCATACAAATGTTTAAGCTATAGAATTTAATTTTAGGAATGGACTTATTAGGTTCCATACAACCTTCACAAATTGCTTCAAACTTGAACTTACATTCAAGTCCTTTTCATGACTATTTTTGACCTCTTTTCCAAGCATCTAAGATCAAGCCTAAAACTTTATCCGATCTTCAAAAAGTCCACATTCCAACCTTTCATTCCCTAATCACCTATTCAACCAATTTCTTAACATCATACCTTTACACCACCATCAAATATTTAGACTTCTAGCTAATCTATTGCCCAAAAATTACCTAAGAAAAAGAAAAAGTTAGATCATATCCCTAATTCATATAAAAAACTCTTCTCTTATCTGTTTGAAAGACACTTTGTTGTCTCTATCTTTAGAGCCTTTAAAGCCTCCGTGCTTAAGATGATTTGATCTAAATACAAGATGCGAATACCATGGTAGGAATGTAAGGTACTCCATTAAGAATTGTGAGAGTTTTAAACATAAGGTGCAATTACCTATTGATGCGAAATGGTTTAATCCAATGACAATAGTGGGTTAAAGATTTAAGAATAATGAGAAGGGAATGACATGATGATGAACATAGATGGGATTTTTTATTAAGGATGGTCTTTAAGTGATAGGTTGTTGGGAAAATAAAATGCTTTGTGAATTTCTTCTATTTGTGAAATGTTTTATTATGGTAATATGATGTTGTCTTTTCAAATTTGGATATGTAAATTATGGTTTGCTTCTAATTCTTGCTCTTGTTCCAATTTCACATTTTTCACCAAAGAGCTTTGTCATTTGTGCATTCATTCATTCATTCATTCATTCATTTATGTAGCCATTCAATATAATGTGATTTATGTGTGCTCTAAAAAGAAAGAATTTCTTCAAGAATAATCCCTACAATTTCTTTTAAGGATCCGAAGAATATTGATTTGATAGGAGATATTGAAAAGATTATCAAGAAACTTTTTGCTCAAAGAAATGATCTACCTAAAAGACTTAGCTTAGAACCCTTAAGGGAGGAATCATGGAATTTAGATAAACAGATGAGGTACAGTCATTTGGAAGAAAGGTTCAAGTTGTTAATAGTAAGGATAAATTTTGTGATGCAAAAGAATCCCAGCTAGTTTTAGATGTAATTATTGCATATAAGTTTAAGGTTCTAACATTTGAGAAGTATAATAGAACTGGATGTCCTGAGACATATTTGGCTCAGTATTATCACAAAATGGTTGGGTATACTAGTGATGAAGGCTATTTATTTATGCCATTCAAGAAAGTTTGACTAGGGCAACAGCTAATTAGTATTATAGTTTGGAAAGTAGTCAAATTCGTACTTGAAGAGATTTATTGCGAGCATTCTTGAAACAATACTAGCACATGTTAGAGATGGCTCTAGACCAATTAACCCTTCAAAACATGAGAATGAGCCCTAATGAAAGCTATAAAGAATATGCTACTAGATGGAAAGAGGTTACATTGTAAGTCTGGCCACCTTTAACTAATAGGGAGCTAAATTTCCTATTTGTGGATAGGTTTCCTTCTCCTTTTTATGATAAGTTGATTGGTAAGACATTTTCAAAATTTATAGATTTGTTACTTGCTATGGGTAAAATTGAAAATGGGATAAAAAAGGGAAAAATTATGAATGCAAATGTTGAAATTCCTAATGAAAAGGTAGGGGAATATTTTTTATGAATACACTTAAAAAGCAATTGTTGAAGGGTGAAATGAGAGAAACCTCCCCATAATGCAAGAAGATTTAGTGAATTATTACTCCTAATAGTCACCGTATTGTTCCTAATCGACACCTCATACTAGTAATTTTTCTTAACCATTTTATCTATATGCTATAGTTTCTCCATCATAAACATTCATAAAATAAAGAATTAACTCAAGCCATTCACAAAGTCGTAAGAGAAAAAGAGTTAAAAAATATCATTCATTTCTAATGTCTTATGCTAAGCTTTTCACTTTACTTGTCAAAAATCATATGATTTATGTTGTCCCTGCAAAACACAAAAAGCCTCTTTACACGAAATCGTATGATCCTTATGCTAAGTGTGAATTCCATGATAAGATCTAAGGGCATTCTATAAAAGATTGTTTCACCTTCAAGGATACAATTCAAGTTTTGATCAATGTAGATCAAGCAAAATTTAAAGAATTGGTTAGTAATTATGATGATTGATAGCATTAGAATGGAGGGTCAATAATTCTAAAGCTGAAATGCCAAGTGAAAAACTTTTATTTTTATAAGTTTGAATGTTATTACAAGAGCACTATTGAGATGTGATTTTTTTTTGGGTTTGTATCTAAATGTTTGCATTGTATGAATGAAGGTTGTGCATCTTAGTCATTTAAGGTTTTTTTTTTTATTTCTTTTAAGTTTTGGACTTGTAGGTTTTCTTTGAAAAAAAAATTAGGAAAAAAGGAAAATTATTGGATTTGAATAAAGCCTGTAGATAAATCTCAGGATTATAGAAAAAAATGCTTTTTAAAATGAAAAAAGAGAAAAAAAGGAAAAAATGAAAAAAGAGAGTTTTGTGATAAAATAAAAGGGTCTCGGATGAGTTGACGATCACTATTAAGAATTTCTCAAATACTTTTATACAATTTCTAAAAAAACATTCAGTTGATTCCATCTATTAGCCATGTCCCCTCAAAAACCATGAATTTGAATTCACAAACGTGTATTTGCCTGATAATATATGATATCAAATAATGATATTATTTTCCTAAGCAATGAATAATGAACAATGATATAGCTAATAGAAAAAAGGAAAAAAAAAATTGGGATTCCAAGAAGATTAGGCATACATGACTTTTTTTTTTTAAATTTAGATGTGAAAATTGTATGTGTTAATGTTACGCTATATCTCCAAAAATTTTCAAAATTAAAGCCATCCCAAATCCTATAAGCCTAGTTTAGCACTTGAAAAAGAATTTAAGCCTAGTTTAGTTGGAACTCAAGTTGTAAGACTAGATTAACTGGCACGCAAGTTTAGATTAGCTAGCACAAAAGCCTAGTTTAGTTGGCATGTAAGCCCAAATTAGTTGAAAAAGTATATACCCCTTATATCCCCTTTAAATGGTGAAGTCTTTTTAAATCAACAAAAATTTTCAGGTGCAGAATCATCTAATTCATTGTGAGAAAATTTTCACTTCTTTCATTTCTAATAGGGATCGTCAATTCTTCAAAAAAATTTAAGTCTACCCAAGTTTTAAGCCCAGTTTAGTTGGCATATAATGAAATTTTAAGTCTAGATTATTTAGCACCAATAAAATTTAAGCCCAATTTAGCTTGCACCCAATCAAAATTTAGGCCTAGTTTATCTAGCACCAATGAAATTTAAGCTCAATTTAGTTGGCACCTCAATGAAAATTTAAACCTAGTTTAGCTATCACCCATGCAAATTTAAGCCCATATTAGCTAGTACCCAATGAAAATTTAAGCTCAATCTAACTGACACCAATGAAAATTTAAGTCCAGTTAAGCTGGCACCCAATGAAAATTTAAACTTAATTTAGTTAGTAGCCAATAAAAATTTAAACTCAGTTTAGCTAGTACCTAATGCAAATTTAAGCTCAATTTAGATGGCACCAAATGAACTTTAAGCCTAATTTCAACTGGCACCCCAAAAAAATTTAAGTCTAGTTTAGTTGGCATGCAATAAAAATTTATGCCCAAATTAGCTAGCACCCAATGAAAGTTCAAGCCTAGGTTAATTGGCACCTATGAAAATTTAAGCTCAATTTAGTTGGCATGTAAGCCCAAAAATAGATGGCACAAAAGCCCAGATTAGCTTACACGAAAGCTTAAATTAACGGTCACCAAATTTGACCAGCGATTCAATCTTGGTCCCCTTATTTGACCTATGATTTAGTCTCAATCACTTCATTCGACTTGCAAGTCAATCCTAGTCATCTCTATATTTTGACTCATGGTTTAATCTTGTTTGTCTTAACGAAAAAAAAAAGAAAAAATAAAGGAAAACAAAAAAAAAAGCAAAAAAGCAAAAACAAAAACAAAAACAAAAAACCAAACCAAACCAAAAAAAACAAAAAATAATTTAGGAAGCAACATCCGAACAAAATTGTTGTCATGTTTTTGCATTATTCTTGATCCTAAAAAATATACAAATAGGGGCAACTATAGACACCTAATTTTATCCAAGTTTACTTAAGTTCGTTTAACTTTGTGCTTAATTCAGACACTTCGATTTGGACCTATTTGAACACTTTCATTGGATATATTTTGTTGGGCTTATTTGGGTTTTATTATTTTGAAACATATTTTAAATGTGTTAAGATCCAATTCAAAGTTTGATTATTTGAACTTAAAGGCCCAAGATACACTAAGTCCAAATTTAATTCTTCAAAAAGCCTAACTTCATTTATTTAAGATTAATTAATTTAATTAATTAAGATTAATAAATAATTAAAAAAATTAGACATCATTTTTTCTTGTTCTTATGCTTTTTTTTTTCATTTGTCTCACATGTCTCTCACTTTGTCTTATCCCACTATCTTTTTTTCTTGTCCTCTTGTCTCCATCACATGCCATTTCATCTTTATTTTATTCACATAACAATGCATCTGACAGGCCATACAATTCACATGCCATTTTTGGGCCTTTAGCTAAAAGTACTTAAAGACACCACCGCGCTTGAAATACATGTGCTCCTAAACATTTTTATGTCAGTTTTTAAAGAATAGGGATTCAAAGGGGAAGCTAGGGATGTGAAACATAAAAAGAAATTGAAAAACAAAAACTGTAAGGGTTGTTTATGGCATTCTCATCACTTTATCTTCACCTTAATTGTGATTACACAATAAAAAAGGTAGCATCAGCAATAAGGTTCAGAAAATTCTAAGAGTACTTACTCTACTAGAAATGCGGTTCTTTAAAAGATAAAAAAAAAACTATAAAAAAGGGTTGTTTCATAGTTTTTTTTTAGCCTAGTACAAAAAAAAAAAAAGGAAAAAGAACTTAGGAAGAAAAAAGCCATAGCTTTAAAAATTGTTGTTATAAGGTATCGGTCTGGAAACTCAATTGCTAGATGTAAAAATTTAAAATCTAAATTTTTTCAAATAGTTAGGGACCCACTACTTAAATCACTACTCAACAACCTTCTATTGCATTCATTCTTGTTATATTTAAAGTTAATAAAACATAAGAAAGAGAACCGTAAATCCCTAAAGCCATATGCCCCAGGCCTATGCAATAACTAAATCCCAAGAGAAGAAACAATGACAATACCAAGGGCTACTATCATCCCCATTTTTTCCTTTATAAATCACTTGCCTCCTCCTACCTTCGCTAACTTTTTCTTTTCAATTTATTGTTGGAAAATGTGAAAAAAATGAGAAACTCAAATGTATAACAACCCATAAAACTACAATCCCATATCAAAGCTTTACAAGATTCTTAAAGTCTTTAAACTCTTTAATTTTCTCAACCTATGCTATTATAGAGTTCTTATTTGCAAGATAAAGAACTACGTTTCAATCGAACATCATGAATGATAACATTGTAATCTAAACCTTATGGACAATGATAGGAAATACAACTATATCCATCAAACCAGTAAACATGAATGAAACATGAAGATTTAAACTTTGCACCCTCTCTCCCACAAACAAGTTGAAATGCAAAAAAAAAAAAATACACACATACACACAACAAAAAAAGGAGAAAGTTTCTAGTGGAAAACATGAAAGCTGCATTATGTACCAAAACCCCACAAGGAAAACATGTCAATTGTTTCATGCATGTATGTGACCCGACAAGAACTAAAAGTTTACCTTCTTTACAAGTCCTTCTAAAAGCTATGGTTTTTTTCTTTCTGAGCTCTCTTTCCTCTTTATTTTTTTTATTGAAAGAAAAGCAAACCTTTTTTGTGTAGTTTTTTTTTATCGTTTTATAGTACCTCATTTCCATTAGAGTAAGTGCCATCAGAATTCTCTAAACTTTATTGTTGGTGCTGCCTTCTTGGTTATGTAATCACAATTAGGGTGAAGATAAAAGTGATGAGCATGTCATAAATTAACCTTGCAGTTTTTGTTTTTTACTTTCTTTTCATGTTTCACATCTATAACTTCCCTCCTGAATCCTCGTTCTTTAAAAACTAACATAAAAATGTTTAGGAGTACATGTATTTCAAGCGTGGTGGTATCTTTGAGTGCTTCCAGCTAATGGCCTTAAAATGGCATGTGAATTGTATGGCTTACGAGATACATTGTCATGTGAATAAAATAAAGATAAAGTGGCATGTGATGGAGATAAGATGGCATGGAAAAAAGATAATGGGATAATACAAAGTGGGAGACGTGACAGACAAATGAAAAAAAAAAACTTAAGAACAAGAAAATTTGATGTCTAGTTTTTTTTAATTATTTATTAATCTCAATTAATTAAACTAATTAATCTTAAATAACTGATGTTGGGCATTTTGAAGAATTAAATTTTGACTCGATATATCTTGGGCCTTTAAGTTCAAATAATTAAACTTTGAATTGGATCTTGACACATTCAAAATATGTTTCAAAATAATAAAACCCAAATAAGCCTAACAAAAATATCCAATGAAAATGTTCAAACAAGTCCAAATCGAAGTGTCTGAATTAAGCACAAAGTTGAACGAACTTAAGTCAACCCAGACAAAATTAGGTGTTTACAGATTGCTTTCTGTAATTCTCCTTTTTTTTTTTTTGCTTTTATTTCTTCCATTGCCTCAACATATTTGACTTTTTTTTTTACTGGGTATGAAATCCATAACTTTCTAATTGCCTTGTTGGCTCATTCATTCCATTAGTCATTAACCATCCATATATTTTAAGAATAAATTAAAATACTTTTTATTTTTTTCCACGAAGAGCTATAAGAGAAAAAAACTCTCATGTCCAATTTTGTAATAACGATGAAATTAATAAACAACCATCAATTATAACCATGGTGAACATGATGCAATGTCTTATTGATAGAGTTAGCAACTATGGAACCTCCTATTTTTCTAAAAGAAATACCATGTCTTAAAATCAATAAGTTTGAAATTTGAATACTATACAATTTTAAATCATGATGTTAACATAAATCCATTAACAGATTTTATTAGTAATTTAGTACAATTATTACTATTAGCTTATGAATTATGATAATTTTTTTTGAAAGAATGTGATTTGAACTCCCTTTTTGAATGAGCAATAAATACATCTATAATAGATTGAAATACTCAAGTCCATGAATTACAATGACTTTTATTCTAACATTATTTATTGGTGCCTTAGTGGCATAACTGATGAGAATGATTTATGTATTAGCAATTAGTAACTACTTTTTGAAAGGAGAAAAAAAAAACTCATTTAGCTATTAAGAATTTAATATTCTTGGGATTTAATAGCCAAAACACATCTGCCTTGCTTAGCTTGCCAATTGAGAACAACCTCAAGTGTTCGGGTTATCGAGTTTTTCTTTGTTCTTTTTTAGCAATAAGCAAAAGTAGTTAGCAAAAGTTAGTGTGTGCCATTATATTCACCATGAAATGTTGTATGAAATGAAATATAGTATAAATTGAAGGCATGATGAAAGGACTCTGTTGATTAAATTTTTAGGACAATAGCAATAGAGAATGAATGGGACCATACTAGGATAGCTAAATTCAATATGAATTGGGTGTGTGCAAGATATAAAGGCAAAGTTGGTAGCAATTTCTCCTTATTCAACCTTTTATTTATTTAATACTATGCATGCTTCAATAAAGCCTTGCTTGTTGTAAAAGTCTGTAACAATTTCTTTCTTTTTTAGCCTTTTATCAACTCAAAACTTGCCACAATCTTTTTTACAGCTTTCATCATTATATATACTAGCAGCTTCTATTAAAATTTTACAATTTGGTGTAATTTTCATTTATAAGTAGTTGCCTTATGTTTAGCTTTATATACCAACCTTATGTTTATGTGTTTTGTTAGTCTTAAATTGATCTTTATTTAAAACTGACAAAACATTAAGTTAAATAAGCTAGATTAAGATTTTGAAAAAGATTTATTCAATACATATTTTAAGTTTTATTATTTTTAGTACTAAATAAATTATATGTTTTTCAAAGTGATATTTGATTTGAAAAATAACTTGAAAAAATGTTTTAAAAGATTGGTGTTAATGTTATATAAAAAATACAAATTTCCAAGATCGATAATTTTTGGTAAAATATTTTTCAAAGTTTAAACAATCATTTCTTTATGTTATTGTATTTCTTAAACCAAAACTATCTTTCAAGATTATTTGTTTGAGCTTAAATGAAAATCTAATTTTCAATTTTAAAATGAACTTATTCATCTTGGACTTATAATTTTGATAATATTGGTTTTGAGAAATGGATTAACTAGACAAAGATGTTTTGTGAGAATAAATTTTTCCAACATTGAATTTGTTTTATTTTTTTATATTAATTTATAAATTTTTAATATTTGAATTTTATATAGTTGGAAAGCTCTTTGAGTCTACTTTTTAATGGATCAAACAAAATCAAAATACAAATTTTCTAAGAAAAGATTTTGAATTTTTACTAGAGATTTTGAAAATTCACTATAGTTTTTATGTATTGAAATAAATGATGAATTTTATATTGATAGAAAGTCTCTTAAGCCTAGTTTCTAAATCTTCAAATGGATTTTAATTTGGAGTTGTACAGCTCAAGATATAATTAAATTAGTAAGTATAGTGCAAAATATCAGTTAGTTTAAAACAACCAACGGCATTATTCTTCCAGAATCACCCCATATGCAAAATCAGCTTGATCGATCCATTCTCCTGTGACGATCAAATTTTGAATGAAATTCAAGAACCAATTGATTCCTTAATGGACCCAATCGATCCTATCGCCCTTAACAGTTTTTAATGTTTACTTTGAAGAAAAAAAAAAGCAAGCATTTTCATTTCCCAATCTTCTCCAACAAATACAAACTCATTTATTCTATAAAATTGGACATTCCAACACACTTATGAAGGAAGAGGGTAAGCACCAACAAGCTATATGTTAATTCTCTCAAAAATTCAAGAGCATTTTAAAGATTAAAGCTTTAATTCTTTTCATTCTTATATCCAAATTATATTTCTTTTCCATTTATAATTCTTAGTACTTAAATTAGGTAAACACTTAACCATTAAGAGGTTTTTCATAATTTGTAAATTCTTTTATGTTCAAAAGGAATTTTTTTGAGTCAATGGGTGAGGCATCCTCTTTAGTGAAATTGATAGGATTTGGTAGAATACTAAAAATGGTAGAGGTTACTATCTTGACCTTGAAATAAATGGATTGTATTTTGCAAGAGATTTTTCAATTAGTAGATTGAGCTTGGCTAGAAGGACTAAGGGAGGGGATGTAGCTACCTATAGAGAAAGACTGAACCTTTATAAATTTTTGTATTTGATTTCTCTATTACTACTCTTTTATTTTCATTGTTGTTTATATGTGCTTTTATTTTCTTTATTATTGTAATCACATCAAATTCCCATAAAAGATTTTATTATTTTAAATTTTTCATTCAAATTTATTGAAAGTCAATTTTGAAAAAGAATTTTAAGATAAGCCAATTCACCCACCTTTTGGATTGCATCCACACTTAACCTAACATGTTTATTAGTGGCTTCTACTAGACATCTTTCTCATCCATTTACTGCATTATAAAATGCATTTCACATTCAATAATTGTACTTATTAGTAGTTGCCTTATATTTATGTATAATTTAACATTTTATTATTTTCTATTAAATATGTCGAATGAAATGAGTGATAGAGATACTATACAAATGGATAATCAATCCCTCAAGGTGAAGGAGACACACATAGAATAAAAAGTGAAGTTGTAAGTACTCAACTAAAAAAGAAATGACCTAACACATGGTCAGAGGTATGGGACCATTTCATCAAATTTACTAATGACAAAGGTAATCTCAAAGTTAGATACAATTATTGTGATAGAGGATTTTATACTTACCCTAAAAAAAAATGGAACCTCCACATTAAAAAATCATTTGGGTGTTTGCACTAAATTTCCTTGTGCTAGTGGTGATCCTTCCCTAACAAAATTAGTGTTAAACTTAGGAAGAGATGGGTTTTTAGGTACTTGGAAGTTTAATCAAGAAGCCATTAGGAAAGAAGTAGCTGAGATGATTATTATAAAAGCTAAAGGATTTAGGCATTGCATATCCATTACATGTCTTGGACTTATATGTTATCATAATAGACTATTGCTAGGGATTGTTATCAAATTTATATAGATAAAAAAATTTTCCTAAAGCAATTCTTGAAATCATCTACTATGAGAGTATCTTTGACTAATGACACATGAATTTCATTACAAAAAGTCAATTATATGTGTCTTACAACTCATTTTGTAGACAATGATTGGAAACTTAACAAAAAGATATTAAACTTTAGTCCTATTTTTAATCATAAAGGTAAGGCTATTGATAAGGAAATTGAAAAATATTTGTGTGATTTGGGGATTGATAAAGTTTTTACTATTATAGTTTCTAATACTTTTAATGATGTTGCAATTTTATACTTGAAGGAAAATTTTAACAATGCAAAAACTAGTATTGTAAGAGGCAAATGTCTTGATTTGAGATGCATTACTCATATTGTTAACCTTATTGTGAGTGATGGGTTAAAAAAATTGACTAATTCAATCGCTCGTGTTAAAAGGGTAGTTAAATATATGAGACAATCATCCTTTAGATTCATTAAGTTTAAAGAGTGTCATGTCAATAAATATATTCAAAGTAAGGTTTGTTGTGCTTGGATCTTAACACTAGGTGAAACTTCATTTACTTGATGTTAGAACAAGCTCAAAAGTTTGAATAAGCTTTTGAGGTATTTGATGAAGTTCATCTTTATTACAAAAGTAAAATTTTGTTGAAAGATGGGGTGCCTGATCAAAATGATTGGGCAAGTGTTAGGAAATTATGCTCTTTATTGCAAAAATTTTACAATCTCATACTTAGAGTTTCGGGTTTTACATATGTCACCACTATCAATTTTCTTAAAAATATTTGTAGTGTTTATGTATTTTACAAGGTTGACAATTGAATATTGGTGTTGAGTTGAGTGCAACGCTAAGAGAATGGAAGATAAGTATGACAAGTATTAAAGGAATATGGATAAGATAAATATGTTACTTTATATTGCTTCTATTCTTAATCCAAAAAAAAAAAAAAAAACTTGCATTTGTAAAGTTTTGCTTTACGAAAATGTATTCTCGTTATCAAATTTCAATTATGATTAAGAAAGTGTAAAAAGCAATAGTAAGTTGTTTGATGAATACAAAAACAAGTTATAACCTCAAGTTAAAAAGTTAGTGATAGTAGCCATGCAAGTCAAACACCACCATCTACTAATAAACTTGAAATTGGGAACCTATATGACTCACAAGCTATTATGACTAAAAGGTTTAGGAAACAACAAGGTAGAGAAGAGAATAAAACAAAGTTGGATAAATACTTGAATGAGGAGCCTGATGCTATTAAAGAGGGGTTGGACTTTGATGTTCTTCTTTGGTGGAAACTAAGTCATACATTTCCTATCCTTTCTCATCTAACTTGTTATGTGTTGGTGGTTCCTATATCCGTATTTGCTTTTGAATCTGCTTTTAGCACTAGTGGCTGTGTGCTTGATACATATATGAGTTCTTTAACTACTAAACTTATGCAAACTCTTATTTGTGCTCAAGATTGGTTATGTAAATTTTCAAATTTTGATCCAAATGCCTTAGAAGATAAAGTGGAGCAACTTGACAAGATTGATTTGGATAATTATTTTATATATATCATTATTTTTTCAATTCTTATTTCTTTAAATCTTTTAGTTAAAGTTCACTTTTTTGTTTTTCATGTACTTTTAGATTTATCCAAGATTGGATTAGACTTTGTAATTGATTAGTAAAGTGTATTGATCAATTATGATAATATGATTAAACTTTTTGTTATTTTTATTTATGTGTTTTTTTATTATATTAATTTTTAATTTTCATGAGCTTTTTTGGAGCTAGTTGTTTCATGTGTCAACTATATTAAAGTAATTTAATCATTTAAATGCATTTCCACTTACTATATTTGAACCTAAACTTGTGCTCCTGCTAGTTTTTAAGTTTCCCTCCTATAAGTTTTTTACCTTAATTATTTTCTAATCAATGGATTTTGAGGAATTTGTTTAGTATGCCTGCATCATAATTTCAAATTACCTTAAGTCATTTTTAATCATGTTATGTTGCTTAGTCATTACCATAAAACAAACAAATCATGTTATTTCTTATTTCTCCCATTCTCCCCTTTCAGTATTTAGATCTAAAGTTATTAGGACAAATATTAGCATTGCTTACATAGAATGTGATCCATACACTTAAATCTTTCTGTTTTAGACAATCTTCAATGGAATAATTTTTCATTAAATGGTGCTTTGCTTTTATTTATTTATTGCAAAAGGTTTGAAGAGTATTGTTGATGCCCACTACATGCATTCTTTCTCAATAACCTAATGTTGTTTGAGAATTGAGACTTAAACTTTATGGATTGTAACTTGCTAGATAATTTAATGTTTGAGACTTGAATTTTTTGTACTACAATTGGTTAAGAGAATTGTTGTTGCTTGCTAGACAAATTAATGTTGTTTAAGACTTGGATTTTATGGATTGTAATTGGCTAATTGCATGTTGTTATTTAAGCTTATGTTTATGTTGTATTATGTTTGTATTGTTTTATTTGAGTATTACTCTCTATTTTGGAGTTGTTACAAGGACTACATTTATATGAAGTACATTGAATGTTCAACATAGGAAACCATATATATGAACCGACTAAACCAAGAAAACCAATGGAGACCAACTAGCTTAAGTCAGTTTAGTTTTCTCAACTTTATCTTATACTTCGTTTAGTTTCATTTTACTCTAAAGCTAAATTGGTTAAATCGATTTTGTAATTTTTATAATCAAATTAACCAAACCGAATATTTGTTTAGCCTAGAAAGTTTTGTAGTTTTTCAATAATGGAACATTTATTTTATAGACTCAAGACGTCCATTTGTGGACTTAAAAGGCATTCATCTTGTAATATTTAAAGTTGATGAGATTGTCACTTAAGGAAAACATTGGTAATCAGTGCATACGTTTGAAGGTCAATGAAAGCAGTGTATTTTGGATGCTTTATACTTTAACAATAATGAATTAGCAGACTAACCTATTGTTTGAGACATTAGATGTTGTCATGTCACTTTAGGAAAAGAATATAAGTGGGGCTCCCATTCTGTTCTAAGGATCGAGATTTTTCGTGACAGATATAGAGACATATTTGATGTGTTTCAAAACCTACATTCAGTATGTATGTGTTAAATATGTTTGATGTGCACTATTATTTTCCTAGTAAGGCGCATATTGTGAAAGAGTGACATACTATTAAATTCCAGTTATCATGTTGATAAATGAAAGAGTTTATGTCAAATATTTAGTATGCCTCAACTGTAGGTAGTCTAATATTGTGTTCAAGTCTGTACACATTTTGATGTTGTGAATATTGTAGGTGTACTTCAAAAGCACTTGAGCAATTCTATATTCAAACATCAGTGATCTAACATTTTGGATTTAGTCAGATATTTGATCTTAATTTGTATGCTATTAGAAGCCAATTTTGATAGTTTGGTTAGAGGAGCTATTTCTAAAAAAGTGTGAAATGAATACTTATAGCATCCTTGATAATAGAGGTGAAGCATGTAGAATGTGGTAGAGTTACATGTCTGATTGTTGGCTGTAGAATCTCATCTTAGGGCTGAATTCTAGGTTTTTCATTTTGAAGTTACTGGGAATGTTTTATGGTAAATCTACAGTAGTGACTTTTACTCAAATATTAGTAGTTCCTTACATTCCATATATATAGATATCATCATTCAAAATATTAGAAAGAAAGTAATGGAATCCATTATTGGTGTAAATAGTAGAGCATAATTCATTCTGGTGTAACCAATAGCTAATTTTGGCTATTAAAGTGTCTTGACGATAAACACTTATTTATGGCTTGTAAAGCTTTTTACTATATTAAGTTAATAGGAGCTCTGTGTAATTGAAATCAGTTAGAACTATAATCAATGGATTTCTATTTCCCATATGTATATTTTGTTTTTGTACATTCTATTCAGTATGGCATTCTATTGGATCAGACATTTAGGTTTAGTTTCATGTGCTTATTTTGAAGCAACGCATCATTTGATTTAGATGCAAAGGACTTAATGGACATGGATATTAATTCTATTTTCATTTCATTTCCATTTCACACTATCATACTACTATTTTTGAAGTGTTTATGAGATTGTATGCACATATTCTATTAGTACTATCATAATGTCTAGGTTGAGAGAGCCTACCCATTAGACACAAAAACTATAGAGTCACTACCAATCTTTTTTAGTTAGGTGTGATTGACCGTCTATGTAAATTTATCCTCTTTAAGGTTGTCCTTGGTGTAAACTAAGGGTCCCTAAAAAGAATGGGTTCTGATTTACATCATTAGAACTAAGATTTGGCATTGGTTACATGCAGAGAAAGTATTAGCACCCATTTACACCTAAAATTGGTACTACATTAATTATGTGTTATCTTGCATAAGCATTAATCAAAGATGATTTTTATCATGCAAATAAATCAATTCCAATACTTTTATTTATTTATAAAACATAGTGATACCAAAATTCTATCAAGAATATCAAGCAATCATGCAATCATGCAATCATACAATAAATATTAAAAAAATCATACTGTGCAATAATTATCATGCAAAAATCATCATGCAAATATATAATAAATCATATCAAATATCATGTAATAATATCATGCCTAGATCATGCTAAAATATTCATGTAAGAATGTCATGCAAATATATTAATTATCATGCAATAATAACAATCATGTAAATATGCAAATCAAATATAATCACACAAATATGTTAGTAATATAATCATGCAAATAAGCACATAATAAATATAAAAATATGCAATTAGATATCATTTAAAATTAATATAATATCATATCATGCAATAAATATAAAATCGTACAATAATAATTATGCAAATAAATATATTAATAATTATACAATCACACAAATAAATAAATTAATAATCATGCAAATACACATGCAATTAAATATATAATCATGCAATTAACAATCTAAAACATGTAATTAAATATCTAATCATGTAATTAACCATGTAAAACATGCAAATAAATATATAATCATATAATTAACAATATCAATCATGCAAATAAATATATAATCATGCAATTAACAATATAAAAAATGTAAATAAATATATTATCATGCAAATAATAATATATAAATCATGCAAAATATGCAATTAATAAATACCATGTAATAAATATAAAAATAAGAGTAAGCAATTAAATATTATAAAAGTTATGTACAAATCACAAAAAAAAAAAAAAGCAAACATTACCTCAATAAAACAGGGGTTCCAACAATTTTTCACCTTTTAAAAACTAATGCTTCCTACCATAAATCTTAATCTTTCTTTCAAAAACTCCAACTTAATCTTCTTGCAAAATTGTTTTGCTTGATTGCTTTTTCCTTGTTGATTCAAAACTTTACCCAAATTTTCTTTGTTTTCAATAACCTTTGTTTCATCTTGAAATCTATTGCAATGAGACCCCTTTTTTTATCTTAGATTCAAAGTCCTTATGTAAGGATTGAATTCCTTTTGATTTGTAAGAAATTAATTCAATGGAATCTAATATTTCTCTCCAAATTTTATTTTTCATTTTTCAATAGATTGAGCCCCAAGTTTTTTCAAAATTATTCAATCATTAAAGTTGAAATCTGATATAGAATCCAAGAGTTAAATTGAATCTAATATTTTCCATGTAAAATCTCACATTTTTTATTTTTTTATTTTTACCAATTAACTTTACTCTTTTGACTAAAAAAATAAAAATTAAAAAAATTTTAAATACGAATAAAATTTAGGGCTTAATCTTTGGGTCCAAAAATTCACTTTTTTTATTAAACCTAATTGCACAATCAAAATAAAAAATCAAAGCCTAATGAATTTTAAAAAATCTCCAAACAAAATAAAATGTTTACAGTAGCCCCCTTTTTATGTATTTTCTATGAAACAGGAATTGTGCAGAGACGAAAGACATCCATTTTTTCTAAGTCAAGAAAAGTCAAAAAAAAATTGTAAATGCTTCTTCTTAGAGGTTTTAAACTTTTTTTTTTTTTGAAAAATAGTCCTCCACAACTGAGGCTTTGAAACTTTTGAAAATAAAATGCTCCCCCACAACTAAGGCTTTGAAACTTTGAAAAATAAAATGCTTCCCCACAACTAAGGCTTTGGAACTTGAACTTTTGAAAAATAAAATGCTCCCCTGCAACGAAGGCTTTGGAACTTTTGAAAAATAAAATGCTTCCCTATAACTGATGGTTTGAAATTTTGAAAATAAAATGCTCTTCTACAACTGAGGCATTGAAACTTTTAGACAATAAAATGCTCCCCCACAACTAAGACTTTGGAACTTTGGAAAAATAAAATGCTCCCCCACAACTAAAGGTTTTGAACTTTGGAAAAGTAAAATGTTCCACCACAACTGAAGCTTTGAAACTTTTGAAAAATAAAATGAAATTATTCTTACCTTCAAAAAAGCTCCTCCCTAATAGAGGCATTGAAACTTTAAAAAATTTTACCTTAAATTGAGTTTCTGCATTTCATCTGAGTCATCATTGATTGCCTTCCAATGTCTCTTCTTAAAATTATTTTCCTATCTAGTTTTTTCCTTCTTGCTTTCCAAACATATGCAATGAATGCCTGCAATGAACGAAAAAATTCTCCATAATTCTCAAATTCAATTCCACAATTCAAATTTTAATTTTTTTTCCTTTCAAACATGCATGATGCATGGGATGAATATGATGAATACAATGTATGTATACAATGAACGCATGAGCCAAAGCTTTTTCAAAATTTCATCCTAATTTCATAACTTAAACTTTGATCTTTCTTTTCCAAACATGGAAGTGCATAAGTGCACTAAATGCGATGATGTATGCAACATGTAATGAATGCAATGAATACAACACAAGAATGCAAAATTCCTACCCAATTTTGAGCTTTAAATTTTCTTTTCTTTTTCAAATATGCATGATGAATGCCATGAATGAGTGTAACATTCTCAATATGATGCATGCAAGTAATGCATGTGGTGAATGCAATGTATGCTATGCAATTCATTTATGTTTTCAATTATGGTAAATCATAGGGTTCTCAAAACTCTTGATTTATCTTCTCACTCTTTTTAACTCATCAACACTTGTGATTTTCAATAAAAGCTATTATGCATCATCAAGTAGTCTTATCCATTATATAATCCAAATCCAAAGTTTTTTTCTTCCAATGGGATCTCAAGACTCTTCTTCATGTCTTCTTTTCAGCTTCTCATTATGTTTTTCTTAAACTTCTTTTAAACTAGCAGTAAATGTATCAACTAATTTGTGACCCAAAACTCCTGCTCATTAGCTTTATCATTTGATTTCAACATTTGGAATGTTTCTTTTCATTTGTAATTCATAAGGATCAACATCATTTTAAACTTCTTTCATCTTTAATATTTCATTTTCAATATGCCTCAGTCATTTCCAACTTTTTTGAAATAATGCAAGGATCTTTCATAATAGTCATTTATTCATTCATCATCACTTTAATTCAATGCCAAATGTAATCTATCACATTTCTTTAATTCGTCATGGGAAGAAATAAATGGTAAAGAACAAAAAAAATTAAAGAAAAGGTATTCATTATAAGAATAGGTCTAGTAAAAAATAAATAGGCAAGAAAATCATTTCAGGATGAATCAAGATAAATACTGAAAAAGGTACGCAACATCATGATAATGAATATTTAGAAAATTCTAGACAAATTGATTTTGAATTTTTTTTCAAAAGCTTATTTCATTGATTTTCTTGATATTTCATCAATTTAAGCACTATTCATATTTCTTAGGGAACTTCATCAAGGCTGTTTTTTCAAGTTTCCTTTTTGTTACTTAAACTGTACTTTTAGGTTTTCAGTTTAAGTTTTTCTTTTTTCTCTTTTTTTTTGTTCTTTTGTTTTTTTATTTTTTTACTTTTTTTCACATCATTTCCTTCTTATTTGTCATTTTTTCTTAATCTATCAGTGACATTTCGATCAATTTCCTAACATTCCCTTTACAAGTTTATCTTAGTTCAATTCATAATTCTCCACTTCGGGCATTCACATTATATCAAAATGGGCTTTTAAGGGATGTAATGTAGGCCACGATAAAAGGTTATGAAAGAAATGAATAAAGTAGGCCCAAAATTAATTCAAAAGGTTATAAACCAAAAGATCATTTATTATCATATGGAGTAGCTTGGTTTTTTGCCTCATTCTTCATCAATTCTCTCTTTTTTTTTCTTTTTTTTTTAATTTTTTTTATTTGCACATTTTATCCTTTTTCAAAAAAAAATATAAGCACAAAGGTTTTCTTTTCCCCTAAAGTCATTAGGGACCTTCACTTTCTTTTTTCTTTATTTTTTTTCTTTATGATCAAGCCTTTTTTCAAACTTTGCCCCCTAATGTAGGGGGTGATCCTTGGTTAGGGTCTCTTTCAAAGAAAATTTAATAAGCTCAAATAAGATAAAAAAATGGATAATTTTACTCTTTATATGAAGGGTAAAAGAAATATGGTCACTTTTTATTTCAAATATAAATACTTTCAATGATGAACATTTATTGACTAAAAGTAAACTTGTGAATGAACCATCACCAAAAAAAAAAAAATCACACACTACATCATTTTCGTCTATAAATGAGTGAAATTCCATGCTAGTATCATTTTATGAAACCTGTCTTCTTTTACTTCAATGATCCTAACAGATTAAGAATCTCAACTTATCAATTCCATCAATATGAATCATGCTTTCAAAATCGAAACCTGAATTATTGTCATAATTTTTTGAACATTTATTATTTAAAACATGGGAGTGGGTGAAATATAAAAAGCATGTATATAAAAGCAATGAAACAAATGAGGATATGTAATGAAAATGCATCTGTCACTTTGTTGAAATGATGAAAAACAAATAAAAAATTGACATAAAAGACTCAAATGTTCCAAACTTGCATTATTTCTTAAAGTTCCTAAGGTGACATACATTTATAAAAACTCTTTTAAAATTATGCCCCAGTGTCATTAAGAAAAAGGTTCTTGATGACACATATCCCTGCTTCTTGATTAAAATTTACCAATTCATTTTTTACCAAACTTTGCACTTTATACTTCAATGCTATGTAATTTTTTGTAGAATGGCCAATAATCCCAGGATAATAGTCACAAGTAGTATTAGTATCATACCATTTAGGGTAAGAAGGCTTCATAGGTTCTGAATAGGCTTGCAGTAGATTGTGAAAGGTTTAACCCAAGTCCTATAAGATCTTTCTTGCCCTAATACTTT
The DNA here is from genome assembly GCF_002303985.1 of Durio zibethinus. The sequence continues at coordinate 7,531,832 of NW_019167949.1, read as the reverse complement.
CACCATGTCTTTTTTAACTTTCTCATAAAACTCAATTTGAGAGGCATCCATCATCTTTTATAGCTTTTGATAAAAAGCATCACAATGCTTAATAGAATGCCTCAAATCCTCTTTATGATATTTATAAGATTGCATATTTTCTTAACGATAATGATGGCCACAAGTTTTACCTCTATGCACTTACTGAAATTATCATAGGCCATAATCATAATTTCTTAAGGGTGATTATAATGTTGAATGGTCCCAGGATATCAATGCCTTACTAAGTAAATGGCCATGGGTTAAAATTTTAGTTAAGGGCTTTGGCTAGTTACTAAGGGAACTTGGCAAACTTTTGACATTTATTACACTTCTTAACCACCTTAACTACATCTTTTTTTAATGTGGGCTAGTAGTAGCCTTGTGGGCTAGTAGTAGCCTTGTTTCAGTGCTTTCTACATAAGTGCTCGCCTACCTACATGGTGATCACACACTTTTCATGAATTTCTCTGAAAACATATTTTACTTTAAATGAAGACAAACAACTAAGGAAGGGAGTTGAAAAAGCCTTTTTATACAAAGTGTCTCCCACCATACAAATTAAGTTACTCTCTTCTAGACCTTTTTGAATTTTATGGGATCAAACAGGTATTCTCTTTTGAAGTAGGCCTTGATGGGGCTCATCTACATGTATTTTTCTTCTATACACAGGACAGGGGGCTCATAAGTAATAGGGTGTGGGTACATACTTCAATAAAATTTTTTCATGCTTCTTAATCTCAATAGAGGATGCCAACTTAGACAATGAGTCATCCTTAGTGTTGCGAGTGCAAAAGACCTATTCCACTATCATGTTGTAAAGGGTTGACTAAACTAGTGAATGATGGTATGGTACTTAATGAATATGGGATCCCTGACTACATATTCGTAATTTACCTAGCAAGTAACCAACTAAGAGTCTATGTACATAATCAAATCTTTTACATTTAGACTAGCAGCCAATTTAAGTCATACAGCCAAGGTTTCATACTCAATTGCATTATTTGAGGCAAAAAATTTAAAAGATAAATCGTACTACCACTCTTACCCCTCAGGGGCTCAACAATAAGATACCTATGCCAAAGCCATCTTTTCCTAGGAATTGTCAACATACAGCATCCAAGTTTGCTCGAACAAAAGGCTTGATATTATGGAGCATTGGATGATATAAGGGGTGGACTGGGGAGCTTGGCTTTTTTCTGGTTTTACTTGATTGGGTTGGGATTAGGGTAATGGTTTAGGTTGGGATTTTCCTCGTGTTGTTATGGGGCTTCTGTTTTATAGGTAAAAGAGCATTCAATAAAGAAATTAGCTAAATTTTAAGCTTTTATAGCCTTTTTTAAGCTTGTACTTAATGTAGAATTCATTGAGTTCAACACTGCATTTAATCATTCTTCCTGAAATGTCAATTTTGTAGATGACCTCTTTAAGTAGTTGATTTGTTAAATCGATGATGGCATATGCCTGAAAATATTATCTCAGTCGTCAGGAGGCCGTGACCAGTGTAAAAGCTATTTTTTTCAGTCGTGTGTAGTTAACTTTCCTATTTTGTAATGCTTTGCTAGCATAATTGTAATGCCTCTAATCACATATTGAAAGAATGTATGGATATGGTATGATATATATATAGAGATCTAAACCCAAATCTATAAGACACCTCTTGTGGAAAAAACCATAATACCTTTGGGTTAAAAAGGATAATACCTCATAGGTTAGGTGCGAGTCTCTACAAATGATATCAAAGCAATCACCATTCAACGAAAACTAAGTGCTACATCGTGTAAGTCACTAAGTGCTACATGATGAGGCCATGAGAGTCACTAAATGCTACATGGTATAGAATCACCTCTAGCATCCCAACATCTTATATGATCTTGGTCTTGTGGTTGGATTTAATTTGACAGAGATATCAAGCTTTAAAGGTGAAAAAATTATGACACCTTCAATCTCACATTAGAAGAATGTGTGGATATAGTATGATATATATGTAGAGATCTAAACTCAAATCTATGAGGTATCTTTTACGAGATAAAATTGTGAGACCTTAGGGTCAAAACAGATAATACCTCGCAAGTTAAGTGTGAGTTTACAATAATACACTAAGACTTAGTTTTTATCTGCTTCTTTGACTAGAATTGCAACCATTGTTTCATTAGACATTGTCAAAGCCAGGGATAGAACTAGCAAGCAAAAAAAGTGAATAAAGGTATTGCTTAGCTCTTTAAAGGCTTTTTGGCACTACTCATCCCACTTGAACTTAGTTACATTTTAAAAAATGGTAAACAATTATCAGCCTACTTAGATACAAAGTAGTTAAAGTTTGCCACTTACCCTGTCAATCTTTGCATCTTCTTAGTAGTTCGTGTGGGGGTTTATGTCCAAAATGGTTGTCACCTTCTCATAGTTCATCTCAATATCTTTGTTAGAAACTATAAACCCTAAAAATTTACCTACTTCCACATCAAGCGTACATTTGACAGGATTCAACTTCATGTTATACTTTCTCAAGATAGTAAAGACCTCTACCAAGTCCTGTACAAATTGTTCCAATGATGAGCTCTTAATCAGTATGTCATCCATATACACCTCAAAAGACCGACCAATTTGCTTCTTGAAAATCTTATTAACAAACTTTTAGTTGATGGCCCTTACATTTTTAAGAACAAAGGGCATAATCATGTAGCAAAATAGACCATCCTTAATGATGAAAGATGTCTTCTCCTAGTCCACCCTTGTTAAATTAGTTATATCCCAAAAAAGCATCTATGAAACTCAAATACTTGTAACCCATAAAGATGTCAATCAACCTATCAATCGAAGATAGGAGAAGCTATATGTAGGGCATGCTTTGTTCAAATCTATGAAATCCACACACATTCACCATTTTTTATTCATCTTTTTCACCATAACAATGTTGGTGAGTCATTTCAAGTATTTTACTTTCTTAATATATTTAATCGCAAACAATTTTTCTACTTCTTCTTTAACTATTTGTATTCGCTTAAAGGTGAAACATCTTTTCTTTTGCTTCACTAGCTTCACAGTTAGGTCCACATTCAAATGATGAGAGATAACACGTTTATCTAAAACTACTTTATTTGTGTAAACCAAGCAAACACATCTGCATTACACTGCAAGAACTTATGTAACATGGCTCTTGCCTTAAAATTCAACAGAAAACCTGTTTGGGTGAGCAATTCTTCATTCGATAAGCATAGCTAGATTAATACAATTTACTCTATAAGGTGAGTTTTAGACTTTCTTGTTTCATTGTGAATGTCCAAATTACCTATACTGAATGTCTAGGCTAAGTTTGAGTTTATTAAGTGTATTAAAGATGGGCGATTGGATTGTGTTTTAAGTTCTTCAAAAGGTGAGGATGATGTGTTTATTTTTTGGTCTTCTTATTATGTTAACTGAAGGCTTAATAGGTGGAACTAACAACTATAATTTGGTTTGTTTTCATATATCTGACCCCTGTAGGCGTGGGGAACTTAACCTTCAAATAGTATATAGCTGTCACTATTTTGGCTTTTTTCATTAGTGGCCTACCAAAAATAACATTGTAGGCTGAAAGTTGGTCCACTACTAAAAAATCTGCCAACATCATAAGCATGTGCTTGCCATATCTTATAATGACTAACAGGGTGATGAAACCTTTCATTGTGAGAGGTTATTTGGTGAAGCCAAAGATAGGCCCTGATGGCTTTAAATTTTTGTCAAAAAATCCTATCTATTTGAAAGTCTGGTATTGTATCAAATTTATTGTACTTTCATTGTCTACCAGGATCTTTTATACTTGATATTTGATAATGGTTGCTAAGACCACTATGGGATCATTGCCACTGTCTATCAAAATATCTGTATCTTTCTCTGAAAATTAAACTTACTAGTCTTCCATTCTTTGTTTCTTAAAAGCCACATCAATGGCCATTACATTAGACAAGTGAGATTTACACTTTGACTTGCTATTGGCCCAATTCTCTATTGCCCTTATAATCACATGAATTACTATTTGGATTAGGCATTTACCAACAGCTTTTTCTTGGTATGCCATCTCATCTTGAATTACACTAAGATGAGGTGGGTGCATCTCATATTAGGTGAGGCAGGGGTTATTGTGGTTATTGTTGTGGTAGGTGAATTAGTTGTTTATTAGGCCTTCCAATCTCTCAATCTCTTTTTGGAAAATGATGCACTTTTCAATGGAATACATGTAGTTGAATGATAGTTATAATGTTGTTTTAATAGGGGTTGGTTGTCAAGGTTTCTAAGTAAAGGCCTTGCTTGGTTAGTTTTTTAATTAGGTCATTGGGTAGGGTGTTGGGATATGGCATCGAGAGTTTTGTTTTAGCTTTGGTAATGCTTGGGCTATGACTAAGAGGTACGACTATTGTTACTTTTCCAATCTCTTCTTTTAGGTTGGTTGTGGACTTGGCGGTTGTCATGGAACTGATAGCTTGGGGAATTAGTCTGCCTATTGTCTCTTCTCAGACATTTAGAGCATTGTTTATTCCTTTCAGCTCTATTTGTGGCCCAGATCTCTTCTACCTTAATAAATTTTTGACCTTTTTCATAAGGCTAGTATAATTATTTTGGTTTATTCTCCGTCAAAGAATACTTGAGATGTTCATGTCTAACCCCAAAGGTAAAAACTTGGATAACCCATTTAGTGTTAAGTTCATCAATCTCCAATGTGGCAACATTAAACCTTTTTAAATATTACCACAAAGTCTCATATGGTTTTTATTTTATGATAAGTAGGGTCACAGATGAGTGCATTATAGCTCTGCTATTCAAAAAAAAGCTAAAAATTGCTTGTTAAGGGTATCGAAGCTATTTACAATAGCTAAGGCCATGCAACAAAACTAGATTCTAGCTCTTCCCAACAAAGTTATGGGAAAAGCTCTATATTTTATTACATTTAAGGCGTTGTATAGTTTCATTAAAATTTTGAAATGATCCAGGTAGTCTTCTAGATCAGTAGCCCTATTGTGTGTCTCTTTAGGAAGCCTTAAGGAGGTATGGATATCTACTTGTTTGATGGTAGGGGTGAAAGGGCTGGGGTCATCTTCTAGCCACTATAGGTCTTTGTTCATTTTTTTTTCAAATTAGCAAGATCCGCGCAAGACAACAACTTATGCACCAGGCTAGTAGCTTTCTACAATGTGGGTAGGGTTTTGTGGTGGCTCTCTAAAGGATGAAACAGAGCTTTCTCTTGGGTGTGGTCTTTTCTATGAAGATTGTTAGGTGGCTTATTGGTATTATTGAAATAGCCTCTATTGTGTGGCTACTCAGGCATTCATAAGCTGTATTTAGGTCATTAGGGCCTAGAAAAAGTCTAGGGAAGATTATTGTATGTTTAGTTAGTATATTAGGATTTGTGTAATAGGAAGTGAGACATACATAGTGGATGTCGCAGGGAGAATGTTTTGCTATTAGGTAGCATTAATGGGTTGTAAAGATTGGACTCGTGCAAGGGATGGTTGGGATACTTAGTTTGAGGGTCCAGTGACAATGGTATGGGCTAGTGGTGGAGTTAATGTTACATTTGGAGATAAAACTCACATCACGTTTTGGTAATATCCCAGGAGTTGTGTAGTCCAAGCATTTAATGAAAACGGGTTACTAGAAAATAGGGAAGTAAGGTTATATCTTAGGATTCCATGAGGGAAGATTTGGTGATGGGATTTGCGGAGGGGCCGGTAGCATGACTACCATATCTGAGATAGATGCAAGTTAAGTTGTTGCATTAATGGTAGGTTTTATAGTTTTAGAAGATTGGAGGTGGTAAGACATAGCTTTCGTTCCCACAAACAACACAGCTAATTGTTAAGGTATTTTTAGTGTTTTAAATAGTGTGAGCTGGTAAGATGTTGAGGATAGGATGGCTTGAACTTGCAATCAGAAAGCATAGTCAGGGGAAGCCGAAGTTGATTCTCCGACTTATGCTTCGATGCTCAAGTCAATTAGGTATTGGAGATAAGGAAAGAAAAAATGAGGAGAAATATGTGGAAGAAGCTATAATGGAGGAAATTGCTTAAGTGTGAAGTATGGAGTTATGTGTTACGTACCTGAGTTTCCTCTTTATCTTATTTATGAGACAGTAGGTGGTGATCTAATTGAAATAGTTGATAAGAAATATACATAAAGCTTGAAAGAGGTCTATGTGGGTGGCTGACAATCGTATTTAATAATCCCAAATAGGTATAGGCTGCATTTAATAGCTCAAGTAAATTCGAGATCAAGTGTTCAATTCTGAAATGATACCTTGATGGGACGTTAGTAAAATGTTCGGTGAGCTTTTTTTTAGTAGGAGGCAAGCCAATTCCTCATATAAAGATGATGTTGCAACTGGACTTGCACTATCTAAGCAATCCAAGGAGTTAACCATGTTGACCAAGGGTTGACTAAGTAAATGAACGTAACAAGTTCGAATATCATGTTAAGTTTAACTATTAATTTAAGATTTAATTGCACCTATACCTTTCAAGTCTTTTACTCTTTATTTTTCCTTAAGCACTAGAATGGTTAGGTAACCACCTAGGTAATGAGGTGCGGTAGTGCTTTTTCACTTGTCTAAATATTGAGTGGTAGAACTTAATTAAACGTATTTTAAGAGAATTTGAATATATATATATATATATATATACATATATTGGGTTATATCTACATGAGAAGATCATTATATCGAAAAAGATTTAGATGAAATTATTTAGGTGAAATTCATAAATTTTTTTATTAAAAATTATTAAATAAAATCAAAATTAAAATTAATAGATTGAAAATTTTGGTTATATAGATCAAGTGTGTAAAATATGAAAAAAATTTAATAAATTTTGATATATTTTTTAGATAAGTATTTTTAGTAAAAATTTTTATAAAATTTTTACTATTGAATAAATATCAATTAAATTTGAATTATTAATGATATTTTTAATAAATTGTTTTTACATATTATCGATTTTCATAGTGAATTCTATTACTCTATGAATTTAAATTTTTTTATTTAAATTTTTATTAAATTAATTTTAAAAAGTTTTGTCCCATTACATCAATGTAAAATAATTAATGAGTTTTATACTAATTTGTGACCATTAATTTTATTAAATCTAAAAGATCAAAATAAAGTCAAATTCTTTTCATTAATATTTATCTTATCTTTTTCTTTCTATCCATTATCTCTACATATTTATTATCTTTTTCTTTCTATATATTGTCTCTAATAACTACAGATTTATTATCTCTAATAACTACACATTATTTCCCTCTCTCTTTCCCATTTTAGTCTTTCCTTCCTTGCTTTGTCTTCCATCTCACAAATTTTGCATTTGAATTCACCTCTTGACATAATGAGAGGTAGTTCAAGCTATGTTCTATTTTTTTTTTTTTCATTCAATTGCTACAGAAATACTAAAAAATCTTTACTTTCCAGAATCCAAGTTCTTAAGCTGCATTTCTTGTATCTTGATGGTTAATAGATAAAACTATAAGTCCTAATTATTGTAGGAATTTTATAGAAGGTCAATTTTCTGGGTACTTCTTTTTTGGAGGGTGAAAAACTTTGTATTGAAGGAAAATAAAAAATAAACAAAAAAAAAATTGTTTAAATTCTGTCACTAAATGAAATGTATCTCAACCGTTTTTAATGTCCTACGAATGTAGCAAGCAAGTGATGGCATTTGTGATGGAAATAAAAATGAAAAATAAAAAGTCTAAAAAGAAGTGTAAATCAAAGTAGAGAACCAGTCCCAAAATGCATAAAACTCGTAAGATTCTTTTTCTTTTTATTTTTTCTATTATTTTGAAAAAATTGTTTATGTTAATTTAACTCTTTTAAGTGTGAGATACGATACAAGTATTTATCATCGGGTCAAATATTTTTTCCCTATAAATGAAATTATGGTACCACATTTACTATATTTTTTTTTACCACATTTCTCACCATATGACGGTTTCCATATACTTGGTGGTGACAAAAGTTATTTCGATCTGACATATCAGTGTGATAAATCCAAACTCAAAATCGACTAAGGAATCAAATATAAGTCCAACTGATCGGAGCAATAAATATGGCAAAAGAAAACTATTTTATGATATGATTATATTTCACTCAAAGAGTTACAACTATAGCATAAAAGGAAAATGTAATAATAACCAATGAAACTTCATATTCTTTTTACCCAAAATATTAAAAAGGAAAAAAAAAAAAAAGAAAACTAATAGCCTGTAAATTTTGTGATAGTAATAGTAGAAGCAGCAGGACAAGTCGGTGCGTTAGCCAAGAATCTTGGTTCCAATGCCCTCAAAACTCATAATCTCATGAATCAACGAGTGCTCAATGCGACCATCGATGACGCTAGCTGCCCTGACCCCTTGAGCAAGGGAACGGATGCAGCAATTCACCTTTGGTATCATTCCACCAGCAACCTTGCCATCTTCAATCATCTTCTTCACTCCCTTTATATTAATCTCCTTCACCAGGCTTCCAGGATCCTCCCTGTTTGCCAAAATCCCCTCCACGTCTGTCAACAGAATCAGCTTCTCTGCCCCTAATGCGGCAGCGACCTCCCCAGCTACCGTGTCAGCGTTGATATTATAAGGCTGGCCCGTCTCATCAGCCGCCACTGAAGCAATCACTGGGATGTGCCCGCTATTGATTAGGGGTTGGAGGATTGCAGGGTCGACTCTGGCAACCTCTCCAACGAAACCTAGTTGAGTAGCATTTGGACTAGGCCGGGCTGTCAAAAGACGCCCATCCATCCCAGAGAGGCCTACAGCAGCTGCAGCCGGATAGGCATAGTTAATACGAGAGACAAGATCTTTGTTGACCTTACCTACAAGAACCATGGAGACAACGTCCATAGTCCTGGCATCGGTTACACGGAGGCCATCACGGAAATGAGCTGGAATATTGAGCTGTTTGAGAAGTACATTGATTTCAGGGCCTCCGCCGTGGACAAGGACAGGACGGAGGCCCATGCAAGAGAGTAAGACGAGGTCCCTAACAACTGAAGCCTTCAGCTCAGCCGATTTCATAGCAGCACCTCCATATTTGACAACAATTATCTTGCCTCTTAACTTTTGGATGTAAGGAAGTGATTCAGAGAGAATTTGAACTCGAACCTGATCTGGTGATGTGCCATCATTAACGACAAAGGTCGAGTTTGATGCCCCTTGGATTCGGAGACAATATGGTTTTAGGTTGAAGTGGAAATTTTTCCTAAAGTTTATATGAGTTTTTGGTTTGGGAAATGACGAGTACTGTTTCGAACAGTAAAGATTGAGAGATTTGGGTGTGGTTGTTGCGGCCATATGTGCTTCAGCTGTTGTTAACGCTGCATTTTACAGAGCTAAATGAGAGGAGAGGTTTAATAGGAAAAGGGAAAAAAAATGGCACCAGGTTCCGGTGAAGAAGAGTCACAGAATTAAGAACATAGAGTCTGTAATAAATTATTGATCAGAAAGATAAGGGAAAAGAATATTTTCTACAATTATTTCTCAATAATATACTTCTGCCTTGTTCTGACGGAAGTATTTAGAATAGAGAATAGATTCTGCGTTTTTTTTCTAGCTTCATCTCAATTTTTGGTTTTGCTTTTCCTGTTTTTTAATTGGATTGGTTCATTTTTATCAAGGTATACAACAAGGGACCTAGCACATTCGTCAAAAAATATCACGAAAGGATCAAGGACACAGCCAATACCAAGCTACAATAGAAACATGTACATACATACATACATACATATATATATATATATATATATATATATATAAACGACCTTAGGCGGTAATGGCAGCATAAACCACTGGTACCTAGCGCAAGGCAGCCAGAGCAGCCCATGGTTGAACTAATGCTTCAAGAAGTATCTCAATTGGATTAAACCAATGTTTCAAAATTCAAGAAACTTAAATATGAAAAGCAAAAATTTAACTGAGCTAAAAGTTTCGAGTTCCAAAATGAAAGCCCAGTTCCAACTTCTCACTAAGGTCTACTTGGTAAATCCATATCAATAATGTCCATTTGACAATTTTTCTTCGACTGCTAAAACCCTTCATCAACAATTTTCAATACTTTTCTAGAGCTGAGTTCAGCCAGACCGTGATGCGTTAGGTTAAATGAAATACACAATTTCCCCAAGATAAAATGACATAGATGTGCTTGTCAGGCTAGTTTAATCTCCTTTTTTCCTACCTTGTTTTTCGTAGGTAAAGTTTTAATTTCCAAACTAAAAGCATCAATTCCACAAAGATGGGGAAACTTGGTATCAACTGATATAATTGATGAAAACTGTCCGAGAATTAGAAGCAAGTTGATAGATGAGAATGGCATGAATTTAGCACGCAGGCAGAGAAAGAGGCAGAGAGAAATGAGTTTGTATCCAGTATCAAATATCTCCAATCTTTGGAGGGATGGAGGGATTTAGAGAAGGGGTAGCAACAAACTTGAAGAATAAATCATCTTAATGACTGGAGGAAAACACATTCGCGTACGGCGCGCGGATCCGAACAGAAATGGAGCAGTTAGCCTGGATTACAAGAAATATATAACAATGATACAAAGACCCTTTAAAATGCAATTGCGGCTGCAGTTCTCTCTCCCTTTTTCCTCAAAACTGACCATCATCTGCATGATAAAAAAATCTACCCAGAAATTTCAGGAACCCAAAGAAATCAAGTGGTACGCTGTACATGCACCAGTGATACGAAGAAAGGGGAAAAAAACAAAATATCCAGCACCATAAAAGCAACTAGAATACTGTTAAATGAAATGAGAGATAAACGACCTACAGCCCCATATAAATATCCTGGGTAATAATGAATCCTTAATAACAGTACTTGCAATTCCTTACCGATAAACTGTTACAGTGAGTTCTCTCTTATTGTCTGCAATTGAGAGAATGAAATTCGGATTATTGACCCACCAAGTGAAGTTGCATGCTTGGACACAAGGGCTTCAGTAGCTTGCTCCTCGGTTTCAAACATAACAAGGGCTTGCTTCTTTCCATTCATTTCAAAAAGCTTGGTATTAACAATGGTGCCATGTTCCGCCAAGTGATTCACAATTTCCTCTTCGGTGACATCCTGGGGTAAAGTGGAAAGATGAACCATCTTTGTTGGGGAGCAGCAGTAACGGTAGTTCTTTGCAGCATTGCGATTAAAGCGGTTGAGATTTGAGTTCACGTATTCATGTGTGTCAGCTCCCTGGGTTATATTTGGATGTTTTGAAAAGTTGACCTCCAGTCGCTTCCCAAATAGCATGGCCCCCTGAATCTCAAATTTCAAGTGTGTTAGTACCCAGTAAGAAGGAATTTTAAATGAGCACTACACGTAATCATACTGGCCCCACTAGACAATACTAACCAGAGAGACTTGATGAGAAATGAAAGGTGGAACATCTAAAAAGCAGTTAAAAGGTTAAAGTAAAAAGCTCACTATTCTTCAATAGTGCATTAATGTGTCGAGATTCTCTCATACAGACGGGAAGGCAAAGAGTACAAGATAATTCCATTTGAAGCACGTCTAAAGAATAGGGAGTTCACCATTCAGCTTTTTGAGTGGTGAGTTTCCTAGATATACCTTGAAACATAAGAGGGGGGAAAATCAATTTATAAAATGTTCATTGCATCGTAGTCAACACTGCATCAGATGCATAAGAAAAGATGAAGACAGAATAAAGACAAATTCCTCCAGATGAATTACTAAGCCCAATAATTTTACCAATTAGAACAACACAAAGGCACGTAACTAGATAGAACCAGCGACTGTTGACATCAAAACTAGCGAGATCACATTCGTAAGGAAACAGCTCTTCTTGATCAGAAATAACTTGGCACGCTATAAAATCAATAACAAACCAAGCATTTTTCCAACTATGCATAGTCAACTATACGCATCATATTCCAAATCATATGATTTAACAAGATTGTTGTCAGAATCTTCTTGAATAGACCATATTGGTAAAGTATGTTCAAGATAGCAACCTTATACTGTGAGAAAAGAACAAATTGTAATTTAAATCCAAGTAAAAATATCACTGACTCATAATTAAAGAAATTTTGAGGTAAGTATTTTTCAATGAGAAATAAAAATCCAAGAAGTACATTTCGAGAGATTCAAAAGCCAAACCTTGAGAAAATGTACTGCCAGTTCAGCCTGGAAGCCATCACCCATCTGAACAAGAGCATGATCTGGTTTATTGCGTAGAAGTTTAATTCTCACAATGTTTCCATAAAGTGAGAACAGGTTGAATAGCTTATCCTCATCTATTCTCTGAAAAAAGATATTAATTGTCAAGCTCCAAGATACAACGGGTCCACAGTAATTTAGTAATTCAAACAAAATCTTTAAAAAAATTGATGGCGACTAGCTTACATCAGGATTTAGATTGGAAACAAGCACAGTACACCGATCATTTGTCCCACTTATTCCTGGTGGCAAACCTCCTCCAAAAGCTGCTGCAATCGCAGCAGCATTAGCCATCTACATTTCATGGAGAAGAGGGAAATGCAATCATTAAATGTGGCAGTATTTCACAGATAAAATAAATAAACAGATTTTTCATGTAATTCATTCTGCACTTCACCACAAATTTGATGCAGTTAAAGCATCTAGCAAACCCCATGCAAGATGGAAATTGACAGAACCTTTAGCTGGAATGCGACAACATTTGTTACAATCAAAAACTTTAAATAGGTTAAAGGAATTGTAACAAGTGCAAAAACAATGTTTAGCATGTTTCTTTCTTTTATTTATTATTTACCTTTTTTCAGTTACCCCAAAAGTCAAATTCTTTGAGTAGGAGAGGAAAGGAGTAAAATGCACAAGAATGAAATACAGATGCATGTCATATGCACTAGCCCAAATTATTCCACAATCCAAGTTTGATCAAACCCATTTCCATTCTCAAGACCATAATGCATGTTCTAATAATCAGTCATGAAACCAAACAAGAAAAAGCAGATGGGCGCAAAGGCGATATTTGGCATGCAGAAAAAGCATATGTTTATCACATTCATACTGAAACAAGATTTTAAGAAACAATAGCGGTTAGTTGGCAGACATCCTGAGTGTTTCCACCAAATAACATAAGGATGATAATACCCCCAAGATCAGAAAGAATCCTCTCATATATATTTAAACCATGATCTGAGCAATACCCACCTGCGAGAATCCAACTGAAACAGAAGAAAACAAACAAGTGTTTGTTAACAAGGAAAACAATCAAATAATGAGTAACAATAAAGAAATTGATATAAAGGTACCAATTAAGCACCTGCCCTGGCTCCATGAGCCTCAGAGGTGTACATACCTCCTACATCACCATACCCAGGATGCTGCATTGCAAAATATATGCAAATTAAAATCATGAAGGAAATAACTGCAAAAAAAAAACAGCTGTGGACATGCACATATACTCAAGAATACTCATGTTAAAGGAAATTGCACAAATTGAATATACCTGTGTTGATCTGCCCTTCTGTTCTGTTGGAAGATTTGGATTTGTGAAGTCCCTAAGCAAGGGGGGATAATACAATTTTAAGTAGCATCAAAACGAAAATGTCAACAAGATATAAAAGAGATTAAAAGAGAAGCAAGTGGCTACTAGCATACCTTGATCGATCATTATTGTAATGGACTTGTAATTCATCTAGGCTGAAATGAGAAAATCAATAATAAATTAATAACAAACATGAAACAACGGTCTCTTAAGAAGTATAATCTAATCTGACAAAAAAGAAAAGTATAATCTAAGAAACAAATGAACTTCCAATCCACATGTCCTAGTCACAAATAATGATATGATTGTTACTTGTTGAAAACCTACTTTGAAAACTGTATATCCAGCTGACAGCAGCCATCATAAATATTACGGCCCTGCAAAACAGCAAGACATTAAACCTCCTTACAAAGCAAACCACCAAATAAAATTAAATGAGTTTACCATCCAAAATGACTAAATAGATATAGAAGTAAATATACCTGAAGAGAAGTTCTAGCCGAGACAGCACTCTGGCATCCTTGATACTGGATCAGGGCTTGAAAACCTATACAGTTTGCAAAAACAGGATGAAGAAGGGAGGAAAGAATTTTAGAAAAACACAAAAAGTTGATTCAAAATTATGTTGTCATGGCCATGTATCTAAATGTAAGGTGTAAACAACATTCACAAAAATCACAGCAAACACAATAGAAAATGGAAATGTAGAAACTTCACAGCTTTGAAATTGTTTCTTAGTATGCTGGTCTTAACATAAATATATTTACAAAAAGTCCTTTAAAGAAAAAAAAAATTAAATATCCATTCATCTATATATTGTGAAAGAGTTCAGGAGGCAGCTTTAGAAAATAGAGTGATGGAGAGAGAAAGAAAACGTGAAGCTGACCAGCCGACTTCTGAAATGTTACAATCTTCTCCACAAATCCATGAGGTGAGAAAACCTGGTGTAGCACTTCCACGGTAATAGGGTAAAGCATATGATGGATTGTAACCAGGAGGATTCGATTCGGCTGTCCATCCAGAGTGTGCCCAATAGTAGACCCGCATAGAGACAGAAGAGAGAGAAGAGTATAAATGGAGAAGTATAGATAGAGAAGAGAATAATAAAGAAGCACATACAAAGAGAAGAAGATCAAATGAATAAAGAAACAATCACTGAATATGCAGCAAAAAGGCCTTTAAAACACTAAACTTAGAAAGGAATATACTAACCAGGGAAACTCAAAAAGAGAAGAAAGGAAAGCCAAAAGAGATTTATTCTAGTTAGTTCATATGTATGCACTTGAGGTTAGTCGTGCAACAATGAAATTTATTAGCTTAAATATAATGCACTCTAAAATTGGATGGTATAATGCATAGAATTAACAGGACAAAGGATTGCCCATGTTCTTTTTGCAGCTAAAACTTAAAATATACAGATAATAGTCAATAATCCACAATTGAATAAAGCCCCAAGTAACTTTAAGTAAAATAGTTGAAATGCTAATCGGACTTAGAAATTAGGGTTCAGAATTTTCCAGAAAGAAGATGAAACTCCAAACAAAATAAGACAAACTCTTGTTCAAAAAAATGACCAGAGAACGATGTACTGCACTGAGCAAAGAACATGTCTGATGGAATGCAAAGGCATGCAATACACCAACAGATTGCATCTTATCAGTATCAGAACCGAATTACCAAACAATATATGATG
Source organism: Durio zibethinus (assembly GCF_002303985.1). Next base: position 7,516,620 of record NW_019167949.1, on the reverse strand, counting down.
CCAAAATACCCTTTATAAAGGCATCCTTGTAATCAAACAGCTACTACCCCAAACTCAACCACCGATATTACCAGTAGGAACTTAATTAAAATAGCTCTGCTTCCCTAGTCACTCAATTATTAAAAACAAAAGATCTGCTTTTCATATTAAGAAATTAATCAGTCTTTCAGTGATCTAGCATAGAGTAGTTTTTGACAGTAATCAATTAAGTATTACTCCCCATCATCAATTTTAAGGATTATTTAGAAATTCGGGAGTAGACCACATTCTTTACTTAGCTTTAGAAAATCAAACTGCCTCAAATTCTGTTCAAGTTAAGGTATTCCTCATAGTCATTTTACTGTATCGTAGGTACTCTCCCTATTTTCAACATGGTGCATCAGTCATCCCAACAGCCTTAGGTTCACTATGGAAACTTCACCTCGACATTATTGAATGATCCTTAATGATATCAAAGACAAAAACTGACAATTAAAAAAAAATTCATATCCAGTTCTTTGGTGCTCCAAAATACAAATAGTCCCACACAAACTGCTTAGTTTAAAATATTCTCCATAAAGACCAATAACTATATTCATCTTGTATCCACTATATAATAATATGCTAATTTACTAACCTCATCACCTCTTCCTTGAGCATTCTGATCCATCGTTGTTAGTTCCTGATGTGATGAGAATTGAACATAAACATTCCTCCCCCTGGAACATTATGAAATCATGCATAAGGATTTGAAAATAAGGAGCTTAAGAAGAAGCAAATACAATACTTTTATACCTAATAGTTGGTTGAACATTAGCGTAGAACTGCAATGCATTGATGGCTGAAGGAACATCTTGCATTTGGAGAAGAGCCTAAACACAATCAAACAGGAAAAATATATTACATCTAGAAACAGATAAATTTTCAAGTTCAAACAGCTAAATCTACCACAAGACATCAAGTAAAAACCTGATTCTTTGCACGGAGCATTACAAGCTTTGTTATCACTCCAAATGGCTGGAAAAGTTGAAGCAAATCATTCTGAAACAACCAAAAGGAGATGCATCAGATAGCACACGTTTAACATTGAAGAGTATGCAGTGCAGTTACAAAAATAAAATCCTATGCATTTTCATTGAAGTCTACATTACATGGACTCAGGTATAGGTATCCAATAAGGGTATGCGTCTAAGGGTCTTCCTCACCATTTGCTCAAACATTTGGGCTCACAAAGTTGGATAAAAAGTGTCCAGAAGTAAGAAACAGGTACACAGATAATTCTTATAAAAATGTAATAAAAAATATGTAAATATAATTTTATTATATAAATAAATTTCTCTTCTATTTTACCGTCGTAAAAAAAATTATTCCTCTTTTCTTTCTTTACTTTAATAACCTTAAATGCTCAAACAAGCCCACCAAGTGATATGAACTATATAGTCAAGCAAGAGAACAAAATACAAAACGGCCAGGATATGATCCTTTTGTTTCTTTTTGGGCTAGATTAATCACTTGTTAAACCTAATATTACGGTGAACCTGCTTCAGCATTACCCAATCTTCTGTCCACTGATGCTTGCAACTTATCAGAATACAGATTAGTCTTCTGGAAATGTTGTGTCTCAGGGGTTTTCTGCTGAGCTTGAGTTTTAAAGTGAACTAAACTAAAAAAGATAAAGGAAATATTAACTAGAACATCACTTGGCTTAGAGTTGGCAGTTATAAAGGAACAACAACCCCCAAGCCACAAAGTGAAGCACCTTTTTACTCAGTGAATTACATATAACGGCACCAATAGTTGAATAAGAAATGAAATGAATCAGTTTTCTCAAATGCTTCAAACACCAAAAATTAATATTAATCCAAAACAAAATTTTCCTAAGCCATACACTTTCCAGATTTTCTTGTCCACAGTTTTTCCATAGTTGGCATCCCGAAAATGCCACAACCATCCTACCAAAAGTATCTTTTCAACAATATATCATCATACATTTATGAGTAAATGCCTTAGGATTTAGGAAGTAATCTCACACAGAAGTTCCACTTTAAATAGTAATGTTCTTTTTAGGAATTCATAAATGCACCAAAAATTTTAACCTTTTTTTTTTTATTTATTTAGTATGAAACAAAGTTTTATGTGTTCGCGTTATTGAAGCATACACTCTAAAAACAACCATGACTAATAAAAAAAACCATTTTGATTACTGCTGAAGCCCGAACTCAGTAGCATAGCCGTAGAAGTTAGTTGTAAGAGAAGGAGTAAGCTAAAAAAAGAAAGAGGCTTTACTTCAGAAATTTCGTGGCCTACGTTGCGAACATGAATGACTTTAGAAGGTTCCGCCATTTGTAACGACCTGTAACAAACTCAAACACAATCAAATATCTTTCTTTCATTATTCTCCTATCAAAATTAATAAAATAATGCCTTTCTATCCAAAATGCGAGCAAAGAAAACCAAACAAAAAAAAACACAATTTTCTCACTAAATTTAATTACTTTACCGCTTTTTCCATGTAATAGAATGGTTAATTCAGTGCATCTATCAGTCAAATCGTACAAATTCAATGAAAAAAAAAAAACTTTTAATTCAATGTGTTCTTTTTTTGTCTAAATAAAAGAAGGAAATCAGAGATGAGTGTGAAAGTCAAAAAGAAAACAAACAATCCTAACACTTTGTTTGGTTGCGAAGAAATCAAAAGAAAGGCACAAGAAAATTTAAAAAATTAAAAGAAAAAAAAAAAAACAATAACAGAGGCTTTCAATCTGACAAATAGAGAAATTAAATTGCAATATATTGATTTTCTTAATTCTTTTCAGAAACAAAATGGACCGTTATATTTAGCTAAAAGTTAAAACACGGTGAGATCAGAAAGAGAGAAAGAACTTGCCTGAGCAAGAGAGGGAAAGATAAAGGAAGCGTGCACAGAGAGAGAGGAAAGAGGGAGGGATTTGAGAGGAATCAGAGAAGAGCTGTAGAAGTGTTTCTTCGCATCTTTATCTTGCCCTATCTCTTTCCTCTTTTAGCCCTAAATACCACGCTTCTCTCACTCTCACCACCATCCGCTTTTTCTCTTATTTGGAAACACAATAAAATTATTTGTTATAATTTTTATTGTGTTATAATTCATATTTATATATTAAATTAAAATATATATTTTTTAATTTTATTATATTTATATATTTTTTTTGTTAAAATTTTAAATTATAGTATTTTAATATTTTTATTATTTTTATGTGATATTTAAAATTATTATATTTAGTCATAAGTGAGTGAATTTCATTTTTTGTTGTTTTATTTTTTAACTCATATATTCTTAATAAAAAAAAGTGAGCAAATAAAAATTTTTTGTCTCTCATAAAAAAATAAAATAAAAATAAAAAGTTAGTGTTTGTTTATGGGTTAATGTTTCAAATAGAATTATAATAAAATTTTTAATATGATAATTGAATTTTAATATAATATTTGAATTATAAATTTATTAATTAATAAAATATTAAATAGTGATATGTGATAAATGAGTAGGAAAATTTATATTAATTAATAAATTTATAATTTAAATATCACATTAAAAAATTTTAAAATTTATTATCATATTAAATTTTTTATTATTAATATAAAAAATTAATTCTTTAATTATATTTGAATAACAAATAAGGACATTTTCAACAATTTATATAATTCTTAACACATCTAAAAGTTCATAACTTGATAAGTTCTGTGGTAAAATAAAAAAGGAATTTTTAATTTGATATTTTTATTATTTAAATTTGACTCTTTTAACTATTTTATATTTAATTTTACCAAATTTATTTTTTATGTTTCTATTAAAAATCGTACTAAAATTTTTATCATGATTTGCGTGACATAACATTTCAAAGATGACTAGCCATACTCTTTTAGATGACAATTTTTTAAACTAAGTTGAATGTATTAATATGAAGAAATGTATTTTAATTATATTATATTGAATAACATTTTAATTAAAAATAAATTTATGATTGCATACTTCAAAATCTGTAGGTATATTGATGGTGTTCTGGATGTTGGTAAAAAGGAGGTTGGCTTGATGGTCGTATTAATGACAGTCAAGATTTGCAACAAAAAAGTATGATTTAAAGGCCTCAGAAATTAATTTTTTTCCATATTCCGACGATTAAATTAGTGAAATGTTTTAAGCTTTTAATGAAAAAAAGATAAGCTGTAAATTTTAAGAAGCTTAAAGAGAAAAAATTATTATTTCATACAATACCTAAATTTCTTTTTTATCTAATATCTTAAAGGTAAGAGGTTAACATAATCACAACAATTAATAATTGATAATAAATTTGTATGAAACTTCAGAAGCACGCCGATTATTATACACTATATTTAATGATTTCAAACAAATTTATATTATATTTAATTATTCCAAACAAATTAAAAACCAATCAATAGATTATGAAATAATAGCTTAATGAACTGTTAGTTTAGGTAAAACGAGGGCAAAACTGCTATGTGCAAAAAAGTTTGGATGTCGACACTGATAACAATCATGAAAATTGACTTATTGATTAAGGAGATAAGTTCAACAGGTTACTTGGATATCCAGGTGAAATAATCAAATCCAAAAAATGCAAATAGAAAAAGGATTGGCGGTAGGAAAAAAAGGATTATATACTATGTAATTTTAAAGCTACTCATAAAAGATTTTTCAACTCAACAAAACAAATTAGAAAATTTCACAAGATGTTTGATTTTCAACGAAAAATTTTGCGACATATTTCTCAACACCAAACCAAGTTTTATTATAACACCAGGAACTAAATGGTGTTTAAAAATGACTGCTCTAACATACCGTAATCAAGAAACAGATTCTGATGTATAATACTTCAACTGTATCAATCGGAGACAAAAGCAAGATTCAAGATAAAAGAATCCACTTGGTCAGATGATTGATTATTTAGCATTAATTTCGCTGGTCTCGGAAAGCATCCAATCACTGTACTTACTATGTATGTACAAATCATGATGCCACTTAACCAGCAAGAATAAATCAAATACACATTTCAAATGAGAAAATTTCAAAGGAACAGACTTCATCGATTGCTTTATACAACTATTTGATCTTTTACCTTTTCATAAACCACGAGGTTTGGTCCAAAAGACAAAAAACGTACTATTACTCCTACAGGATATTCCAAGATCCTCTTACCATATTTAGTGCTTAAATTCTAGCATGTAAGGGGATGATCAAAGTGCAAACAAGGCAAATTAATCACACAGCAAAAGGGTAAAAAAAAGTACAACATTGGGTATATTTGGTTTAAGACTACAGTAAAAACTGATCCAAATCCTTAGCAGTTCAAGCATTCAACACAAATTGATAAAACAAAATAAATCCAATCGTTCCATTTCAAAAAGGAAATGCGAATGAAATATAAACTGAGCTTAGGGAATAACAAAATGTAAACATTAGATAGCCCAAAATTCCTGACCAGCTTCCAAATTTATGCCTTGAGCCGGCCATAGATTTTCTGTTTTTCCTGTGTTGTCTGGAAACGACCGTGCCCAAACTTTGAGGAGGTGTCGATGAACTTGAGTTTGATTTCCTCCAAAGCCACACGAGATGTCTGGTTAATCAGAGACTGGCGAAGGGTAACCACCCTCTTCTTAGGTCCAACACAGCATCCTTTGATCATCAGGTAATCACTCTTCACAACACCATAGTGAGGGAAGCCGCCCATAGGGGTGATATCTTTCTCAGTCCTGAATAAAAAGCCATGTCAGAACACATTCAACAATGACAACAAGCAAAATTAAACAGAAACCATTAGAAGACTCCATACAAGACCTTCAAAACAACCCCCAATCTGATGGAAGTAAAGATTTAGGTATATTCTAGGAGTTGACCTTAATTAGACAAATGCACTAACCTGTCATAGTCAGTTATGGCAGAGTGGCTCTCATCACCAACCTTGCCAATCCTGTATACCTTCTTGTTCATCTCAGTACGGTGATGGTATCCATTCTGACCTGCCCTGGCAACTGTAAAGGAGACTCTGGCAGGATGCCAGGCACCAATACAAGCAACCTTCCGCAGACCTCTATGGGTCTTACGGGGCAGACGTGTGACACCCCAACGAGTGACAACACCTTCATAACCTTTACCCTTTGTGACACCAATGATATCAATCATTTCATCCTTCTGGAAAATGGCATCAATAGGGACTTGCTTCTCAAAGAACTTGTAGGCAAAATCAACCTTGTCAGCAATAGTTCCACCATTGACTTGGATCTCCATTAGATGTGCTTTCTTCTGCTTCAATCCCTTCATTTTCCTAATCTGTAATGCACTTAGTCAGAAAATTTGTCCACCTTGAAAAAAGTTTAATAAGGATTTTCCAATTAACCCAAAACTGTAACATGAAAACTAAGCATTTGAAAATTAACACTTATGAACAGTGCAAAATAGGAAAACAAGACACTGATTAAATCACATATTGTGGTAACCTGGGTGTGGGCCAAGACCCTAATAACAGTGGCATATTTCTTCATCTTTTCCAGCTGAGCCTCGATACTCTTCTTCCCTTCTTCGCTCTCGTACTGCTTTGAGTATTTGGTGAAAGCCTTCTTCTTGGACTTGCACCAATGCTTGTAGAACCTACGTTTGACCTCCTCGCTCAGATGCTGGGCCCAGACAGTGTTCAAACTGCGGAGGCCTCGTGGTGTCTTCACATATCCAACAACCCCAACAATCACCATAGGAGGGGTTTCAATGATTGTAACAGCCTCACATGTCTCCTTCTTGTGAAGCTCTATACAGAATTGAAGAACACAAATTAGATCCAAATTACAGAAAATTTTGAGAACTGCAAATGCATTTGCGAAACATATCGCAAACAAAGAAACTGGACTCATCTTCAGGTAAGTATTTATAAAGCTCAAAGAAAAGATATCTGCATCTCAAAACGACACAATAATTTGGGAGTTTCTTGATCAAAATAAACTTACTAGATCCGGGTTTTTCGACCTCCCTGACAATGTGTGTCATACCAGCCTTGTACCCCAAAAAGGCAGTGAGCTTGCATGGTTTGCTTGGGTCATCCTTTGGGAATGCCTTCACTGAACCACTCGAAAACAAGATCATCAGTTAAAACACTAAATATTGTTATCTATTTACTTATTTCCAGATAACAAATATCAGTATAATCATTTAATCACTGCATTTCAGTTAACTACTAGAATTTCTACACCTTTATTTTACTGGGAAATACAGTATTCTTATCAAATTGAAAAAATGAAATCTAATACATACCCTTTCCTCTGTGACGAGCAGCTCGCTTCCTTGGAAGAAATCCAAGAGAACCATGCCTTGGGTGCTCAAACTTCCTATGAGACATTCTTCCCCTCCTTCACTACCCAAAAGAAAAAACACAACAAATCAAAACTCCAATCACACCAATGTTTTTATTTTCGATCTATAAAAATAACAATAAACAAAAAGATTTTCAGAGACACCAATTTATTTTCTTACAGAAAAGCTCCGAAAACAGTTCATTTTTTTCCTCTACTTTTTCTATCTAAAAGTAACTAAAGAAAGGATGAAAATTGAAAGAGAGGAAGAGGGTGGATAGAAGATAGAGGTAACCTGAGTTCAGAGACTCCTGCTGCTGCTATTGTTGCCGGCTGCTTACGCTCCCTAAACAGAGAATGACTAAAACCCTAACTGCTGTTTTTATAGCAAGTTCAAATAACTGAATTTATTTAAATCCCCCTTTTCTTTCTTAAATTTAATTGTGTCCCAAGCTTTTGGTTTTTTACAAAATTGGGAGGCTGTCGTCGTTGATTGGCTTGGATACTCGGGCCCCAGTCATGGGCTAGGGTGACTATTGGCCCTCATTTTAATTTGTAAGTGTTACATAAAATATTAAGTTTTAAATATTTATTTTATTTAAAATTAAAGATAAAAAAAATAATACTTATATAAGAGAGCCCTTGTGTGTGTAAATATATATTCTTGACTTGGTTTATGTAATTTAACTTTCATTTTATAAGTTTCATCTTGTTCATTATTTTTTTTATGATTTGAACGAAAAGCTTTAAGATAAAATCTTAAAATTTATCTGAAAAGGTGTATCAATGAAAGTTTAAATAATGTATCAGTAAATTATAAATTTCAATCTATATCTTAATTTTTTTTATCAGCTAAATGAATTTTCATAAACTTTTCAAAGTTATACATAATTTTTTGTTAAAAAATTATAACTCTTTTAAAACTCTTTAAAATTTATTTTCATTAGCGTTTGGATGGATCAAGTTTGGTTTGAATTACATTTAGTTAGTTTATTTTTACTAAAAAAAAAATTAATCATTTTAGATTTAAGTCATTTTAAAATTTTGATTATTTCATATTCAAATCATTTGAGATTTAATTTTGACATTTAAATTTTTTTTTTTCTTCTAAAAAAGGCAACGCCTTATTACATGAAAAGGAAAAAATGAAGATTTGATTCAAACCAAAGTCTAATTTTATTTTTAAGGCTTCTTTTGCTATTAAGTCAAGAAATGGAAAACACTTAAATTATTTTAATTTAAATCACTGCACCCAAATTATTAAATTTTAAAATTAATTTAATTTTAAATATTTTAAAATTATTCAAATTTAGCTCATTTTATATACATAATTTAATTTGAATTTTAAAATATTTTTTAATCAAATCAAATTGAATCAATTTTTAAATTCTGATTAATTTTTTCAGCTCTTCAACCTTAAGCCTTTTAGGCATAAGAAAATGAAAAAAAAATATCGTTCCAAATTTTTATTAAAAAAATTTTTGAATTGTAGAAAGAAATTTTTATTTTTTCCTTTTTGTCGTGTAACATAAGAATTTTGTCTAATTGCAACTTCGCTGATACCACCCCAAGACCCGAACTACATGTGGGTGGATGCCTGGATGGTTGGTTTACCGTGTAAAACGACATCGTTCTAGTAATTAGGGCTACGCACGACTACCTATAAAATTCCCCAAATTCACCTATTGCAGCAGCCAACGGAGAAAGTAATGAATTTCTTTTTTTCCAGGATTTCTCTGAAGCGTCGGTTTTTTGGTTCCTTGTTTTTACTGATAGTATATGAATTTGTTTCAAAACTTAAAAGGAAGAAAAGAGAATGATGAAAAACGTATGTCCGTGCAAACGCAGCACCATCATCGGTGCTATGAGCGGCACTTTCCACACGAGATTTCTGACACTTCTTCCTTTCTTTCAAATATAGGTTTGTTTTAAAAATCGAACACTATTAAAATTGAAGGATTCGTATTTGTATTTTGAAATATAAGATTGAATGATTCTTTTATTTGCATTTTATATTTTGTTTTTTTGCAATCCAGTTCCGATGTTTAGATCTATTCGGTGTCCTTCAAATTAACGTCATGAATTGAAGTTTACGGTTTTTGAGCGAAAATTCTCTAAGAAACAGAAACTTTTCTCTCTTTTGTTGATCGGAAAATAAATGCATTTTTTATTTCATGCTTTATTTTGGAGAATTTCTTTTACTACCAATTTTGATGAAATAGAAGTAAATTTGTGTGTTTGTAAAATAACGATTGTTGAAAGTTATTGTAACCTACCTGCGTCAAACTAATCAAACTACGGAGTTAATGGCTTTGTTTCTTTGTAGATGTAACCACGGTGGAGAAAGGACGAGCGTCAGAGGAATATGTATCCTACTCGAAGTTTTGGAAACGTCGCTAATATCATTTCAAGTTCATTGGTATAATAATTAAGCAAAGCTGAGTTCATATCTTCATTTCCAACTCGATTTGACTGAATTTTGTTTTTTAATTATTAACTTTTTAAATTTAATCATTTAAATTTAAGTAAATGTTTTTTTACATTAGTTTTTTAATTTATAATTACTAATTTTCGAATGTTACAGTTTCATTGACGTATTTTACTTTAAATATAAGTATGAAATATTTAAAAAGATATAAATATTAAATATAAATATATCATAAACTTGAAAAAAAAAATTTTAACGGATCCAAATATAATAAAAGTAATTAATTTAATGATTAAATAGTTGATTTCCTATTTGTTCTCTTAAATTAATCATAAAAATATGATCAATTTATGTTGCCCTCGCTCTCTCTCCTTGGAATAGAGCTTTAATTATTTGGATCAAAAAAATTTTTGTCATCCATATCAATTGGAATTTTGTTTATAAAATTTATTTAATTAAAAAAATAAAATATTAAAAAAAAACTCAAATGGAGATGACACTAGGGAAATCTCAGTCTCATATTCTTATTAAATTTATTTAATGAATAATTTTTAAAAACTTAAAAAATTGAAAAAAAATAAATAAAAATAGCACATGGAAAGTACCATATAAAACATATCGAGTTTTAAATATTAATTTTTTAAATTAAGTTTAAATTTATATTTATATATAAATATAAAATTAAATTATTAATAAAATATATATTTGTATATATACCCAAAATAAGTAAGGTCAAATTATTTTAAATATGCTTTTGTCTCGGTCTCATTTCTCATAAAAAAACTTAATCCGATTTAATTCGAACTTGATTTAAAAAATAAAAAATAAAAATTTTCAATTGGGTTTTGTTTTTACAAATTTATTTAAATTAAAAATTAAAAAAGTTGACAAAAAGTAAAAACAAAGAAAGAAACATATGATTTCAAATTGACACATTGAATAAGAATGAAATAAAAGTTAAAATAAGGAAAATTTATATAATTGATAGATGAATGTATAAGTTATATCTTAATTATTTATAAATATAATATTTTATCCTTAAAAGAGGTTAAAAACTTGAAAAGAAAGTCTTATATAAAGAGGGTTGCACATTTTAAAAAGAAAATTTATAAAAAAATATTTACTAAATATAAAAAATTTAACATAAAACAAAAAAAAAGTATGTAACTTAAATTTTGATTATTTACTATTCATCTATATATGACCAAAATTTATATTATAAATTTTTAACATCATTTTCATTATCAATGTGTTGTAAGAAAATATTTATAATTACTAATTATCTAATATAATTATGCATAATTATATAAATAATAACTCTGCTTTTTTTATTGAAAATAGATGTATTGCTATTTAAAAAATTTTGAAAAAACAAGCTTTCAAAACTTCAAATTGACAAAATGGAAGTAAATTTACAAAAGAAAAAAATCCAAACAATCCTAAGCATGCATTTGGATTAAGCGACAGATAATGAAAGGAAAGAAAAATAGAGGAAAGTAAAGGAAACAGAAAAACCCATTTTTTTTGGATAAATTTTTAATTAAAAATAAAAAAATTAAAATTTTAATAACCTTTGGTTTTCCTTATAATCCCAACTTTTTTAATACCTCAATTTTATCAAAAAGTTAGAGAAAAAAAGTTTAAAAAAATTATTTTTATAAAAATACTATTATATCCATATTTTAATTAACACTACTTATATAAAAACCTAATCATATATATTATGATCATTTTGTAATTTTTTTCTGTCATCTTTCTTTTTAAGTAAGTTTAACTTGTCTATTTTATTTATCTTTTATATGTTTGATTCTGTAGGTTATTTTTATATTGTTGAGAGATTAATTGTTTTGGTGATATGAGTTTTGATGAATAGTTAACCTTGACTAGACATAGAAGTGTTAAGTATATCAAACCCTTATATAAGATAACTTTTTTTAGGTACATGTATTGGTTTCTAGTTATTCACACTTCATGGCCTTTTATCTTTTGAATATTTATTTCTTACCTTTGTTCATGTTAGTTATATAGAAAATGAGTATATAAATATCATTGTTGTATTAATCAAAACAAAATTGCCTCGGTAAAAAAATACTCAATCTTGTTTATCAAACAAAAAAGAGATGCATTGAATGTTGAACCGATAATGTATTATTATTAGTCATGGAAAATCAATAAAAAATTTTAAAAGTTTCAATGATTGTATAAAAGAATACGAAATCATTTAAAAGAATATTCAAATAACCAGTTAAAAAAATTCTTAAGAATTATTCAATCTTAAGCATGTATCTTTGCGTAATGCAATTTAAAGAGCATTTGGTGTCTTAAAAAAATTTTCGCATTACAATAAGCGCAAATACACCAACATATGGAGTTAGAACCTAGAAAGTAATAATTTTAAAGCTAAATGCTCAAATCAAGATCGAATGTTTGAGTGGTTGCTCAATTTAGAACCAAACATTTAATTTGTACAAATAAGGATCAAATATTATCGACTTGTAACAATGTAAGATTTATTTCAATGGTAAAAGGGATGTACATGTTATATGCCATTATAACACGTAAAAAGAATAAGAAACAATTGATTAGGCAAATTTATGCTGATTTGACAAATTCATACTGATTTAGTTTTTTTATTATAATTAAAAAAAAATGAAAATTTTTGTAGCAAAAAAATTATATGTTTAACCCAAATAAAAAAAAAAAGCTAAAAAGTCCCAAACATACAGCAGATTGCCCTTAACCCTAATCACCCAGACAAGTTATTTCAATCACTAATTCAATTTCATTTGTTAATTTTTATAAGGTAAGCATTTTTTTTAAACCCTATTTGAGGTTAACCAATATTTAGTTTAATCGATTACACTTTAAGAATTGATTTTTTTTTAGGGTTCAATCATTTGAACTTTAAAAATTTGGAAGTTTAATTGTTATTTTTTTGTTAAATTTGTGTAAGATGAATAATATGGTGAACAAGATGTACACATATTTTGAGTTCTGTTGTTTTTCATAGTTAGCCATTTTGTAATTGAGGGTTTTTTCTTGTTCTTCAAAGTTAGACATATTCTAGTTTAAAGTTTTCTATAATTATTCATTCTTAGACATTTTCTTATTTATGTTTTCTTGTAGTTGTTCTTAATTGTTCAAATTTATAGTTAAAATTTTCTGCTATTATTCTTAATTGCTCAAATTTAAATTTGAGGTTTTCTGCTATTATTCTTAATTGGTTGAAATAATAGTTAAGATTTTCTACTGTTGTTCTTAATTGGTCGAAATTATAGTTAGGGTTTTTTATTATTGTTCTTAATTACTTGAATTTATTGTTAGAGTTTTCTACTGTTTAGGTATATTCTATTTAGACATAATTATTTATATAGCCTTTTGATTATTACTCATCACTTAGCCTCCACTAGTGCTAGCATAAGTAATCACTCATCACTGTTGTCTTAATTTATAGCATAAGTGAGCCAATTAATCAGTATAAAAAATAAATGTTATTTCATACAAAATAAAATAAAAAAAACCTAAAAATTCATGGCAGCTAGAATTATAAATAGGGTTAAGTATGAAAGGTAACCAAGCTTAAGTATAAGCATGATCACAACTTCACCAGAACTAGCCATAGAATAAGCCACAAAATCACTAGAAAGATAACCAAGCTTAAGTATAAGTATGATCACAACCTCAAGTCCACTTTATAAATTATTTTGTCAAAAACATTACCAAACAACAGCATCAAGTCAATCATGTGAATTCTAATTTTAAGAACAAAATAACATAAGAAAAACATGCTAAACTTTTGAGCAAGAATGTGCACATAAAAGACCTATTGTAAAAGAAAATTATATTTCATTGAAAGACCTTTGGTTATAATAAAGTAAAAGCTTATAATAGAAATTTATAACAAAGTAAAAGATTATAACAAAATTAGATAACAATGTAAGGGACATGCACACTTAAACTAACTGTATTTTTCATTGTTAAGGATTTAGGGTTTCTCATAACACTTATAACATAAATTTTTGCTAAAAATAATTATTATAGCACTTATCAACTGTTGTTGCCAGAATTTATGGTTTATTATGATAGAATTTATTTTTTTAGTTTTGCAGTATGAGTTTTGATTATTGTATTCTATGATTTCATTATGCTGAAGCTTTTGTTGGTAATGGTTGTAATCTAATGTATATAAATGAGATAGTAGAGAACTAACAGTTGATCTTGATAAGATATCTTACTTTGAGTTGTTAGACATTTGTAATTAGGCTGGGTATATGAATATTAGTGAGATATTATATTTTAAACCTAAAAAAATACTAGCTGATGGCCTAATAGTAGTAAATAATGATAGAAACACTCTTGATATGATTAAATATATGGTAGATCTAGGTGTAGTTGATGTGTATATAATACATGGTATAGATGAAGCTATTATAGCTCCTGAGCTATTAACAAGACATGAAGTGAAAGATGTAGCTAAGGTAGTATGAAATGAAAGGGTAAAAAATCAACATGAAGATGATGCAGTAGGGAATGAAAGGGTAAAAAATTGACATGTAAGTGAGGCAGTAAGGAATGAAAAGATAGGAATTGAAGAGGTGGTTAAAGAATCAGGGGTAGAGAATGAAGATGTAGCTGAGGCAACAAGGTTAGAAATTGAAGATGATGTTAAGGCAAGGGTAGGAAATAAAGATGTGGTAGGGGCGTTAAGGGCAACAAGGGTAGAAAATGAAGATGCAAGACATGAAGTGAAAGATGTAGCTAAGGTAGTATGGAATGAAAGGGTAAAAAATCAACATGAAGATGATGCGGTAGGAAATGAAAGGGTAAAAAATTGACATGTAAGTGAGGCAGTAAGGAATGAAAATATAAAAATTAAAGAGGTGGTTGAAGAATCAGGGGTAGAGAATGAAGATGTAGCTGAGGCAACAAGGTTAGGAATTGAAGATGATGTTAAGGCAAGGGTAGGAAATAAAGATGTGGTAGGGGCATTAAAGGCAGCAAGGGTAAAAATGAAGATGTGGCTAGGTAAAAGTTAAAGATGCAACTGATAGAAATAGCAATAAAAGGGATGACCTTGGGATGAAACCAAATTCAACTTTACCAATCAATGAAGATGTTGCTGACAGATATCAGAGTGAAGATGCAACTAATAAAAATAGTAGTAAAGGGGATAACCCTAGAATGGAATCATATTTAACCTCACTAGTCAATGAAGATGTTGATAATGGATATTAGAGTGAGTACTATGACTTTGATGAGTATGGTGAGCCTATTAGTGATGAGGATAAAATGATTGATGATGCTACTAGAAGGAAAAATAAGTTCCTAATGTATGATCTTTATGCAAAAATCTCTTACATTGAATTAGGTATGTTGTTTTAAAATTCAAAACAATTTAAACATGCTGTGTCCTTATTGTCTATTAGGACAAATAGGGGCATCATTTAGGCAAAAAACTTTAAAAATTTTGTTTAAGGTAAGTATGCTGCAATACAATGTCTTTGGATATTTATGCAGCATATAATAAAAAGTTATAATCATGAATGTAACATTCTTAGGTTTTCAAAAACCCAAGAATGAGTCAAACTATTTAGGTTGAGTTGTACACACACAGATTTATGAAGGATCTTTTTATTAAGAATGCAAAAGTACAAGAATTAGTTAGAAAATAGTTTGATACAAGGGTGAATATTAGCATGATAAAAATGGTTAAAAATATGTGACTGATAAAGTTATTACCAATTATAAGGATGAGTTTTGACTTTTATAAGATTATGCTGATGTGATTAGAGAAACTAATAAAAATAACACAGTGAAAATGCAAGTTTATAAGCCATTGCCAAGTTCTTCACTTGTATTTGAAAGGTATTACATATGTTTCAGGACATTTAAAAAAGGTTTAGAGAGTGGTTGTAGGCCTTTTTTGGAACTAAATGGTTATTGGCTTAAACGTTTGACAAATGATGAGTTGTTATGTGTTGTTGGTAGAGATAAAAATAATCAAATGTTTCTAATGGCTTGGGCATTGGTTGAAGTCAAATGCACAGCTTCGTGAAAATGGTTTTCTTGATTTATTGAAATTAGACCTGGTATCTTTAGAAAATAGTATAGGATGAACAATCATGACAAATTAACAAAATGTAAATATTTATATGCTAATTTAAATTAAATTATGTGCTAAATATTTTAACTCATTATTAATTATTTTCAGATGTACTGAATTGTTAAAATCAAATTAAATTATGCATTGAATATTTTAACTAATTAAATAGTGTAAGGACTTGATAATGCAATTGTAGAATTACTTGTAGATGTTGAACATAGATTCTGTGCTAAACATGTATATGTTAATTGGACTAAAAGGAGACATAAGGGTGAAAAGATGAAAAGAGCTTTTTAGATAATTACTAAGTCTTCAACGGTCAAATAATTTTTAAAAATGAGAAAATTACAAGAAAAAAATGCGACTGCAGCTGTAAAAATAATAAAAACCTTACCTTAGTAATGGTGTAAAGCCTTTTTCAACCAAGATTCTAGATGTGAGTTGGTTGACAACAACTTATGTGAAGCATTTAATGGGACATTGCTAGATGTAAGAAAAAAATCAGTGATTTCTTTATTTGAAGACATAAGAAGGTTTCTGATGGTAAAAATTAGGAAGAAAAGGAAAAAATGCTCTAAGTGGAGAGGTGTAATTGATCTTAACATTGTAAAAGTGATAGAAAAAATATAGGTATAGCATCACAATATGTAGTTGCATTTAATGGAGATGGTGGATATGAAATAGATATGGGTGTAGATAGATTTATTATCCAGCTTGATGAAAAAAATGTAGTTATAGAATGTACCAACTTTTTGATATCCCATGTGCACATGGTATATGTGCAATCGAGATCTAGGTAAAAATATTAAAGATTTTATGTCTAGTTGGTATCATAAGAAGATGTATTTATAGCCTTATTGTAATTCTTTACAATCTATGCCTGGGAAAAAGATTAAGCCAAACTAAGGACAAAAGATAATGTTCTGCCTCCAGAGTTCAAAAATATGCCAAACAAGCCCAAAACTAGTAGAAGAAAGGATCATGATGAGCTCAGAAAAAAATCCAACAATTCAATAAATTTGTCTAAGAAGGGCATGATAATGAAATGTAAACTATATCATCAACCAGGCCACAACAAAAAAGGTTGTCCTATGGTAGGTAATAAGGTAATTTCATTCTATTTTATTTTTATTTATTATTACAAACATTATACTATTATGGATCATTTCTTGTTAAATGCCCTAACCCATTAATTCAACTTTATTATTTTGTCTATGACAATAAGATTATCATGTACTCAAATCTGGAGATTAAAACATGAACCAAGGTGTATCAAGTATTATAGATTATATTAAAGCTGCACATGGTCCAAGCAACCATGCTATTATTTCAGCTATTGCTTATGGTGTTCGTATCAGCTTCTGCTTCTACATCCAGATTTAGTTACACATCTACATTTACTTAAGCTAATATCAATGGTTTTGCATCTATAATTACAATTGCAATTGCATATGCATAAACTCTAAATCCAGTTTCAAATCTAGCTTTAACAAATCCAATTTCAAATCCAGTTTCCATTCTAGTTTCAACTTCGGCTTTGGATCAACTTTTCATTCCAATTTTAACAAAAGTTTTAAATTCAATCAATGCTATTGCTTCTATTGCTATTGAAAATGCAAAACTAGAGTTTAAAAGGCCAACAAGATCTACTCGAAGATGTTTTGTAAATGAAGATGGGAGACTTTTATGCATTGATTGTTAGAAAAATAAGTCTCTTATCAAAGTCTAACTCTTCTATAACAACCAACGAAAAAAGAGCAATTTTAGCAAACAACATTTGAAGTCACAATGATAAGTATACTGTTAGAGCTACCACCAGAAGCAAAAAAAGTCTTACACGATTGTGGATTATATACAAACTTAGAAATGGGAGACAATCTTAAATGTGAGTGATTCTTTACTAGACACATATTTTTTATTTTATTTCTTTAAATATTACCTATTATAACTTGATAAATGTTATTCAATAGCCTGGATTGAGAAGTAAGAAAGCAATAGTAGGTGGGACAAACAGAGGCAAGAAGAAGGTTGTTGATGATATAATTGGTACTTAAGAAAGTCAAGTTCTTACTTCTAAAAGACATAAGGAGAAACAAAAAATTTGAGAAGTTGATATTCTGTTTTATTGACTGTTGTTGCTAGCTACTGATGCTAACTATTTTTTTCTTGTTAATGTTGTAAGAACACTTTGAATTCAGCCTTTTGTTAGTTGAATTTTTCTCTGTACTAAATATTATGTAAGAACACTTTCTGTTGATATCATCAGATTGCTTTGTTATAATATTGCATCTATTATCAAATTACCTCAGATTACTTTCTAGTTGTATATTGCAAGTTGAATATATTGTACTAAATCACATTTTCACAGCTATAACATAAAGCAATAGAATTAACTGCTAATAACATTTATTCAATTGCCATTTATATAATAAGAGTTTTAACAAACATTTACAAACTCTCATAACAATCCTAACCCATTATCAAGCATATAAGTTAAGTTTCTAGAATTTTTTTAGCATTGAAAAAGATTACACAAAAAACAAGTTTAAAAAAAATGAAATAAGCCAAATTCTTTTTCAGTTGCTATCTCTACTATGTCCATCACTAGCAATTTTATTGCTTTCTTTTTAATTTCACCTCAAAAAACTAACTTTTCTCCTCAATTACATACTCTCTATGATAACATCATTTTCACCAACATTTTTTTCCATTTTGAAACTTCATATTTCAAACTTTGAACATGACTATATAAAAATTTCTCTTTTTTTCAGTTCCAAAATAATCTCTTTTGCTTTTTCAAAAATTTTAAGATCATGTCATAAATGAAAATCCATAAATAATGCCATATAATCTCACCAAAGAAATATCAACAATTAAATTCAGGCAAAAACATAAAAAAAATTAGTAAATTTATCTGCCTATAATCATACAAAGAAAATATCAAAAAATAAATACCAGCAAAAAACAAAAAAAAATCAGTAAAACCATAAAAAAATACCAGTAAATTTATCGGATAATGTGGGCATCCATAAAATCTTCTACCTGGATTGCTATTTATCCATAAAGTCTACCTAGCTACCTTCATATTGCAATAATAGAAAATGGGTCTCTTTCAAAATCTCATTCTATATGGTAACTAGTTGAAATTAACTTATACGTGTTTATATTATAAGACTCTTCTCTATAAACCCTACAATTTTAATATTTTGAAAAACAAATTAAAAAAAAATTAGAGTATGAGAAAAACCTAAAATTTATACCATCATTGAATTTACACTACTAGATGAACTGATATTTGAAGAAGACATTGTGTTTAGATGTTATTTTAACAAAAAAATTTCTCACTTTACGGTAAAAAATGAGAAGAAACAAGAAGAAAATCCTAAGTTGAAGCTATATCACGTTATTATAGACAGAAATAATAAAGAAGAACAAAAAAAAAGAATAAGTTTAAAAAACAGCCAAAATCTTAGCTAGGTTGTCATTACATGTGGATATGTTAATTCAACATCACATTCCATGTCCTGTTTATCTGTGATAGCTTTTACATGTGGAAAATTTAATGACGTGTAACATGCACATCCCTTTTATCGTTGAAATAAATCCTACATTATTACAAGTTGATACCATTTGATCATTATTTGTACGAATTAAAATATTTGGTCCTGAATTGAGCAATCACTCAAACGTTTATTGTGATTTGAGTATTTAGCCTAATTTTAACTTGTTGTATTTTACATAATTATTTAATGACAGTAGATCCCGATAATGTTTTTATTGATAAGGTTGATTGTAATCTAAATGCTAGGTCCACTGAATAAGAATATCATACTCTTAGAAATGAGAATGAAGATACTGCTCAAGGAAAACAATAAAGAGATTCTATAACTAATATTATGTGGATAAGTTATAGAAATTTAGTGGTTATCATTATTTGTGTATTTTCTTGAATTTATATTTGTTTTATTAGAGAGAAATATATTTATTTGAACAATTAAAATACTTATTTCTCATTAATTATATTTAATTATTATTATGTCATAACATTTTTGAGATTGCTATGCGTTTAAAATTTTAAAATCAAGAAAAATAGGATAGTAGCTACAAATCTTTTTGGTTATATGTGATTCGCCACAAAAAAAATTTATCTTTTTAATAAAACGATAAAAACAAATTTGAAGTTTTTCAAAAAAATAATTTTTGGTCTATGAAAATAAAAGTAGGTTTAAAAGTCGGTTACGCATGGAGAAAGATCAGCACCCATAGCGTCACAGGAAAATTGGTACTCATTAATCATGTGTTATTTTCGATATTGGATAAAATAGTTTATTCTTTTCACTTTTTGAAGCAAAAAATCAATTTTATTAAAAATATTTGTTTGGAAATATTATGAAACTCTTTAAGTTAAAAAATTATCTTCAAATTCTTCAACATTTAGACAGAATTTTAAAGATAACTTTTTTCAACTAAGATTTACCATGACATTTCTTGAAAAAAAAAAAATTCTTTGTAGAAAGTAATCATTGATGACTCTCTAACATTTAATTAGAGTACTAAAGATTATTTTTCTCAAGAATTATTTTTGTTTTATTTTATCATTTTACATTTTAAATTTCATTTTTTAAAAATATTTTACGTAAAAAAGCCAATAAGGGTGAGATTCGAGCCTGAAACTAAATTGATCTTGATGATAAAGGAAAAAAATGAACACTTGGGCTTGAAACTAAATCAGTCTTGATCGATTTAAATCTCAAACTAAATGAGATGTTTGCAGAAATGATTTTTTAAAATCGATATTTGATTGAGATAATCGACTTTTTTTTTTTGAAAAAGGGTGAGATTGAGTCATAAGTATGTTTATAGTGCTTTTGTTCTAACCTAATGTATATAAACAAATATTTTATTCTTATAAAGTAATTTTTTAACCTTAATTTAAGATTTTTTATTTTAAATTCAATATTTAATGCCAATATAATATCTTCTATTTGCTGTTTTTTTTTTAACTCTTTTTTAATTTATTCATTTAGTCTTTTTTGTCACTTTTTACTTTTTTTTGTTTTTTTAGATTAATTTTATAAAAAAAAAAGTAGATCGACTAGGATATACACATTGCATCCTTATTTGTTTTTTCTTTTTCATCATTTTTTAATTTTATAAATTTTGTAAAATATAAATGTTGAATAGATATGACAAATAAAAAAAAATTTATTCGGAATTAGATCAAACAATTCATAATATAATATAGTGACATATTTTAGGATAATTAAAAAAAAATGACAAGGTAGAATTTTTAACAAAAAATATATAGATTTAACGTAAAAAAAGTATATTTCATGTTTTTTAAATTAATACAAATTATAATATTTAAATTTTATATAAAATATAATATAAATACGTAAATTTTTTATATTTATATAATATAAATAAATGAATTATTAAATCTATTTAATTAAAGAATTAAAAACAAAGAAAAAGAACCTCGTATAAGAAAGACCAACGATGAATCACGTTTTCAATCGCTTTTAAAAAGCTCAAGGCAAGTTCAAGTCCATAAAAAGAAGCTTGCACGTGACAGCACTTAACAAGGTCTTATCCATGTAGGTAATTCTTCAAAGTTCAAAGCCCACTCGCTCAATCACTGTAAAACCCAGCATTTACTTGATCACCGATCAGTCACCACTATTAAATTGATTTTACAATTATATCCCTACATATACACGATCTGTCGGGCAGAAGTAGCGAGTACAGGAAAACTCGAAAAAACACAGCGAGTGGATAAAGTATCTTAAGGTCCCCCACCTCCAAATTTTTAAAAGAGCGCCAAACTGGCCGTTTTGAATTCAAATAGCTATGCTGAAAATCTCTCTCGCTGTTATTCTTTCTTCAGCAGGTTTCAAGAAACAAAAATGGATCTTCATTTTTTTATTTGAATTTCTATTCCATTGCCTTTTTTTTTTTTTTTCCTAAGAGATGGATTTTCATGGCATGAAGCGAAAAGACCTGCAGACGTTGTGTAAAAAGCACGGCGTCCCTGCAAATTTAACCAACCGTGAAATGGTGGATCAGTTGGCTTCCATTTACAAGGTATCTTCTTTTTAATTTACGCGTCTTTGTTTTTTTAAAGTTTTTTTTTAATAAATTTCTGCTACTGAGCATTTTGGCTGCCGATTGAGAGTCGAATCCATGAACTAAGTCCAAATTTCCATCATGTGAAAGGCTTTCTGTTATTTTTGGTTAATTTATTTTTGTATTTTAAAAATTTTTTAGATTAAGTAAAAAGAATTTTGTAAATCTGTCCGTGTTATGTTATCAAATGAACACTCAAATTCACAAGCCACGTCAAATAGAAACATATATTTTGGTTTTTACCAAATTTATGTATAATTTTTGTTAAAATCTTAAAGTATATAGTTTCATGTATTTTTCGGTATCATTTTCTTGTTATGCTTAAAATTATCAAGTATGTAATTTTTTTTTCTTTCTTTCATGTAGATCTGAGAGCAAATTTAAACGGGTTTTATTAATAGAGAAAGAAAGTAACTGCAAGCATTAAATAATTTGGTCATGTAATTTGTAGTCTTTGCTTTATTGAGTCTTAAGAATTAGAAATTAGAAATTTAAATTCTCTTTTAGTTGTTATTTTTACAATTTTCCTTCTATGAAGCAATATAAAAAATAAAAGCTTATTCGAATAGAAAAGTGAACAAATAAAATTAATATTGAAGTTTTCAATTTTATGGACAAATAAAATTTGTTTAACTTGATATTATATTTCATTATTTTTTACCAAATATGTTTTTTTCTCCGTTAATTGATTTTATTTGTGGAGATATAAAAGTTAGTAAATATTAAAGCCAACAGTAAAATATGTACTTTTGAAATGCAAAACTTAATTCAGTTGATTTATATAATTATAAACATCTAGCAAATTTAAATTTAAAATCTCATAGCTTAATTCATGTTTCATACAATGACGGACATCTAAGTAAATTTTGAGTTCAAACCTTAAAATCTGTAACTGCTCTGTGTTACATTGATTCAATTCAAGTACTATATTTATAACTCTGTTTTTTTATTTCTTAATCTATTTTAAACAGGAAGATGAAGAACCCATTTCATTAGAAAAGTTGAGTACTAATCCGAAAGAAATAGGTAGTGACAATGAAGCTAAGGTTGTTAAAAAGCAGGCAAAGAAAGTCAGTTTTAATCCTGAAAATCAAACCATTGAGTACGAGGTCTCTGTCTGTCTGCAGCCTAGAAAAAGGTCTAGGAAGCTGTTGTTGTCCAAGAATCCTGTCCAGGATATCGAAAATGCTCCAAATAGTGAAGATATTAGGAAAGTTGAGGACTGCCAAGTTAGAATCACGAGGTCTAGAGTGCGAAATGCAGTTGAAGATAATATAAACATGGTTTTTTCACCTCCTGTTGGGAGGAAGAGAAGCAAAGGAGGCATGAAGAATAGAGATGCTGAGGTGAATAATATTGGCAAATCTGAGGCGTTGGAAATGGGTGAGAGGGAAGATGTCAAGAATGGTCATCATGAAGTGACTGATGGGTTCTGTGGGAGGCAGTTAAGAAGTATGAAGAATGTGACTCAGGAAGAATCAAAGAAAAGGAAGGGGAAAGGAGGTGATGAGGTTCATTCGTTTGATGAAATTTCTGAAGAGAGTGATGTTGTTCGTGAGGATGCAAATTCCAAAAATGGCCGAAGGCAACCAACGAGGAATGCTAGAAAGGATGATCGATCTGTGAAATTGAGCAGTGAAGTGGAAAAGGTTGAAGTTGTTTCTAGGGTGACGCGGCAGTCAAGGGCAAAACCGAAAGATATAGCTTCTATGGTGAAAAGTGAAGTTAAAACTGTTGGGGTACAGCGAGGATGTGAAGACGTTATTCAACTTAAAGAACCTCAGAAAGACACAGGGAAAAATGCTTTGAGAGAGAATGCTGTGCATCAAAGGGTGAGTGCTGAAAGCAGTTTAATTGGTGTAGGAGGTGCAGCAACAGAGAAGCCTTTGAGGCGATCAAAACGTAATGCGGAGAAAGATTGTGCCAAAAGTACTACATCTGTGAGAAGTGAAACTCAGGTAACAAAGGTTCAGGAGCAATCTGAAAGACATATTGCACTTGAGGAACCTCCAGAATGTTTAAGGAGATATTCTTCCAGGCGAAAATCTGTTCTGTCTCAGAGTGGTAAGGGGGAGAATAACGAAGAATTCTTGAAAAAGGAGACCAAGAAACGAAGTAGGACTATTGAATTGGATGCAGTTGTGGAAAATGGTGGTGAGATAGAGAGGGCCAAGTATGCCTTCACTTTACAAGACCAAGCCCCTTTCAGAAGGAGCAGACGCAAGACAGTAATTCTTAATGCCCCAGCTGTAGCTGATGCAAAGTTGGCAAATAAGGAAGATATTGAAAAAATGCAGCAGTTAAGAGTACCATATCTAGGCAAAGAGGTGACTGAAGAATTACCAAGAAAGTCCAGTCAAAATTCTTCTGGTTGTAGTTTATCAGGAACGTGTAAAGAAGATCAAAATGCTGTTGCCAAAAAAGACCAGGGAGTGAAGCAACAAATGCAAGAGCCTAGTCTAGAAGAAGAAAAAACTTCTGTTGTTGAGCTTCATGCCATAACAGAGAAACCGCAAAGAAGATCCAATCGTATTTCTTCTATACGTGCCTCTTTTGCACCTTGCAATCCAACTGCCAAAGTTGTCGAGAAGAGGCAGCCAAGCAAATCTAGAATGGAGATTATAGAAGAGGAAGCTTCACTTACTAAGAGTCTTCCAGCTGGAAAGGATGAGTTACTTGTAGCAGAAGGCTCAGGGAACAAAAATGATCTTGATTTGAACTTCGGCAAACAGGCTGTCAAAAATGCTGACGGATGTTCTAACAAAAAGGGAAAGGGATTGAGGGGGAATTCTGGGGCAAAGAAGCAGTGTGGATTTGTGGAGGCCTCTCCTCTTTTTCTTGACACGGAGGAATCCAAGGATTCTGCTGGAAATATGGAGGAAACTCTGATTACAACATCTGAGAATTTGGTTGGCCTTTCTACAGACCAAGAAATCCAGCATTTTGCCCACAAATCAATGGGGCTTGAGGAGAAGGAAAACAATTTATTGGGAGATGACAGAGAGAGATTGGTCCATGGTGGCAATGTTGAGAGTGAAGTGAATAGTATGCCAAGTCAGTCTGTTAATACAACATGTGTGCTGGATGATGCTAATTGCTTAGACCCCAAACTCCTAGAATTTGAAGGTAATGTTAGTCACGTATTAGGTTCCTCTGAGATAAACTTTCCAGCTGAAAGCCAAGGTGGGTCAAATTCCCAAAATTTCCTTATTCTGTTATGCTTTTTTTTTTCTTTTCAAAATTTAATCCAATAAATGATGTTTACTCATTATACGGATTATTTGTTTGATTATTTCTTATTTCCTTTGGCTGTTGAAAACAAAGCTAGAGCTGAAATCGCTGTCAATACTGCAGGACGTCGAATATCTGATCAAGAAATGAAGGAAGATACGACACCAATCGACACACATTCTGCTCATGAATCTTTGGTTGTTGACAACGAGTATAGAAGCATCCTGAAAATTGATAAACAGAGGTTGGTCCATGTTGACAGTACTGACAATGAAATGAATCTTCCTCAATCAAGTACGTCGTTAAATGGAAGAGGTGCTGTTGATGACTCTAATTTGCTAGAATCTAGATGGGTAGAATTTGAAACTAAACTTGTCAACATGGACTCATCTGAGATAACTTCTCCATCTAATGGTCTTTCATTAGCAGATCAAAAAGATCTTACAGGTGAGTCGTGAGTGTATTCAGTTTTGATTTCATTAAGAAACTGTATTATGTTGATTTGCTTACTCGTTCACTATGCACAGGTGCCACCTCTACCCTCCTGAACTCAGAGAAAGATTTGGAGACAGAGCTACCAAGGGGTGAAGACACTAACTTTTTGAGTGATAATGTGAATGTTGATGATAGCAGAGCTCCTTTTGGAGAGGACCATATCTTAGCGGAATTAAAAGATACCAATTTCACTGCTGCTGAATCCGTCACGGAGGCGATTTTTAAGGACCCCTTGAATGAATATGGTGAAATTAGTAGTTTGAAGAGTGGGTCACAAAATACCCTGAAGAAAGCTGAAGTTATTGCGACTGAGTTTTCAAAGAGAGAAGGAATTCCACCCATGGAGAGTTCTTTTAAGGCTACTGAAAATGAAGAAAGTAGCGCGGAATTTCATTTTGCTACTGCTGAAACTGGTGCACAAAATATCATTGAAATCCAGGAGAGCTCATATATAAACACTGCTGCCCCAGGAACTCCATGTGAACCTGCACCAGGAAACCAATGTGTGTGAAATTCCTTTCCTTTTCTTAGCTATAAGTTTTTGGGAACCGATACTTATGCTCGGATTACTTTAATCTTT
Organism: Durio zibethinus; assembly: GCF_002303985.1. The sequence continues at coordinate 7,490,346 of NW_019167949.1, read as the reverse complement.
TTTTTTTCCTTCGTCGCAGTCGAAGATAAAATATGCAGGGTTGATGCTGCTAACGCTGCAGGTAGAGGGATGTCAGATCAAGAAAGGAATGAAAATCTGAATCCAGGAAATGCACACTTTATTCATGAAGCTGTATTAATATATGAGGAGAATACCAGAGTGGTGAAAAACGATGAAGAGATAAGGATCCATGATGATACTTCCGAGGGTGAAATGAAATATTATTCTTGTCTGTCCTTGAATGGGACAGGTACTATTGATGATTCTATCTTGGTTGAACCTAGAATGGTTGATTTTGAGAGCTATGATAGCAAAGTGGTTTCTCCTGAGATAGCTTCTCTAGCTAATGTTTTCTCTCCTGCAAGCCAAGTAGACCTCGCAGGTGAGTGAGTTTATGTACTCTTGATGCTATAAATGAACTGTACAATGTTAAATTTCTTAGTTGCTCACTCAATGCTTGATAATTTGCAGGCAAAACTTCAAGTTACATAGAACTGGAGAAAGTATTGGAGACAGGAGAGCCTTCTGAAAACATGAACTCTATATATTGTAATGTGGATGCTGAAGGAAGTGAAACTACAATTGAGGAGGATCAGATACTAAAGGATGCTAATTTGACGGCTCCTGATTCAATTGGGGATGTAATTTTCAGTGCCCTCCCAAATGAACCTGATGAAAATATTGGTTTGAAGAGAGGGTCAGAAATTCCTTTGAAGAAATCTGAAAAACTGAGTGCTACTGAGTTTTCTGATGGGGAAGAAATTGCACTCACTGAGAGTTCCATTAAGGCCCCTGGAAAGCATGAATTTAGAGCTCAGATTGATATTGTTAATTCAATAACTGGTACACCAAATATTACAGAAATAAAGTGGAGTTCAACTAGTGGCACTGCTACCTGCGAAGCCCTATTTGGATCAGCACCCCAAAGCCAAGGTGTGTGAAATTCATTTTCTTCTTTAGTTATAAGCTCTGTGAAACCTCTATCTGATCTATTTTTCTTCATTTCCACTTCAAGATAAATTATGCAGTGCTGGACTTACTGTTTGCATTGCGAGAAGTGAGATTTGCAATCAAGATGAGGAAACCAGTTTGGTGGAGGATGACAAGGAGATCCTAATCCAGGATGATACCATTGAGGGTGAAATAAAATATCAACCTTGTCTGTCTTTGAATAAAACAGGTGCTCTTGATGATGCTTTGATTGAACCTAGAATGGTTGAACTTGAAAGCAATGCTAACAAAGTGATTTGCTCTGAGATGACTTCTCTGGCTGATGTTTGCTCTTTAGCCAGTCAAGCAAATTTTGCAGGTGAGTTCACTTATGATGTCATAATGAACCATACTATGTGCATTTTCTTAATTTACCACTTAGTGCTTGATAATGTGCAGGTGAAACTTCAAATGAGTTGAAAGTGGAGAAGTTGTTGGAGTCAGAATCACCAAGGAGTGGGAATGTTAACTATGAAAGTGATAAGATTGAAGTTGAAGATGACAAAAGTTCTCCTCAAGAGGATCAGAACTCAATGCACTTAGAAGATGCCAACACAATTGCTGCTGAATCAGTTCAGGAGGTATTTTCCTGGGATTACTCGAATAAATTCTGTGAAAGTTGTGTTACAAAGGAGTTTGAAGTTTCTTTGAAGAAAGCAGAAGAATTAAGTACTGATAATTCTTCTGGAAAAGGAATGGTACAAACTGAAGGTTCAGTTGACTTTAATGAAAAGAGTGAAGCCACTGCTAAAATCCATACTCTTACTGCTGAAGCTGGTGAAAAGACAATTTCGGAAATTCAATGGAGTGTGAGTAGTCACGATACAACTTTGATAAGTCCACTTAGACCTAAAGTAGGCAGCCAAGATCTGCAAGGTACCTTTACATTTCACCTTCTATTTATTAACTTTTCAGAGTATTGAATGCTGATAAGAGTGTTTCATGTTAAATTAAAGCAGTTTAATTGAATCTTCTTCCTAACAATTGCAGGCACAATATATAGAGTTGAAACAGCTGTGAGCCATGCAGGATATGGAATGTGTGGTCAGCAAAAGAATGAAGAAAATGTGAAAATAGTGGAAAATGAACATGATGAGACAATAAATGCCAAAAAAGAATTGTTTTCTAGTGGAAAAAAATATCTTGAAGAGAGTTTTGAAGGAAAAGTTCCAGTGGGTGGTGTTTGTCGTCGACTTTCAGACAGCACACACAGTCAATGCATAAAAGATAAAAAAGTTGACATCTCAGATGAAAGCTTTAACAATGTTTCTTGTGAGACAGAGGAGAAATATATCTGTGAAGCTTTAGATGAAGAAGGAACTGATCCTATTTCATCAGAAGAAAAGGATAATGATGTATTCAAAAGTGCTTCTCATGCTGATGCTTCTCCACAACGTGAGTGCATATTCGGATTTTCCATTTTTTTGGTTAAAATACTTCTTAATATTGCTTGATTCTGCGGTAGATGATACTTTTATTTGGATTTCTCTTTCTTGCTGGTCCTAGTTTTTTGACAAGAGCTTTTGTTTGCTATCGATTCAGTTTTATGATGACATAAATACAAATAAAGGAAGAAACATTGTAGCATTTTTGGATGCTGGGATGTTCTTTGGCAAATAACAAAATAATTTTATTTATTTTATTTGCTAAAGGGATTTTGAATTTATCATTTACTGCACCAGTTGACAAAAATGATGCTATGAGAAAAGATGAAAAATCCACTCAAGGTAGTTAAGTATCAAAATATCTAAACTAAAATGAGATATATTGTATTACAGCATGCTATTTCTCTGATTATTTTTTTCAAAATGACTTTTCTTGTTTCCAACTGTTTCAGGTATTTGTAACGAGAAATTATCCTTCAACGGCTGTCTGCCTGTCAGCAATGACATGGAAGGAAAATCTGAGGCAGTTTACATGGATAATAAGAATATGAGGAATGAAATTCAAGTGTATTTTTTGCCTCAACTAGCATTGGAGCTGTTGGATAATGAGAGTGAGGCTGCAAAGCAAGGTGCTGAAAATGGAGAAGCCAATGCTACGGTTATTAGTAATGTCACTCAAGCTTTGCCATCAGAGGAATTGACTGCACCTATTATTTCAGAACCTTTTTCAATGAAGCCTCATGATCATGTGCTGGTGGGTGGAGAGAGGAATTCTAGTGGTGAAAGAGTTATGGATCATCCCTTTGATAAAGACTTTGCTGCAACCATGGATAGCAATGGAATTAGTGCGAGTAGAGAAGCAGATGTTGGACAGGATGATAATATTATGGAGGAAATCGCAACACCATTCTTGAAAGTTGTACTTGCTGACCACAGTGGTCACAAGGTGGTGAGTACTGAATTTTCAGAAGAAATGCCGAATGCATCTGTGGGAACTAGGCTGTCATTTTTACAGGCAAACTGTAGTGATCTTGATGATCAAGGTGAAAAGGTTGCACTTGAATGTGATTGTAGTTCTTCCATTGGATTAGATGGTCTTAAATCAACTGTTGGCATAATTATGGGCAACGTTTTAAAAGTTGGCACAGTGGAGAGCACTTTGAATAGCAAAGATCCTCAGTGTGGAAAAAAAGTCGATGATCCTGATGTAAATGATAGCAATGCAGCAGATGAATTTGATGCCGCCTTCACTGTTGAAGAAGCAGAGATTGAGAACTGTGGAAAAGCACATGTTTCTCATCAGAGATCTTTATTTGGTGATGAACAGGAAGATGTCCCATCATATGCTGATAAACCTTGTTGCAAGCCTGAAATTAGTATTGGTTGTTCTACTCTTTTATGCTCGAGTATTCCAGTGTCATGTGGTGAGTACCTTCACCTGTAAAGCCGAACTTTAATATTCCAGAAAACTAGTTTTTAATTTCTTCAAATGCCAACGAAATTTTAACTTGATGCAGTTGCAACTCTTTACTAGCATTGCATCAATCGTAGATTAGATGGCTTTTATACTACTTTTTTGTTGCATTTGTATCAAATGAGATGATTTTTTTAATGTCTCTTGTTCCTGTCGCAAAGCAGAAAAAGAACTTCATCCACAAGTTATGGATGACATCAATGATGTGGGTGGAGCTGAAATCTCTATTGACTGCAAAGGTATAGTTGTTAATTGGTTTGAGCCTTTTAACTTTTATGACTTAGCTTTTTACTCACTGGTTCGAAATCTTTTTCCCTTTAGAGGAGGTGGCTCTAATTACATTGATTTGCTTTTTCATGATCATGATACAGTTACAAGGGAGGAAAGAGATGGGTGCCAAATAGCTAGTGGAGGTTTTAGTGGTGTAACTGATGGTTCCTTGGTAGAAAGGAGCAAGGGAGAACTTGAAGAAATTGCTGAAGCAAAGTCTGATGGCTATGAAGGTTCAGTAAAAACAGCCACATTCATTGATAGCACTAACAGTTTGGTTGTGAACCAGCCTCTATGTTTGGATGAAAGCAAGAGTTGTGACCTAGAGACCGTGGAACCACATGGCTTGCATTTGCATGCTAAGATAGTTGGTGATTCCAGGGAAGTTGGAAGCTGCAATGAACTGGACAATGTTTCCTCAATTTGTGCTGCTTCTGATGGTAAGTACTCAGTCCATTCATTGCAAGTACAGATTTGTAAAAGAAATCACTCTTTTAGAATAGTACAGCCAAAATTTGCATCCACTGATGGTGTTATATTGGGGACAGAACATAAAGACTTGGAGAATCCTGATGAATCACACATCTTAACCAGCATGGCGATGTGTTTGTTTTTGGAGGGTGAAGATGATGTTAAGAAACTAGATGCAAATGCTAGTGACAGTAATCATTCTGATTTAGACAAGGCCATAACGAAATGCAATTCAAGTAGCCTCAAAGGGGAGGATTATATTGCCAGCGCAGATGTTGAGGATATAAATTTCTCGGTGAAAATGGATGATCCTGAAGATATTGAAGAAACAATGGAGTTGAGAAAAGATGTGTCAGGGCTGGTTGCAGCAGTGGCAGATAAATGTCCCCTATTAAAGAATTCAGAAGTTGGTAGAGGTAGACAGAACATCTATTTTTTCATACATATTTTCATTCTTCGCATTGAGGACCTGGCAATTGTATATTCCTATCGTGTAAACAGTCAATTCGTATATTAGTATGTGTTTTACGTAAAAATTGTGTCATAATTCATGTTGAAAACATAAAATATATATTTTTGTTGTTGTTAAACTTATGTATGATTTTTGTTAAAATTTTAACCCATATTACCTTGCTATTTTCTTTTTTTTTTTAGTTTTCGTGTCATGTCTTAAATATTGCTGATTTACCGTTGACAAGCATGACCTAATTCCTCGAGTTTTTGTTTGACTGTTTGGCAGTTGTCGATGGTGAAGAAGCCTTCAGGTCCGAACTAAATTTGCTATCATCTCAAAAGAAAAATGTGACCGCAAAAAAGAAGGGGAGCAACAGTGCGTTTGTGAAGCAATTGACTTCTTCCGTAATAAAATGTAAGAGCAAGCCTAGTGTGATTCAAAGAACACCAAAGCGACTGATAATACGTGATACGAAGGAGAACGAGGGTAGCACCAAGCGGATTGGCAACAGGACAACGCATAAAACATCATCCAAGAGGCGGCCTCTTGAGCCTGTCTGGAAGTATTAGATATAGTTCAAACCTTTTTTTTTAATGATTCCTTTATAGACATAGTAACCCCATTTTCTACTAGATATGAGCATAACTCATGCATTATTTGTTTGTAAAATTGTGAAAACTTGATATTTGTGCACATTTTTTGGTTGTGTTTTGATTATTTGGTGAAGTTTAGGCGTGTGACTTCCAGTGATACTCTTAGTTTATAAAATCTGTTGTATTATGATTTTTTTTTAATACTCAGATTCTGATACTTTGCTTGGATCTAATTTTCCTGAATCATTTTGGTGATATATTTTCATATTGATAGATTTAGTAATTTGTGCATATTTATGTTGTGTTTTTTTCAAAATTTATTTTGGTATTTGAAATTGTTAAAATTTAACAGTTAATTATTAAAATTAAAAATTTAGTATTTTATTGACAGACTAAGTGACTTTTGTCGTTTTTGTTTTATGTTAAATAATATAAAATAAATCAAATCATTATTTATGTCTATAAGTCAAATATAAACTATATTTTTTTATTTTTGACAATCTCATATAAATCGTTATCCATCTTTTTTTAATCACATCAAAAATTATTACATCTAGCATTGTAAGGGAGCATTCAAGATTTTATTTTTAAATTGCTTAGATTTTGCTTTATAACAAATAAAAAGTACCACCAAATGCCAATTGCCGCTGAGGAAAACCATAATGAAATACTAAAGCCTTAAACTTTCATGGTGGTATTCCGATGTTTTGCTACAAATATTGAAGCTATATCTGATTAGCAAGACAATGGATAGAATCCTAAACCACTACAAATTCCAATCAAAGTTTCAAGCAGACAGACAATCCATGGCATTTATGTGAAGTCCCTTATTGAGAAGGGAATATACATTATGGATAAAACCAACTTTAGTTTATCTCTTCAATGGAGATTACAAGGACTTTATGAATTCAATACCTTCCAACCCACAAAATCCACATGTATCGAAAGAATCAATGAAAAATTCAACAGGACAAATATTGGATCCCAGTTCTATTGTTATCTACAAACACAATGCAACATGTTTTCCTCTGTTGACTTCCCTTTCACTCGCTGATAAGAGGATGGCAACCATGTTGTCTTGGACCAAGAACACAGATGATACATGCAATGTTCAGACTTCAGACTGCCTTTCTTCATGAAACACGAAACATCTAATTCTTCCTCTCTTTTTATTTGTTCTTCTTTTCTGTATTTTAGTCACAGTTCAACCCGCACACTTCTAAAACAATACCTCCTTTCGATATAAATGGGTTGACTCGAGCCCACAAAAGAGAGAAAATTGAAGCTAAAAGTATTGACCAAACCACAATGATGGTTGGAAGCCTGTCTTGTTTCCCCATCAAACCCTTGAGGAAGGGGTAAAGATGAACAATGACCCAGAATGCAAAGAACAGTCTACCAAAGAGAGGCCCCCATGAGTCATATCCATTAGAGATGGCATCTGAAATCCCAACTATGACTCCAATTATGTTGATGATCAACAGTGTCATGGGAGGAACCAATAAAGATGTCCACTTGAATATGTACAGCTCAGAAAATTCCCCATCATCTCCTCCTTTTGAGGTAACAGTGAAGTTTGTGTTAACACCTGCTAAAACCTTAAGCAGACCCTGGAAGAGAGCAAATAGGTGCGATGAGACACCACCGATCACCCAGAACTGCTCGTTTCTCCACCAGTCATGTATTCCAACACCTCCCCACTGCATTTCGAGGATACTAGTCACAGCTATGACTATGAAGAGAGACATGAAAAGGATACTGGCATAATTGCTAATCTGCATAAGGAAGAATTATATTAGCTGAAACTCTCACAAAGACATATCAAGTGCAACATCCAGATTTTGAAATTCACATGGTACATCTAGCAATAATTTAATAATATTATAGCTATAGCCCAACAAGGGGCATTGTTAATGAAAATTGTGCAGGTCAAGACTCGCTGGTATGCTTCCAAACTAAATGAAATGCATAGCTGAAAAAGATTCATGACTACAATTACAGCAACAAAATCATGTTCTAATGATGCTCAGTCCAATTCTTAGTAATTTTCGAAACATTAAGATAAATTTAAACCTGTTCTTAGAATTAAAATGCGAATACAAATCTCATAACAATGACTACAAAATTTATTGCTTTCAATAGAAATGGTAAAGAAAATAAAGTCCACATAATATAAGCTTTCCCTTGATGTAGTAAAAGCATGTTAACAATGAGCATCATGCTATCTCCTACAAACAATTCTAAAATTACTAGACCTAGCTGATTGTTTATGGTAGAATAGTTAGACTAGTTGATCCCAAAATAATTAGGAAGTATGCATGTTGTTAGATATGCCACTCAGAATTACCTCAGGGACAATAAACTTTCCCGTAAGGAGACAGACAGCTGGCAGCGTACAATAAATGAGCAGTGGAATTGATGTCAAAGGATACACAACTGAGGCTATGTAAGAAAAGCGCTCCAAGGGTTTTAACCCACAGCCATACCCATACCATAGTGGGCAATGCCTGCTCAAGAAAATTTCAACGGATCCCAGAGCCCATCGTAGAACCTGGTGCAGACGATCTGAGAGGTTGATAGGAGCTGAACCCTTAAATGCAGGCCTTTTTGGAATGCAGTACACTGATCGCCAGCCATGGCAGTGCATCTTGAAGCCTGTTAATATATCCTCAGTAACAGAGCCATATATCCACCCAACCTGGATGGAGATGGAATAGATGAGCATCACTATAGAAATAATTCAAAGAAAAGAAAAAACTTCGAAAGGCACAAATTAATTTATTAAGTTTGGAACAGTTTCTACATACTTCTTTCCCCCAATCTGACTTATCTTCATAGCCACAGCTGATAACATGGATGGCTTCTTTCAAGAGGGATGCAGTAGTTGCTCCCTTTGGAACTCCTCCATCCTCCATAAGCGTTGAAGCAATAAAAACTGGTGATTGGCCAAATTTCTTCTCAAATTTGATTTGTGGCATAAGGGATGACTTTTCATTGTCTATACCTGCAATTTCAAATGATGGCACAATAAGTGATAAGAGTCTAAAATAACCTACTTTAAGCATGAAAGCACATATCCAAAACGATAAAATAAGGGATTAATTCTAGGTCAATGATAAATCAGGAAATGTCGAGACCGAATTTAGATGGTGACAAAATTCTGTAAGACAATTGGTAGATTTGAAAACAATCCTTACCTTCAATTCCCTCCTCAATATTCTCTAGAGCATGTATTTGCTTGGAAACCTCCTTGTTATTTTTCTTCTTATCATTGGACTTTGCTTTCCTATTCTTCTTTTTAGATGGACAACAGCAGCAGCAGCAGCACCATTTTGGCAAACAATTGCATGTCCTTGTTGGAGGCTTTTTCTTGACAGGGGCATCATATCCATAGAGTGCCTGCCTCCTGAAGACACATCCAGTTCCAACATAAATAGGTCCTTGAATCCCATCCAGTCCTTTCATGTTGATCTGTTTTAAGAAAAGTAAAAAGATATTATCTTTTTTTTTTTTTTAGGAAGAAACATGTGTCTGCTGCAACATTAAAGTTTGCCAAAATCTATACGTACATCAAAAAATACAACATTGCGATTTGAGTATCTATCATGTCGATCAATGCCATCGAATCTTTGAGGAAATTGGACATAGCAGATTTTCTTTCCTGAAATAGGGTCCATCATGAAGCACATAGCTTCACGAAGAGCCTTGCTGTTGTTTATATAGTGATCACAATCAACATTCAGTAGGAAAGGAGCATTGGAGATGATAGCAGAAACGCGCACCTTCATTAATCAGCAAAAAAATTATTAACAATTAGATAAATTGGACAACAGACTGTTCAGAGGACATGCCAGGCTAAGAATGAGTGTTGTGTGTGCATGCTTGAGATAGAGAGGAAGAGAGAGATATACCAAAGCATTCATGGCCCCAGCTTTTTTGTGGTGATCAAATCCTGGTCTCTTTTCACGAGAAACATAAATTAGACGAGGTAATTCATTCCCTTCAATATCACGAACACCATCATGACCAAGGAAAACCTATAGCAAAAGAATATGCAATTTTTACTATGTTAATGCATACTGGAAATAGTTGGGAGATGGATATTGCCTGAACCAAATCTCAAACAGCATAAAAAATTAAACACCTCACCTGGATCATTCCAGGATGATCCCTGACATTGTTTCCTGGCCATGGAGTCCCATCCTGCATTGTCCAACCCTCCTCTGGAACCTTTTGTGCCATGGCAACCAATCCATTTATTCGAACTTTGAACTCTTCATATTCCCTCTGTATCGACAAATTAGCAACACTTCATATAAAACACCATTTCTTGAAACCAATGGAAAACAGTTTTTGTGTACAAAAAAGGCCATACATGATAAAAATGACATAGTAATTATACGAAGTAATGTTTTCTTTTCCCAAATGCAAATAGACAACCTCTCTGCCAGATAAATTTCATGCTTAAGTAATGCAATCTCTCAGTCTCCTATTGATTCCTTCATGTAGCATGTAGGGTAGGCTAGTCGAATGGCAGACACTTGCCAGCAGCAAACATGTTAAAATTAGGAGAAAGTTACAAACCTTCATGGCTCGGCGTTCCCTGATGAATGTTGGATCTACTTTATCTCTCAGATAGTCAACTTTCTGAGCAAAATACCATTCTGGAGCCCGGGGCTCAATGTTGAACTTCTTACAAAATGGTACCCACTTTCTTGCAAATTCAGATGTCTCAGACAGAGCCTCAAATGTGAGCATGGCAGCACCATCATCAGAGACATAGCAGGCTACTTTATCAACTGGATAATCTACAGAAAGGATTGACAGAACCGTGTTTGCAGTGATAAGTGGTGGCTCTTTCATGGGATCAACTGTACTCACAAATATGTCTACAGAAGCTAGTTCAGATGGCTTCCCTTCTTTCTCGTACCTAAAGAAAAGGAAAAAAAAAAGATAGATATAAAAATAATAACTAAAACTAAATTCTTTCTCTGGCATGCACACAAGTTTAATGTCACAACAGCGAGAGAGAAGGAGGGAAAAGGAAGATTAAATCACCTCAATGATAAACGATCAAGGTATGTTTCTCGTTCAATTGGGTACCATTTTGGGAACTGATCCAATATCCATGATACAGCAAACCATATTTCACAGATGACTGAAATGAGCCACAGCACATACGCATCATTCACAGGATGCAGAATTCTATAGTGAAAAAATAACCCCAGGATCGCAAGCCGGAGTAGGATTATCATTCTGTATGGATTTATCTTGCTAGAAGAGATTGGTAGTTTCCTCGAAAGTGGCTGCCTGCCTTCATCCATCCTAAATTAAAACATAAATTTTACTTTTTCAGTTAACATTGTTATTAAGGTGAAAAAGCAGGTGTAAATGAATACTAATCTAAAATTAGCTATGGTGTGTTTGATAATTCAAACCGATATTAGTTACTACATTGTTTGATGCAGAGTCCTGAAATACAGTTTGAATAACTTTTTCACACATAAAAATAGTGCATTCATTTGCTCACAACATGAAAGGAACATATATGTAAAGAGGATACAAACTCTAGAGCCAACAAAAATTAAATAATGCAATCATATAAAAGATTGATGCTTTTCATGATAAAAGAAAGCAAGGAAAAAATTATTCACTTTAGCAGAAGTGAAAAACAACAATTATGCTCATATAATTAACCATGAATACCCTTAATGATAAGCAACTCAGGCTTTAGCTGAAGTAGCCAGATCCTCTTCAGATCAGTTGACAATTTCTACGTTCTTTTAATAGAAAAAAGGAAGAGGAATCTAGTAAAATAAGCAATAGCAGAAACAAGCTTCTATGACTTAACATGCTCAGACCTAGCAATAGAGAATTTTAGAGTGGTAAAATGCACCTACATTGGCAAATCAGGATCCTCAAACTCGTCTCCATTATTTCCTTCATGCTTAACCACCTGGAGTCTCTCATTCTGTTTTTTCTTCCATTCCTCCATTCTTTCCTTCCATGCAACAGTTCCATACCCATACACAGCCAAATCTTTCTTAGGATCCATTGGTCTGGGGGGCACTGAGTAATCAACAATAGAAACTATTTCAAGCATTATAAAATGGACTGAATGGCATGCAAATCAAAGCAGAGTTCACAGAATTACAACAAATAATCTGAAAGTGACTAAGAAGTTCAGAAGTGTTTCAATTAATCATTTGAAATTAAATTACAAGTTCTCGTACATTTCTACCAATCATATGAAATAACGTACAAGTCATGGAAGGATCAGGAACTGGCATTGGATGGACGCGTTTTCCTTGACTCATAAAGGGAGGAATGATAAGAGCGTGCTTATCGGAGGAAATCCCAACATCCTTCATTAGTAATATTCAATTAGATATGTCAGCCACCATAGTAATAGCATACTTAAATGAACAAAATTTTTACTGCAAACCAATTCACCTCTTGGCCATATGTCAGGAGAGGGATCTCTGTAGCAACAGAAGCAGTATCCAGCTCTGCTGGGGTGCTTATCCCTGAAACATGAGGTTGGGAACCACGATTGATGTTGAGTCGAGCAGAAAGCATGGCTGCAGCAAGATGGTGAGGATCTCTCCTATCATGGCTTGCGATATCAAACTCATTCTCCAAATCATCAGCACCATCCTCTTCTTCATCCCCTTCCACACGGGGGCAACCTAGAACAGGTCACCTTGTTAGCAAAATCCATTACCAAGTAGTTCTCTAAGAGATTTTTTTACTAAAAATATCAACTCATCAAGGCTCACCTTTAATGCGCTTGTATCTTGTTTTACATTGAGGGCATGCTTGATTGCCCTCCCTTCTTTCATATTCATAGCAAGGTCTGCACACTGGGAATGCACACTCATTGCAGGCAACAAACGGTTCCCCATCAACAGAAATCTCTATCTCATCCCCACAGATCTGGCAAATCTGCCCACTTAATTCTTTAACAGATGTCACCTGCAAGCCATAGTTACACAACTAACAATGTCAACCGCCACCAGATCAAGAAAATTGCCTTTTAAAACACCAGACAAAAGACTTTAAACTACCCAAAATACCAACTAAGCTTCTTTAATAAATAACAAAATTCTATGCAAAACCAGAGTTGCTAATTGCCTGAATTGGATGCATCTACCAGCTCTGAGATCTACAAACTATAAAATAAATTAGCAAATTGGGATAACAAGGAATGGTTAAAGGAAATCGGTTCATTTTGAATCTTGGCTGTATATTAGCACTGCCAAAGGCAAAAAGAACACACCACAAGAGAAGTTTTCCTGAATGTGATACTCTATCAAGCTGAAGAAGACAGCCCACAGAAGCATGGGTAAAAATTTTTGCTACTCCAACCAGAACTTAAAAAATAAGCCTCACCAAAATCCAAAAATGGGGTCCAGAAAAAGCCTCAGGACATTAAAAAAAGCTCCCAAACAATTCATTTACCAGCTCTTACTCCTCAAAATTCCTTCACTAACTATCGATGTAGCCCATAGCCAGCGAGAAAAAGCTAAAACAAGAAACAATCTTTGAAGGCACTTACTCTTGCAATCTCATCAGCATTGATGAGAACAAACTCATTCCTGTTGTGAGAACCAGCAACGAGTCTTCCTTTAGTATCCATCTTGCTCCTAACCCCAACAACAAACAGAGTTCAAAGCTTCAAAAGCAAGAGAAACCCACTTCAATATAGAAATCTCTCTTTCTCTTTCATCACCCAAAACTCAAAAAGAACGAAGCTTTTAGCTTTACCTTCCCGCCTCTCTCTCTCTCTCTCTATCTCTCAGGCATCCATTAAAAGGAACAACAACCCCCACATTATACAATGAACCAAAACACAGCTTCAGAGAAAGAGAGGTAGGAACCAAATATAGAAATACAGCTAGAAATAAAATATGATGTCAATTATTATAATAAAAGAATAAATAAAAATACTAAAGTAGCAACCAGAAAAGAAATAATTTTTTGTTTTTGTATGACTGTGTCGGTTTAGTGATTGATTCGTTCCTTGGGAGAGAAAGAAAGAGAAACCCAATTTTGCCAACAAATGGGCCTCTCTGTTAAAAACAAAACAAACTTTGGGTGGTGTTGATCTATGACACGAGTCTGATCAAAGCTTCTTATAAAGAGAGAGAATATCAAAGTTAGTGAAAATTCAATGCTTAACACACAAGGGACGAGATAGGGACATAGACAAAGAGCAGATCAGCAAGAGAAAGGGGAGACCAAATCATACAGATCTACTACATTACATTTCATTTATGATTTCATTTTTTCTTTTTACTTGCAAAAAATTTTGCAACTTAAGCTGTTCTACTGTAAAAAATCTCTCCTAGCTACTGAGAAATATTAAAATGGGGTTTTAGTGGGACCCAGATTTTTATACTTCTACATTTTGAAGTGGTGGGGCCAAGTACTTGCCCCACCGTGCTACGTTGGTACTGGACGGTGATTGGGGGTATTTTTTTTGTAATTTTAAGAGTTAACAGTACCGACAAGAAGAGAGTTAGCTTAGCTGAGTTAAAAAGGCGAAAAGTTGGGGAGTGGAAAGGAACAGAAGAGTTAGGACATTGATCAAAATGGGGTTAGGGTTTATAGAAGGACGTTCCTTTTTTTATTTTGATTTTGTGTTTGCACTTGAAACGGAAAGAGACAGTCTTGAATGAATGTAATGTGAGACAATGAGAGTGTGGTGTAAGCCTAACTTATTATTATTTACTTTTTTATGAAACCAAAGTTCCAAATACATCTTCTTAGGAGAATAAGAAAATAAGATTTAAAATTTAAATTTATGAAATGTTATTTTTTGTAAATAATTATATAAATTAATTGTTGAATATTATATTTTAAATATAATTAGATAAATTGAATCAATAAATAATTAATTCAATTGGTTAGAGTTTATTTTCTTTGACGAAGAAGTATTTGTTAAGATTATTTTGAATACACGACTTATAATTATTTATCTTAAATTATAAGTACAGTACAACTATCTATTTTAAGCTGTCAGATATGACATAATTTATTTTGATTTTGGTGACTGAATAATTTATCTATTTTAAATTTTAAAATATAAAAAAAAATGATTAGATGAATCAATTTAATTAAATTTTAAATTATTTTCACTTTATTCTTTTAACATGTTAATAACATCCCTACACCAATTATAATAACCAAAAGTTAACATCTTTATTACTTTTCAGGAGTTTCTAGCTTACCTTACCTTACCTTACCTTACCTTAGTAGAGAAGAAATGTGAAAAAGGGTGCCGGTGGATTGGACATATTGGACAAGTAATCTAATGGTACAACAAACTTTAGTTTTTGAGGATTATATTTTCTAACTTCTTGACTTGTTCAATGTAATGGTAATTTTTTTTAGTCAAAACAGCTGTTTTATTGTAAAATTAATGAAACATAATACAAATGGATTTATAGAGATTAAATCTGTCATTAATCATATAATTTGACCGAAAAATGATAATGTGAGTTCTTAAAATTCCTTAATGCTGTTTTATTTGAAGATTGATCGGACTTGGGAATTATAATGGATATGAAAGGGTTGCTTTTGTATGTGTTTCTTCAGTAAAATGATATATAATCAAGAAATTTCAATAATTTTTATGAAAACATTACATCAATATAAAAAATAATTTAATTAATAAATAATTCAATTAAAAAATCCACATATAATTAAAATTAGATTAAATTTACATCCAATAAAATTTAAATATAAAATTATAAGATTTTAAAATCTCTTCGTCCTCACTAAACCATTGATTCAATGGCAAGAAATTCGATATTATGTAACGGAAAGTTATATGTAAACTAATACTTGGATTAATTAATGACAGTCAACATTTTCATTTGGAAAAAATAAATTCCAAGTTTAACATAATTAAGATTAAGATAACTATGAAATTGAAGTTCATCTGCTCCTAATCCTAACGACTCTATGTTAATCAATTACATAGAAAAACAATTCCATCCTGCCTTTATTTTTTTAATCAACAACCGCTACCATAGTCAATTGCCTAACGGCAATATAGTTTCGTACATAATTTTCACGCAATTCCTCAATCAAAAAGAGAAAAAAAATAGAAATTTCAGCCATGGGATAAAGTATAGATTTCTACCTAATACCTTTCACCTAATTATAATTGCAGGATGTTTTCTGTTTATCTCTGCCCTATGTATGTGTATATTCTGCATAGAATAAGGCCAAAATCGTATTCCTTTTCTTGATTTATTAGTGTCGGCAAAGGTGCTCATGTAAATATTTATTAGAATAGAAAAGTCAAGTCAATGTTTTTTTTTTTTAATTTTTAATTTTTTATCTTCTTGATAATTTATAACATTATTTATTAGACCCTTTGTTATTAATTTTTGGTTTAGTATCATGAATGATTCAAAAGTATAATGAAATATTTAATGTAATATTTAAATTTTAAAAATTTTTAATATGTTATTTAAATTATAAATTTATTAATTAATATAATACTTATGTTAATATGATTAATTTTTAATAATAATGCAAATCGAACAAATAATACTCTAAATATAATGTTAATTAACAGATTCATAATTCAAATATCACATTAAAAATTTTTAAATTTTAAGTATTATATCAAATATTTAACTATTATTTAGGAATACTTCATAATATTAACCTTTAATTTTAAAGATGCTTAAATCAACTTGAGGCAATTCCTTTTAGTATTAATGCCAGTTAAACATTGATATTTAATGCATATGAAATTTGTGTTTTTTTTTTTTTTTTTTTACAATCATATGATATATTGACGATTTATTGATAAAATGTTAAATTTTAATTTTAATATTTAAAATTTAATATTTGATATTTTAAATATATATATATATATATATAAAGTTGTGTTTTTAATTAATTATAAACCATTATTGAATTGTGTAAATTTTGAATTGTTAGGCAAAATTGTTAAAAATGTGAGTCATTGCCAGATCATTCGATTAAGTTTACAAGAACATGTTGGTATTTATTTATAGTCTTATTATTTGGTTAAGGTTAGGTACTGAAAGTTCATTTTCTTCTTTGATTTTTATCTTTCTCCACCCTGTCTTGCATCTCCTCTACCAATAAGAAAAAAAAAAAGAAAATATTTAGATTTTTTTGTATTAATTAAATAATCTATGGTTAGTCGATCGTTATCAAAACCAAAATCATAATATTTCTTTTATTATCAGCTCGCATTTAGATGTGTAAATGTATAATGTTGATATTCTAACAGATCAGAAGACAAATTTTTTAAAAGAAAAAAAAAAAAAGAACAAATGGTCCCAAATCATTTTCTTTTTAGAAGTGTTATTAATTATTTTTTTATAAAAGATATCGTAATTTAAAAAAAAATTATATACGTTAAAATTTGAATTTAAATATTTATTCTTAAAAATAATTAAATTAAATTTTAAATTAATTATTATTAATTATTTTGATACTCTTTTAGCACCAATCCGCACTGTCTCTCTCTCTTTCTCCATAATAATTTTTTTTTATGAAAAATTACATGTTGATTTTGTAAAGATGAAAACATTCTTTTTTTTATTATTATTTTTCTTTATATTCAAAGAATTAAAATCTCATTGGCCCAAATAATAAAACAAAAGTGGAGGGTTTTGGTATAGCGTACAAAAAATTAATCCTACATATATCTTTTTAAAGGAAGGGAGAGTCGGTAGAATATTTTCAAGGCGAATCCAAGGCCAATAAGGGAATTTAGCAGATATTTGAAAATCATCTGTACTTGGATGCATCACATGTGCATACATAGTTTCTTCTATAGAAAAAATTATAATATGAGGATAAAAGATTTTATTTATAAATATTAAATTTGAACCCAAAACGTTACTTTTTTATGGTTACATATTCGTGCGTATATAGTTTTTCTCTACGGAAGAAAGTGACAGCTCAACGGGAAAACAAAATTAGGCAAGTGGGCCAATTGTGGATGTTTCTTCTGCAAGCAGCCAGTTCATTATTAGATATATTAATTAAAATAGGAAATTGTTGTTAAACTTAAATGGAAGCTAACTGTTACTTTAATGACATTAAAATTGATTTCATAACGAAAATTTTATATTTGAATTTCAATTATAAATAAAAAGATTAAAAGAAAAACAGAAATAGAAGTTGTAAATATCTTGATTAGTTTTTTACATATAAATAAGGTGAACTTTTGAGATTTTATTGTATTAGTTGCAATACCTCTTCTCATATTTAGTAAGGTTTATCATTAATTTATAATTTTTTTCATAATATTTTATTTTCGTTAGTAATTTTAAAATTTTAAAATTTTCATATATTAAGTTTTTGAATCATTTCCAAATTAATTGTTTTGTTAGTAAAATTTAAATTTTGATAATTTTAATTATATGAATAAAATTTGAAATAAGTTAAAAAAGTAACCGAAGGAATTTTATTTTTTAAGTAATAAATGAAATTTTATTATGAAATATTGTTATTACAGTTGAAAAAAATACATTTAAAAAGTGCGAAAAAAAATGATTAGAAATTTTAAATATTTAGTATTATTATAAAAAATGTTATAAATAATTGAAATATCTAAAAATATATATATAAAATATTAAAATATTAAAAAGATAAATATAATAAAATTACTTTTTACCCCAAACATATTTTTTACCGCAAAAATACATCTTAGTAAACTCAATAAGGACAGATAATAAAAAAAAAAATTTAAGTGAAGTTGATGAAATTCCAACTTCAAAATGATCAACATATGAAAATAGAAACAATTTTAGCATCAAAATTTCAAGGATCAAAATAACAGCAATGATATGGCAAGCGGTATGCCTGGCATGAATGGAAGATTCGAGGAATACGTTGGTCAGATTGTTGGTAGATAAGGCGATAACAAGTGACATAATCCGCTGTTTTCACCATCGGTCATTAGTTTACCGGCTGCTCCAGAAATGAGCAATAAGCCAACGATGTCGATAACTAATGAAAACAACCCCACACCAGCATTGGCGATTGACAGAATTGTCATTTTCTTAAATATATCTAATGTATATAGAAATAGTAGCTCCATAATTGGTTGTTTGATGCTCACCGACGATTTTTCGACTCAAATCTGAAAATGATTGGAAAGAGAAACCCCTTTATTATTTTTGTTACTTTGTTTCCATCCTATGGCTGGCCAACATTGACGTGCGTTTTGAAAGATTCCGTCCCAGTCCTAGTCCTTGTCGTTAGGACATGATTAAAATTTGAGAAAATATTTCATTCATGCCAGTTTTTAAATATCACAATTAAAATTAAAAAAATTATATATATTTAAAATATTTAAAAAATAAAAAAATATATATCAACCTCTTAATTGAAATTAAAATATTACATTATGTAATTAATATTAATTCTTGAAACCGAACAAATAAGTTACAATTCCTCAAAGTTGTTTGGAAGTGTCGGTGCCCAACCACCCTGACAAAAAGTTTTCAACAAACTATTGTTTAATTCTATTAAACTGATCAAAGCATATTTAATTTACTGTTAATATAAATATTATATATTGTCAATTAATTATATAATAATATTTTATAAAAATAAAAATTTAAATTTTAAAAAATAAATACATTTAAATTTATTTTTATGAAATATCAACTCGTTGATAATATATATCATATTAACATTTATATATCAATAATATATTAAATATAAATCTAAAAAAAAAGAGTTAATTAAAGTTAAGAAAAATGTATATAAAATCTAGAATTTAATTTAATTAATTTATGTAATTATTATCGATGACATCCAATAAGTAAAAAATTTAAATTTTATTAATTGTAATCTCTTTCTTTATATCCAAACTATAATCTTTTTGTAGGAAAACAAAGAAAACGTAGTTAACTTTATCTAGGTTCAAGTCCCATTATGTGCAAATTTAATTGTTTAGTTATATTTTAATTTTTTAATTGATTATTTAACAATTGTAACATGATTATGATATAATAATTGATTATTCAGTAAATTATATAAATGTAATAATCGATTACAATTGTAATTTAAAAGAATTTTTTATCTCACATATTTTATTATCATAATCTCAATTTAAAATTCAAACCGGAGAATTTTAAATTGATTTTCAAATTCTAACAACTGAAGTGTTTCTTTGAAAACAAGAAGTCAATTAGAGTAGATAACTCAACAAGTTTAATTTTCAACATGGTTTGTAGCCACAACTTGGTCCGTAGATGTGTCGGTGATGGTTTTCTTTTTCCAATTTTTTTTTTCAAAGTTTCAGCAGATGGAAACATGAGTTTCATCTTTAAATTTGCAGAACTTAGTAGAAAAGAAAGGTGGAATAAAAGGGACAAAAGGAAAAGAAATCAATAATTGCCAAGAATATGGAAGCGGAACGATGAGATTGTGGATTGGCTTTTAGATTACTTTTGTGCAACTCAACCCACCATGTCCAATGTCCCCCACTATGCTTTTTGGAAGAGCTTTTAGGCCACAAAAGGAAACCAAAATTTTGGGGTAGTTTCTACTTCAAGGTAAACAGTACCAAATGAACGTGGGCAAAGATGATTGGTTCTAGGATTTTGATGACCTATATTTCTTCTATTTGATTCTAATCTATAAATCATCAAATGCTTTCTATGTTTTTTTGAGTGATAAGAAATTTCCAAACTTTACCCGGTATAATTTTTTCGAATCAATTTAAATAAGTTTAGTAACTTTATATAAAATTATTTTTTTCACAATCTCTCAAAAAAATTTAAATCCCAACAATTAAGATATAAAAACTATGTTACCACTTGAGTCAAACATCCATTAATCTTCAAGTAATTTCTATACCAACTCCTTTTTACTTCTTTGAGTCATTACATTTCAAGCAGGGGAATACTTTGATCTCAATCATGTAAGTCATAATACTCTTTTATGCAATTCCGATTTACGTAAGTTTTTTAATGGTTTCCATTTAAGTCATCAAATACTCTTTTATGTATTCATAACTTGATTGCTTTTTTAAAATGAAATAATAATTGCGAGTAATCCAAATCCACTCCATTTGCCACACCAAAGCTTTCATGGCTATACATTTTGGCTTTTATCCCACCTAAAAGTAAGCACCACTTTGACCGCTCATACGAAGAATCATGTGGAAATTAGAAACTTTGGCTTTTGCTTTTGTATGCTTAGTTCTTTCTTATCGGCTGCCATCATTGGGCAATTAGAA
The DNA here is from genome assembly GCF_002303985.1 of Durio zibethinus. The sequence continues at coordinate 7,469,456 of NW_019167949.1, read as the reverse complement.
AGTGATTATCAATGCTATCTCCCTTCAAAAATAAAAACAGGTACACATGGCAATTTTTTATTTGCTTCCATGTTGCCATGTAATCATCACTAAGAAATGCTCAAGCTAAAACTGTAGCAATTTCTTAGAGTTCACATAATAAAGGATGCCTTAATTCTAATCCTGCTTAGGCGGATGAGGTAATGCCTATTAGATGTTTATACCCTACTTATATCCTAACCCATTTATAAAGGTACTTTAATCCTATAATTAAATGGGCCGTTTTAGTCAATTCATGAAGATGATCAAGGTTCTTGATTTATTGTTTTTTTAGCTTCATTTGGCAATGTAAACATTTATTTTCATTTATTATAATGGCAATTATATATGTGTTCTTCTTTTTTTTTTTGTCATTATCGCTATTTGTTATTAATAATAAATTAATAGTGTTATTTTTGCTTTTTTTTTCATAAATTTTTTTGACATATTACATTTTAAAAATTTAAAATCTTAATTTGAAACAAATAATAAAATTGATCCTGATCTAGAAAAAATATTTAACCTGTATTAATTTCTATCAGCACAAAATGGCCTACATTTCATGAAAAAGGGTTAAAATCATTGATTTAACACATAGTACAAAAAATCTTCCAAAAAAGTAAGGATGGATTCCATTTCTCCCACTCCTCTCCCCACACCGCTCTCTACTAAAGAAGAAGAAGAAGAACTCCATCGCAGCATTAAAAAGGATAAAAATAATCAAATCAATGGCGAGACTTCATCCTCACGAGACCGAAAAGTGATATCATACACAGACTCCCTACTGGGAGCCAGCTATGGGGCATTCTCACAGTCTTATTTCCAACCCGACAGTGATGGTATGGAAACAAAGTCTGACGATGATAGTCAAAATGCAAACCAGGATATCCTTGAAGACCCCAACAGCATAAACATCACACTCACAAAGAGTGATAAGTAGCGCATCAGAGCAAACTGGGTTAAAATCCTCATTATCAAAGTCTTTGGTAAGATTATGGGCTACCAATACTTAGTTCACAAACTGCACTTGCAATTACAGGGAAAATTCTACGTGGTGGACCTTGGCCGTGACTATTTCATCATAAAATTTCAACTACCTGAAGTCTACAAGACTGTTTTAAAGGGAGGCCTATGGTTCGTGGCTGGTCGCTTCCTTGCGGTTAGACGTTGGGAGCCAAACTTTCGAGCATCGCAAGCTTCATTATCTTCCGTTGCAGTATGGTAAAGGTCACCCGAACTTCCTATAGAATATTGTTGCGCCTGAAGCAATAATCACAACAATACAGAAGCAATAGACAACAATCAATAATAAAAAACGCAAGAAAAATAAAGCACATCAAGATTTACGTGAAAAACCCTTCAGTGTAGAGGAAAAAAATCACGGACTACCAAAAAAATATTCACTATCAAATAATAGGTATACAAAGTTCTTCTCTAGCTAAAACTAGAGCTAATCAACAACTAGAGAAACAATTGGAGAAATCTCACCAAATAAGTGACTCAACAAATACACCATGAATTTGTTCCTAGAGAGCTTCAAACCCGATCTTCACCGTTCAGAATGTAGAACTCTAAATCATAAACGTCCTGATAAGGTTCCAACTCAATCGGACCACGGATCAACTTCCGTTCAATCAACTCTCCCTTCTCCTTTTTCTTTCTGCTTTTCCTTGCTTTTCTTATTTCTCTACTTGGTTTTCGACACTCCCCTTAAAACAACCCCACCTGTTTTTTATTAAGTAATTAAGGCTCGGTGTAAAATAAAAGATCAAGGCTCATGGCCTTTACTTTGTCCAAAACCATTTACATGGGGCTGGACCCCATTTCCTAATAATCTCCCACTCCAGCCCCATTAGGAGGAGATTCATCATCATAGCAATTTCATTTGAAACTTACCTTGGCTAAAGAACTCATTCCGATCAAGTTACTGCAAAGCTCAAGCTTTTTCCTAGGAAGTATCTTAGTTAACATATCTGCTACATTCTTATCAGTATGGACTTTTTTCAACAGCATCTGCTGTTCTTCAATCACTAAACGTAACCAATGATATCTAACATCAATGTGCTTTGTTCTAGCATGGTACATGATATTTTTACTCAAATCTAAAGCACTCTAGCTATCACAAAATATCACATACTCTTTCTGATTCAACTTCAATTCAAGAAGAAAATGTTTCATCCAAAGCATTTCTTTACATGTTTCGGTTGCTGCAATATCCTCAGCCTCTGTAGTTGACAAAGTAACACACTTTTGCAACTTAGATTGTCAAGATATAGCTCTTCCTGCAAAAGTGAATAAATACCCTAAAGTAGACCCTAAAGTAGATTTTCTATCATCAAGATCGCCTGTCATGTCAACATCCGTAAACCATTCTAGAACTGGTTGTGAAACTCCACAAGTCAAGCATATTTTTGAGGTACCCCTCAAATATCTAAAAATCCATTTCACTGCTTCCCAGTGAACCTTTTATGGGTTAAAAAAAAATCTGCTCACTACACCAACTGCATGAGTAATGTCAGGCTTTGTACAAATTATAAGATACATTAAAGAATCGACTGCAGAAGAATAAGGAATACTAGATATAGCTAGTTGCTCTTCCTTAGACACTGGACATGATTTCTTACTTAGATGAAAATGGTTAGCAAGTAGATTGCTAACTGATTTAGTATATTTCATGTTAAATCTACCAAGCACTCGTTCAACATACTTTCCCTATGATAACCACAGCTTTTCAGCTCTCTTATCCTGAATAATGTCCATAGCAAGAATCTGCTTTGCTGGACCTAAATCTTTCATATCAAAAGACTTAAACAATTATCCTTTCAATTTACAAATCATACTAGCATATTGTCCTACAATCAACATATCATCAACATATAATAATAGGATAATAAAGTTACCATTAAAGAATTGTTTAACATACACACAAGAATTCGTTCCTATTCTTTTATAGCTATGACTCACCATAAAAGAATCAAACTTCTTGTACCACTGTTGCGGAGCTTGTTTCAAGCCATACAAGCTTTTCTTCAATTTGCAAACTAAGTGCTCTTTCCCTTTCACTTTAAAACCTTCAGGCTGATTCATATAAATGTCTTCCTATAAATCACCATGCAAAAATAAAGTTTTAACATCAAGTTGCTCAAGCTCAAGATTCAAACTAGTTGCTAATCCCAGTATCACTCGAATAGAACTTATCTTTACAACTAGAGCAAAAATCTCATCAAAATCGATGCCTGATTTTTGAGAAAAACCTTTTATTATCAATCGAGCGTTGTACTTCACTAGTTTGTCACCATCTTTTTTTAACTTGAACACCCATTTATTTTTTAATGGCCTCTTCTCTATTGAAAGTTTAACAAGATCATAAGTACCATTCTTTTATAATGACTCCATCTCTTCTTTTATTACTTTTAACCAGTGCTCTCTATCCGGAGTAACCTGCACATTTTAAAAGCTTTCTGACTCTCTTTTATTGGTAACTAAAATAAAATATGAACTTGGATACCTGGTAGATGACTTGTGCTCTCTAGTAAATCTCCTGGGCTGAAACTTTATATCACTTGATGCCAAAGGTAGCTCCCCTTACTCAACACTATCAGGTAGAGAGGATTACTCTCCCTGTTTAAAACTAATTGCATCTGACTCATCACCAACTGTGGCTGGCTCATTCATATTCTCAAGTTTTGTTTCTTGCTCATTTCTACCATCTTTGGCTCTTTCCTATGGAATCCCTGTCGGTGTTGAAACATCACACTCAACAGTAACTCGTGTAGTCTTCTCATTTTTTTCAAAGTCTGTTATGGTTTCTTTTTCATGAAAGATCACATCTTTGCTTTTGACTGTCTTTTTTTTTACTAGATCCCATACCTTGTAATCAAATTCTTCATCATCATATCCTACAAACACACACTGTGTGGTTTTACTGTCAAGTTTTGATCTCTGCTCTTTCAGTACATGCATGAATGCTTTACACCTAAAAATTTTCAAGTGAGAGTATGAAGTATCTTTTCCTATCCACACTCTTTCTGGAATGTCAAAGCCCAAAGGAACTGATAGTGACCTGTTAAGTAAGTAACAAGCTGTGTTGACTGCTTCACCCCAGAATGGTTTTGGTAATTTTATCATCCTCAACATACATCTGACTTTTTTCACAATGGTGCGATTCATTCTTTCAGTTATACCATTATGCTGTGGTGTTCTAGGTTCTGTCATCTCATACCTGATCTTATACTTTGAACAATACTCTTTAAAGCCTTTAGATGTATATTCCCATTATTATCAATTCGAATACACTTCAAGCATAATCCTGTCATCCTTTCAACCATGATATGAAATTTTTAAAAATACTACAGTACTTGACTTTTGTATTTCAACATATACACCCAAGTTTTATATGAAGTATCATCAATAAAAGTAATAAAATATCTACTACCACCTAATAACTCAACCTCAATGGGATCACATACGTCAGAATAAATTAATTTCAATCTATTTTCTTTTCTCTAAGAACTTTTACGAAAAAAAACTCTATGATGCTTACCAAACAAATAATATTCACATGAATCGAGAGACATACCTTTGGTCAAGGGAATAAGAGACTGTCTTACCAAAACTTGTAACCCTTTTTCATTCATGTGTGCTAGCATCTTGTGTCACAAGTTTGCTGAAGCATCATTTTCAACGACATTTACTTGATTACCATTCAATTGCATCCATGTCTTATACATTATGCAGCATAGTTTTCCTTTGTAATTATCATAGATATTTTGAGAAGCTTTCACTGTTCATTCTTTTGTCGACTTTCATATCCCTTCTTATCAAGAATATTAATAGCAAGCAAGCTCATTCTTATATCTGGAATGTGTCTGACATCTCTCAAAGTCAACATACAGCCTGGACTAGTTTGTATAATAATATCACCAATCCCAATAATCTGTGACACACTCTTGTTTCCCATCTTGATACAACCAAAGTTTCTTACTTTGTAAGTTGTAAATAACTCTCTCTTAAGAACACAATGATATGCCATTCCTGTGTTAACTATTCATTCAATATCGAGATCACTAACATGATTACAATCATCATGTGTATAAATCAAAGTAACTGAATCACTATCTGAATTCACTGCTGTAATATTACCATCATTTGAACTCTTATCTTTCTTATCTTTTCACTCTTGCTTCCAGATTTTGTAATTTTATTTTATATGACCTGTCTTACCACAATAGAAACACTTCACTTTACCTCTAGACTTGGATCTATATTTAAACTTACCACGGCCTTTTGAGTCCTAACCTCGTCAATATTTCTACCCCTATTTTCTGTGACTAGAGCTTGATTTTCAAGGTCTATATTTTTTCGTCTTGCTTCTTCATTAAGCATACTGTCATTTACCATCTTCAATGTCACCTTATAATCAGGAGCTGAATTAAGAACAGTCACAATTAGAGTATTTCAACTGTCTGACAATGAACCCAAAAGAAATAATACCTTCATTTCATCATCCATCTTAAGCTTCATAGTAATCATTCGATTAAATATATCTTAAAAATCACTTAAGTACTTTGTAACAGATCGTCCATCCCTGTACTGTAAAGTTGTAAGCTTTTTAATAAGCATAACTTTATTCATACATGTTTTTCTCTCATACAATGTTACCAATTTTTTTCAAACAATGTGAGCATCTGACTCTTACGCTACATGATAAAACATGCTGATATCAAGCCATTTTCTGATTGTAGCCAGCATTTTTCTACCTAGCTTCTTCCAGCTTTCATCTTTCATATCTGCTGGTTTAGTCGAATCATCAAATACTGGCTCATACAAATCTTTACAGTATAGATGATCCTCTATCATAGGCTTCTAAATTGAATAATTTGATGCTGTCAATTTTATCATAAAACCTGTATCACCCTTCATGATTTCAAACAGAATTTACTTTTATCCTGGGTTATTTCTGTATCGATATCTCAAAATAACCCTTGTTCTGATATCACTTGTTGCGCCTGAAGCAATAATCACAATAATACAGAAGTAATAGATAATAATCAATAATAAAAAATGCAGGAAAAATATAGCACACCAAGATTTACGTGAAAAACTCTTCAGTGTAGAGGGAAAAAATCACGGACCACCAGAAAAATCTTCACTATCAAATAATAGGTATACAAAGTTCTTCTCTAGCTAAAATTAGAGCTAATCAATAACTAGAGAAACAATTGAAGAAATCTTATCAAATAAGTGACTCAACAAATACAACCTGAATTTGTTCCTAGAGAGCTTCAAACCCGATCTTCACCTTTCAGAATGTAGAACTCTGAATCATAAACCTCCTAACAAGGTTTCAACTCAATCGGACCACGGATCGACTTCCATTCAACCAACTCTCTCTTCTCATTTTTCTCTCTACTTTTCCTGGCTTTTCTTTTTTCTCTACTTGGTTTTCGACACTCTCCTTAAAACAACCCCACCTATTTTTTATTAAGTAGCTAGGGCTTTGTGCAAAATGAAAGATCAAAGCCTATGGCCTTTACTTGGTCCAAAACCACTTACATGGGGCTGGACCCTATTTTCCTAACAAATATTACGATCAAGAGATCTTAAAGAAAATTAGAAGGAAAATTAGAACTCTTCTGTGCGAGGGTAACCATTCCCTAGCCAACGAAAGAGGTAGATATGCTCGGTTGTGTGTACAGGTTAATCTTGAGAAACCCTACCAAAATCTGTTACCATTGAAGGCTAGAAACAAGCCATTATCTATAAAGCTTGTTGTAACGATTTTAAAGATCACTAAACAAATTTGAAAAACAAATGATGGAGTTACTATTAATTTTTTTTGTTAAGCGTGATTGATCATTTATTAAAATTTATTCTTTTAATAAAAATTTTAAAATTAATTAAAATTTATTAAAAATATAATTTTTAGATTTATGAAAAAAATAGTTTGGGTTTGTGACTCAATTATACGTAAGAAAATATTAGCACCTTTAAGACGCAAATGGTACTAATTAATTATATATTATTTTTTAATATTAATAAAAATGATCTTAATTCTTGGTATTTAAAATTTAATCTTTTAATTTTTTTAAAAACATATTTTTATTTTTTTAACAAGCTTAAAAAATAAATAAAATCTTATATTGAAAATTTTCTAAAAATATTTCAATACTCTAGCAATATTAAAAGTAACCATCTCACCTAAGGAATTTTTAAGAATTACTACTTGAAATTCTTAAAAATCTTATCTTCGGTGATTCATATTTATTTCCATAAAATATGATATATATAATTAGAAAAACAAATAGTATATTCTAAAACTTATTTCTATGACATTTATAAAAAAAATGAAAAATCTTTATAAAAAATTAATCTAAATGCTCCAATACATTGACGGCATTTGAAATAGATTTTCTTATCTAAAGATTCCTAAAGAATCACTATTCAGATTTTTTTAGGATCTTTTTCTTGGAGATTTTTCATTTATTTTATTTTTTATTAAAAACCATGTAATAGTATAATTATCCATAAATATATTTATTTAAAAAACACTCTTTTTTTATTAAGACAAGCTAATTAAATTTAAAAAAATAATTAAAAAATAAAAATTTTCGTATTGAAAAGAAATTTCTAAATATTCTAATGCTTTGATAATTTTTAAAAGACTTTTCTCATTTAAAATATTTTTGAAAATCACTATTTAGACTTCACAAATCTCATCATCAAAAATTCTCATTTGCATTTAAAATTATGTAATGCTAGGCAATAAAGCAAAATATGCATCCGAAAATATAATATTTATCATTTTCATTACTCATTTTAATTTTATTTTAATCTTTTAATTGTTTTACAATTATCACTAAAACATTTGAAAGAAACAAAGTAAAAAAAAATTTTATTAAAAATTTTTCTAGATACCCAATATTTGATAATATTTTAGAAAAATTTTTCACGTAGAAATTTCTATTCAGACTTCTTTAAAATCTCATCTTCAAAAATTTCATTCACTTTTTTCTTTTTTACTTAATTAATACTCTAATTCTAACATTTAGTTTTGATTACTATTTGTAATAAGATTAGTTGATCACAATATTAATATCATATATTATTCTCAATGTATGATAATATTAGAAAAATAGATAAATAAAAATTTTTTGTATTAATTATATTTTTAAATATTTCATTACTTTGATAGTACTTTTAGAAAAATAATTTAAATGAAGAATAATATGTAAGTACTGAAAAATAGTATAAAACTGGAATTAAAAGCATTGAACAAATAAAATCGTGGTCATTAAGATAATGAATTTTTTTTATGAATTTTTTTTGAAATTATTAGGATTACGATTTAATGCGTCTTCTTAAATAATGTTCCAATGATCCGTCGAAACCCATTACCTAGATTTTTTGCTTTTTCTTTTATTTTATTTTTTGTCTTTGCAGAATCCAAAGACTTGTGACCAAAAGTTTGACATGTGTACGCCGTGGTAGTATGGTAACGCTAGATATCGCTTTTGTTGCTTTCCTTTTTTTTTAAATGTTAAGAATAGTTGTTGACCTATAATATAATATTTAATGTAATATTTAAATTTTAAAAATTATTAATATAATATTTAAATTACAAATTTATTAATTAATATAATATTTATTTTAAATATAATTAATTTTAAATAATTATATGTAAAAAATAAATAATTATTCAAATATATTATATTAATTAATGGATTAATAGTTCAAATAATTTATTAAAAATTTTTAAAATTTAAATATAATATTAATATTTTATTATAATTAATAGTAATTCCTGACATTATTTTTAAAGAAATAAGAGAGTTATTGTGAGATACTGTCCGTCTATATAAATATATATTCAGAGCGTTTCTCCTGAATTGAAATCCGTGTCTAACAGGGTGCTCATGGCATTAAAATTTTAGTCATTCATGAAAATCAGTGCACCTGTGAATGTGCTCACAAGTCTGAAACAATCTGTCCTGACCTTTTTCCAGGAGGATTATGCTCGTGAATTCTCCTCCTTGCCCAATAAAAGTGAGAAAAACCATGAATATATATATATATGTATATTTATATATGTTCTAGTAATGTCTTCACTCTCCTACAGGAGGACATTGATTCATCTGCTCTACTAAGTCAAAATTCATTGGTTTTCAAAACTTAACATTGTTCCTAGCTAGTGGAGGTCATAATTTGGCCAATAACACCAAGAATTGGTTAAGAGAGTAAAATACCAGCAAACAATGCCGGATTAGGCATTATCCAATCCCAGTGTAGGGACCAAGGGCCTAGCTTAAAGTATTGAGGCAATTTTCGCTGATTTGCTGAGCCCATTAAGAACTAGGAAAAAAAAAAAGGCTCCGACCTGCCGAATTTGAACCCGCCAACAAAGGACAGCCAACGATGTCACCTGCTACAGTCCTCTGCTCTGTCAACTGAACTGAGGTCGGAGTGCGTGACTGCTGGGGTTCGAACCCAAGTCTTCAACGACCCAACGTGGAATTCTTACCACCAAACTACACAATAAAGTGCTGCCCTCTGGCTGCAGTATTGTGACTCTCAATCTTCTCGTAACTAAATATGTAGCTTTAAGAAGGGTTTAGTGAAGGCTAACTGATCAATGTCATGGGCATGCATCTATGGGAACCGTTGCACTGAGAAATAAACAGCCACTAAACCAATATTTATACCTCAATTAACAGCCACTAATCATATCAGCTTTTCATTGTCCCTTGCATGTAACAGTCGATTAGACTCAATCCCTATATAAACTACCAAGCTCCACCAAATTTCTTCAAACATTGTCCTGCAATATCTTTGCTCTTCTAATATGGCCAATACTTTCAAGCTCTTTTCATTCCTCATTGTTCTTCTAGCTCTAATCATGGCAACGGTAAACCAGGCACGACTACTGGATACCCCAAGGCCAAGCCTCGTCGTTCGACTGAAAATGGATGCAGAATCACCAAGTTGCTGGGAGTCATTGATCCAGATTCAAGCATGTACTGGAGAGGTTATCTTGTTTTTCCTCAATGGTGAGACTTACCTTGGTGATTCCTGTTGCCACGCTATACATACCATTGGCCATCAATGCTGGCCAAACATGCTTGAAACCCTTGGCTATACCACGGAAGAAGGTGACATACTCCAAGGCTACTGTGATCATGAAACTACCGAGTCCTCCTCATCTCAACCATCATCATCGTCTGTGAAGGATGGCATGGATGTTCCAGTGAAAGCTGAACTTCCTTGAGTGGAATGAAATGATCTTGTGTTTGGTCATTCATGAATAAGTTTAAGAAGTCTTATGTTTAATATTATGGGTCATGTCTGCAATGTTTTAGTGGGTCTAGTCAGAGTCAGTTTCATGTTCTTGAAGTTGTTTGTAAGTCGAGAGTTTTTAATGAAATAATTAGTTTCATTATATGCATGGCTCAATTTTATGTTTAATTTCTTCAAGTATTATAAACCCACACATGATCTATTCTACAAATTTTGGACCGTGGACCGATTGATAATTCTGTAAATCTAATGCAGTATAGGATTGATCTTAAATTTTAAATTTTTAAAAATATGCATATAATTAAAACAATAACTTTTCTTTAGAGTCAAATAAAAATTATAATTACATAGTGGAAATAAATGAATCCACATTACAAGTAATATTAAAATAAAAAATTACAAATATTTATAGGTTTAAGTTTTTGAATTCAAATATTGTAATGAACATTTCTATTGACATGCAATAAAAAAAATAAATGATACAAAGAAATAATAAAAAAAAAACTATGCACTAAAAATAAAAGCTATTTTTTATCCAAATTGTATTATATAATATTTTATATTGTGGACCATGGATCATTCAAAAGTATCCGAATCACCCTCAAATCGATTCAAATCCGTCCGTTCAATACGGTCTGCGAGTGATCGTAGGCCTTTAAGGTCATGAACAATGACTTTGCGTTAACACGAAGAAAAGGCACAGCAAGAAGTAAGAAGCTTGTTGTGAGTCTTTAGTGGAATTCATTTTCCACCGTGAAAATAGTAATTGCTTCAAATTATTATCATGAAAAAACTTATGCTCTTTGACGTTCAATTTCACAAACTCTCTTCCTGAGGCTGGCCCGCCTTTTCCAAATTACTTGTCATTTGTGCAACGCCAATTAATAATGATCCTAATGATGTTGGTATTTCGACCTTGAAAGCCCACTAAACTAAACTTGGTGCTGTCATACATATGATTCCGATAGATATTTCCTACAAGAAATTTTTGGTGCTATAATGAGGTTAACATATGATAGAGTTATAGATTTTTTTTTTTTTTAAAATGCCAAACTTGTTGGTTCGAATTATTTTATATTTAAACATGTTCATAAATTGAATATTCCTAATTAATTTTTAAAAAATTTATCCCAAACTTCATTCCGTACCGTCTAGAGGCCTAAGTTAAGTCTGAACCCACAACTCATGTCTAAACCTGGCCCGAGCTAAAGCCGGGCTACTCTGTGGACAGGTCTAATTGTGGCCGTCATTTTAGATGTCCATGCTCCAACGTGGCCACTATGGGTTACATAGTGATATATGATAATACTTACATCACATGGCCGAAGGCATTACGCTCGCGTTATCAATAACTTAAATATTTGGTACTTTTGTTTTTGGCTTTTTGTTATTTATCTTTTATTTTCAATTATTTTTATTTTTTATTTGCTTTTTTCAAAAAAAAAAAAAAAAACAACCAAATAAATCTTTAAATTTACATAGTGACTCACAATCACACACACACGAATAAGAAGATTGATCAGTACTTTGAATCTATGAACTCAATCAATTATTACAATTGGATTAGAATTATTTTAACAAATAAGTTCCTCTGTTAAAATGGCAACGCAAATCATAAATTAATTAGGAAAGAAGTAATAACTTGTTAGAACAACGGTTTGGAAAGTCGTGAAAAATTAAGCAAGGCTCAGCCATGTATCAATGTCATTTTTTTTCCTAAGTTTTAGTTGCTTCTATTGAATATTTAATAAATATGTAAAAGAATTGCAGGTTATAAAACTTCAATAATATAATAAAATTTAATTTAATGATTGATTATGTATTGATAAAATTAATTCAATGTGCATTTATTGACATATAACAAAATTATAGGATTTTTATACAAAAATCTATGCCATAAAATGTAATCTTCAATCCCACATTAAAAAAATATATGGATAAAAAATGATATACATGTAAAAATTTAAATTTAAATTTGTGAGATATTTTTTGTAAGATAAAATCGTAAAACTTTCGGATTAAAACGAACAATATTTCGTAGATTGAGTGTGAATCTGCATAAATGGTATCAAAATAATCACTAATCAGTAATCGTGAGAGTCATTAAATACTACACGATGAGATCGTGAGAGTCATGGTTGGACTCGACTTGACAAGAAAGTCAAGTTTTAAAGATAAAAAAATTATAACACCTTCAATCTCATATTGAAAAAATATATGAATTTTTATGATAAATCGTGAAACCTCTAAATCAAAAGGAATAATATTTAATAGATTGGGTGTGAATCTCCGTACAAAATCTTATAAAAAAAATTTGAGAATTTTTTGAATAAAGAAAGAGAGTTCACCCGTAGGATGTTTTTGTATATTTTAGAAATAAGAAAAGTTTTATTTAAAATCAAATAAATGTTGGACCTTAATTATAAAGGGATTATCATTCAAATACTTAAATAGTAAAGTTTTTCAAATTTACAAAAGGATTTAAAAGGTTGATATATACTAATTGACGATATATTTTAAAAATAAATTATTTAATTTGTAAATAAATGTTATAATAGTAATATAAATTCACTTTGACTTATATTAATAAAAAAACCCTTTTTAATTAAGTTTCATCTCGTGAGATTGTAATCCAACTCAATTTATATTAATTTTATTTGATTGGCTTATCTATTAGTAACTTTTAGTGTGAATATACACTATTTGTATTGAAAATATTTGACTGTTTTTATAATTTTTACTTGTAATATAATCTTTAAGATATATCTAAAGATATATTTTAATAGATAAAGATAGTTTTTTTTAGTTGAAAAGAAGTTTTGGATAATTAAAAAATTTTCAAATAAATATATTTTAAAAAGATTTGAATAAACAATGATTTTTTAAAATAAATTTATTTAATCTATAAATAAAAAATAAGATTTAATCTTATTTATTTAAATAAAATCTTACAAAAAAATAATAATTTTATCTATTCAATTATTTTAAATCTAAATTAATTATTCATTTAACTTTTGAAAATTTTAGATAATACAATAATTTTTGAAATATATTTTTTTGATAAATAATCTAAAATTAAAAAAATCTTTTATATTATTATAAAATTTTTTAAACTATTTATCCATTTGAAATATCCTATAAATTTATTCAATAAATGTGTCAAATTGGTATATAATAAAAATATTATGATGATATACCTATAAAGATAATTATAAAAGAGATAACGTAGTATTATTTAAACAGTGATTATTACACAGAGAAGGCTAGATGGCATGATCAAACAGGCACACATGCTAACGACAGAAAGCAATCACAATTCACAAGAAAAAACCACTGATCAATACTTCAGATTACTTGTAGGGTAGTTGCTCGATCACAGGTTATTTCCGCTCAAACAAGACTAAATGCGAAGAGAGAGTACAGGAAATATATCCCAATGTGCGATAAAGTGGAATGTGATGAGATGAAAGGGTTTTGATGATGGGTCAATTTATAAGTGATGGTGGCCAAAATTAGGCAATGAAGACTTGCAAGACGTGGGTTGCAGTTGCACATGATAAAGGCTTTGGCGATGGACGGTGGGGATATGTGACTTTCATGATCATGGTCGTATATATATATATATTTTTTTGGCAAAATCATGGTCATATTGTTGATTAATTGAGTTTCCAATTATAAAAATTATATTGTTGATAATATATTAAACATTATAAAATTTGGGTTTTTATTATATTTAACTTAATTCTCACAAAAAGTTCTTTTTTGTGTTATCACTATTGAAAAGTATATGATAATTTTTCAAAAACACCAAAAAAAAAAAAAAAGAGATATTTGAAAGTCTTGCCATGTTGTATTTTTCATTGCCTTGCATAAATAATGTAAGAAACACTTCAAAAATAGTCATCTATCATACGAGAACAATCTTAACCACATGATCGATCCTTTGGATATATGCCTCAAAGAACTTATAATTTTTTAATATATAGATAAAATCATGAAATAATTTATAGAATAATTGTTACTTGTTACTGCATATAAATATATAATACACTTTTTGCCAAATATATACCGGAAAATGCGTAATAAATCAATATATATAGATATAAATATAAAATTATTTATATATATAGAAAAACTTATTAAGTGCAGTTTGATTTTAAATTTGTCAAGTACTTTGACAATTGGATTTCATATCCATAACTACGCAATGTCCAGGTAGGCAGCCTACCGACAGCTGAATTTGCCTTAAAATTTGATGATATCATTTGTTAATAAATAAATATTAAATTTTAAAATAAATATATATAAATTAATATTTAAAAAATTTATTTATTAATAAAATAATATCATTTGATTCTTTTTATAAATGAGATGATATTATTTATTAATAATTTATAAAATTTATATACTAATAATATATCAAATATTAATTTTAAAAAGAATTATATAAATTAATTAGATTATATCTTTTTTTTTCAAAATTAATAATCCTTTGCTTGAGAATATATCCAAGGAAGGTAGCAACTGGAACGGATAAACTCATACTATAACATTGCAACAAAGATAGAATGAATGGATAATAAATTATATGACACTTCACCAAAGAATTAGATAATCCATGTGGCATTAAAAACAAAACTAATTGTATTTATGGCATATAGATATGCCATGTCTATGATATGCCGAGTTTGTGGCAGACCAAAGTAATAATTTAACATGACAGAAAATTTCATTTTTCAACTGGTCATTAAGGGATGGCCCCATGAAGTTAAGGCTGAAATTGCCCCACGAGGAAGATATACTTGATACTGGTAGTGTTGAATGGCAGTTGGGAACTTGTGATAGTTTGGATAATTTTTGTTATTTGTAATTATAGATATTTAATTTTATTTGAGGCAGTTGGGAACTTGTGATAGTGTGGATAATATTTGTTATTTGTAATTATAGATATTTAATTTTATTTGAATATATTTTAATTCTATTAATATCAAAACCTAATTAATATTTAAGTTTCCTCTAGGATTTATGAGTTTTTAAGATTAAATTCTAAGTTAAAATAATCAAAATATTTCGGGGTTAAATCTGATTAAACCTAATCAAACTTGATCAAATTTGATTAAATTTGAGTCAACCTTAAAAATTCACAATTGAATAGAACTATTAAGATTTGAGATTAATAAAATTTTGATTTGAATTTTTGAAAATTTTGATTGTATATCATAAGCGTGAAATTAGAAAAATGTTATTTAGGGATATTTTCATAATTTGATTTTTTTAAAGTCAATTTTTCGTGAAAGACTTTATATCATATTTTAATATTATTTTATGAATTTTGATGTAATGAAAAATTTGATTGCACTTCAAAAATGTTAAAATTACCAAAATACTTTTTAGGGGTATTTTTATAATTTAACCTTCTTGAGGTTGATTTTTTACGAAAAGTTTCAGATCGTATTCTGATATTATTCCATGAATTTTGATGCATTAAAAATCTTGATTGCATCTTAGAAAAGATGAAATTACAAAAATACCTTTTGGGGGTATTTTCGTAATTTAACCTTCTCTTGATTTCAATTTTTCGTGTCAAGCTCTAAATCATATTTTAATATTATTTCATGAATTTTAATGTTTTGAAAACTTTGATTGTAGCTCAAAAAGAGTGAGGTATTGTCATAATTTAACCTTTTCGAGGTCAGTTTTTCACAAAAGCTTTAAATCATAGTCAAATATATATTTTTTTAATGAATTTTGGTCCATTAAAATCATGACAATAAATATTGTATCATAGGATTTAAGGGCAAATTATAAAAAAAAATGCTTAAAATACTAATAAGGGTAAAATTATCATTTTACATGTCATTATTACACATATAGCCAAGAGAATATAATGTGAATAATGATGATCATTAGATTTTAAATGACACTTATCCTATGGACGACCTTCAAACTTAGCCATCAAGATTGCAAAGAAAAGATATGATTTTTCTACATCGATTTTCTTTTGATCTAAAGACTACAATAAGAGATTGGAAGCCTTTAAATGGTAGGGTTAAAGGGTTGAAATAAGAGGTTTTGGCTAATGTCAATACTTAATTTTATCCGAGTAGAATCCAGTCAATTGTGAAACTCTTAGAATCTGACCCACTTTAAATCCAATATTTTTTTAATTTTGACAAGTTTTTTAAAATAAAAAATTGGATCAATTTGACCTAAATATCTTAGGGTCAAACTTGGTCAAACATGATAAAACAAAGTCAAACTTAGTTAAAATCGATCAAACCGAATAGAACTCGGTCAATTTTTAAAATTCATGACAATTTGGAATCAACATGGCTTAAAATTGAGATTTGTGGTTTTAAAAGCATTAAAAATTTTGATCGTACCTTTGAAAAGGTAAAATTATCGAAATACCCTTTAAGGATATTTTCATAACTTGACTTTATCGAAGTCTTATTTTTGTGAAAACTTTTAGATCATAATTAAATATTATTTTATAATTTTTGATACATTGAAAACATTGATCGTACATTAAAGGTATGAAATTACTAAAATATCTTTAAGGGTATTTTTGTAAATTAACTTTCTCGTGGTTAGATTTTTGCGAAAAGCTCTAGATCATTATTTTATATTATTTCATGATTTTTGGCACATTAAAAACCTTGCTTGCACCGTGAAAAGTATGAAATTACCAAAATACCCTTAGAGATATTTTCGTAATTTGACTTTTTCGAGATCTTTTTTTTATGAAATGTTTCAGATTATGGTTTTATATTACTTTATGATTTTTAGTGCATTAAAAACCTTGATCACACCTCGAAATGTATGAAATTACTAAAATATCTTTTAGAGATATTTTCGTAATTTGACCTTATCTAGGTCAATTTTTCACGAAAATTTTCAAATCATGACTTCATATTATTTGAGGATTTTTGGTGCTTTAAAATCATAAAAATGAATAAAAGATCATGATTCTCCAAGAAAATTGCATGAAAATTGAAAACTTTCTAATAAAGGAAAAAAATGGTTTTTTTCACTTAGTCCCAGTTGCATTAAAAATGCAAACTTTAGATATGAGCATTCTTAACCGTGGGATGATCATAAGGGGTTGGATCCAATGGTGAAAGTTAGCATATTACAAAGAAAACAAGGGAGAAAAATGGCCATTAGATGGAAAATCAATCCAAGGGTTGCATGAATTTTGCATGAGATATTTATTCTTCATTAAGGACTGAAAGAAGATGAGGCAGCAGTTGGGGAAGCATGAAACATTGTAGAGAAAAGAAAAATAAAAAATTTTTAGTGAGCTTGGAAGAGGTATAATTTTTCTACCTTTTACCTCTGTATTTTCATTAGCATTCCACAATATTTACCATGATTTTCATGGCATTTAGCCATTGATTTTCTATTTTTTTCTTAAAAAAATTATTGCTTTTCATCTCTT
Organism: Durio zibethinus; assembly: GCF_002303985.1. Next base: position 7,451,704 of record NW_019167949.1, on the reverse strand, counting down.
TTAATCCAAGTTGTATCAATATTTCATCCAACTAAATAATAGTTTAGACTAAAAATAAAAGGATCAATCAACAAAAAAATAATCCATCATTGTTTACCATTAGAAGGTTCAGCCAAGCTCCCATCCTCTATGGTTGAACCTCATCTTGGTCATTCTTGGTTATTTTCTTGCTTCTAATAATATTTGTGAATAATTTGAATGTTGTTTCATATGTTTAATGTAAGAATATTGGTTAGTTTAGTGGTTTGTATGTGTTGTTTGGCTATATATGTTTGGTTCCATAGTTTCCTTACTATTCAGTTGGTTAAATGTTTGATAAAATTTATCTCATGATATAAATGCCTTCATATGTTGATTTTATAGATGATTGGCACATGTTTTAATCAAAGAAAATGATGTATGATTGGGGATTTGCCATGGAGGCATTCGGCTAAGTCATTCACATGTTTGGTTGAACCTCCTAGCTTGCTTGAAGGTTAAATGTTATTTGTTTCTTACTTATTTGCTTGTGTTCTTGCTTTGTTCTTCAAGTTTTCTATGTGTTTGATCAAATTTTTAATGAATAAAAATGCTAGATTAGTAGACTTTTTGGTGATTTTAGTTTGTTTGTATGAATTTCAAAACAAAAAAAAATGGTGAATCATGTCTTCAAAATTTTAAAACTCTTGATTTTGATCCATTTTTACCTCATTGTTATATGCATGTTAAGTTTGTAATATATTTGTTTCATACACGGCCCATGCATTAAAGCTTGCATTTTCATTAATAGCATTTCGGTAATTTTTGTTATATTATAACCATGCATCAATATTTTCATTTTTACCAATGGCATTCTTGTTATTTATTCTTGTCACATGCATTTCCCATAAAACCCTAAATCATTATCCAAACAAAACCCCCAAACCTTAAACCTTAAACCCCTAACCCCAAACCTTAAACCCTAAACCAAATCACAAACCCTAATTTAGACCCCAAACTAACCCTAAATCTTAAACCAAACCCTAAAACCTAACCTAGATGCCAAACTAATCCTAAAACCTAAACCAAATCCCAAACTTAACATAGTCCCCAAACCAACCCAAACCTTGAATCAAACCTGAAACCCTAACCTAAACCCTAAAACTATCTCAAACACTACAAATCCGAACCAATTTCCCAAACCTTAAAACCAAACTTTGACCCCATTCATGCATTTGTATATCATTTTACTTTATTGTTACATGCATTCTTAAATTACCATACATTCATATGTTGTCATTCATGTTTAACCATCATGCATTCATCATTGTTATTATGTTCATGCATATCATGCATATGATTTTCGAAAATGAGTTTTCACAAGAAAAATGTTTTAAAAAATAAAATGACATCTTAAATAAATATAGTTTTTGAAATCTAGCCTAAATATAAGGAGACTCTCAATGATTATTATTTATGTAAGGTGTCATCTCAATTTTGTGGGGCAATTTAAAAATTTTTAAGTTAGAGATATTTTTGAAGCTTTCTAAGTTAGAGATATTTTTGAAGCTTTACCTAAATATAAGAGAGTGAAAAAATGGTGTGTTAATACTTAGGATATTTTCATCTTGATTTAAAATAAATTGTTTTACTTTTTTTGCAAAAAAATGATTTACTTAAAAAAAAGATAAAAAGTAGTTTTTGAAATAAATAAATAAAAAAGAAAGGAATTAATTTTTAAATATTGGAATATGACCATTTTACTGAAATCAAAGGATAACTTGCAATCCATTGATACTGTCTTCGATAGGCATTGTGGGAGTACTAATCTTTCCCTATGTGTAACGAACTCTTGAACCCAACTTTATTTTCGTAAACCACCAAAATCTTTTTTTATAAAACTTTAAACTTGTTTTAAATGTTTTACGAAAAGAAAAAATTTTAGAGTGGTCAATCACACTCTAAAATAGATTGGTGGCGACTTTTTAATTTTGTTTTTTATTTGAAAATGCTTTTTGGTACCCCACTCATTTTTCATTCCCTAAGTTTGATGGTCGGGTTCCTCAAGCTTAGACGTCACGACAACTTGACAACTCCATTGGGGATATCAATATTTAGAGAGTCAAGCCAAAAAATGATTGTATGTTATCCTAAATTTTGGTTTAATAGTCCTAACTAGTGTTTAATATTAATTTTTTGATTTTATTTTTCTTGTTTTCTTAAAAATGGAAAATTTTAATTTTTTTTAAAAGATTGAAAAAATGGAAAAAGTTGTTTTGACTTTGATTTCATTATTTCTAAAGATTGAAAAAAAAGTGTGTATATGTGCTTTACATTTCATGTATAGTTTAATTATATCATTTATTTTAAATTATTGTTATTTATTCTATTTTTGATAATTATGGGGCATTTAGGACAGGGGTGTTTTAGAAAAGTGTAAAAGGTTTGTATGTTCCTTTGCACACACCCTATGCTCTTGTAAGGTGTAAACCTCCGCAATGGATAGTTAAACACTCCCATTTAAATTGAACCCTTTTTGCTCGAAGCCTATAATGGGTGAGGATCAGGGTGCCTAATTAGTTTGTGAGGGATGATGATGTGAAAAACAATTTGAGAACCTTTAGATGCATCAATTCCCAACCTAGCATATAATCAACTATAAGGAGCCAACCCAAGGTAAACCCCGCCACACCCTCTCTATAGAAAATTACCCAAAATAAGTCACGTGAAGGAACATCCTTTACCTTTATAGTTTAATTTTTTGTTAATTTGATAATGTACATCCTTGCTTTCAATAAAAAGAGAAAGAATAAAAATCATTAGGAGTAACAATCCTTTGTGTTTAACAAAAAGAAAAAAGAAGACAAAAAGATAAAAATGAAAAAAATAAAAAAATGAAAAAAAATTGCTTGAAGGTGTTAATTTATCTTGTTTTATTACATTTGCACTTTTAAATTTCCTTTTTACTAATTTTTCTATGTTTTTTGTGTTTTCTTTTGTTTTGTTTATCTCATGCATCATTCTTGAGAAAAAGCATTAGAGATATTCACTCTAGATAATTTATTGGTAGAAATTTTCATGGCATTCCAAGAATTTCAAAGGGGTCCTTAATTAATAAGTCATTCTGGGAGGTTAAAGATCGTCAAAAAATAGGCATCAAATAAAGGGAGACTATTTGATGGATGGCTATGTTGCAAACTTTCCAAAAATGGTATATATGGACTTAAGATGGAATGATATAGCAAATTTAGAGAGAATTTGGAGTCAATGGGACTTAGAAAATAAGGTAGCTTTCATAACTAAGTACGGAGACATTGCCCTGTTGGATATGGTGAAACCTAATGGTCAGATGTTGAAGGCTACGATAAGATTATGGAATTGACATATCGATATTTTACGTTTAACAAGAAAGATCTAACACCTATTATAGAAGAGTATTTCACCTTATTGCACTTAGATTTGCCCAAGTCCAATAGAATGTATTGGAAAGCATAGAAACCTTTAGGGTATAAGAAAATGTTAGCAAAGAAAATTGAGGTTGTGGTTCAAGTGATTAATAAAAAGAAAGGGACTAGCAAAGGGATATCATGGACTTTCTTATGAGATGCTATGCTTCAAAGTTCCATTGAAGATTGAGTTATGGATATGTTTGCTTTGGCAATATATGATTTGGTGATATTCCTAAGAGCTTTAGGGTATATAGAGGCCTTCGTGGTTGACTTTGTTATATAGGTGGATAAAAAGATTAACTTTTCACCAATCATTTTGGTAGAAACCATTAGATCCTTGAACCATTATCGTAAGAAGGGAAAGAAGAGAATGATCGGTTATAGTCAGTTGCTTTACGTGTTGATTCAAAGCCAATTGAACCCTGCTACTATTTTTTGCAAAGTCTTTAGCAACCTTAGCCTATGTAGACACCCCAATCTGTCTGGGGGTCTATTAGGATTAATTTAGTTAATAAAAAATAATAAAAAATAAAATATGAAAAAAATGAAAAATAGATGGTTAAGTTTGATTAAAGTTAGGTGTTTGAATTTGAACTGAACTTAGGGGTTGAAGTTGAAATTTAAAAGGAATTGGAATTTCTATTCGGATTGAAAATTCTATGGTTTTAATCTTATAAATACCGTCCTAAATCACAAATCACAGGACACATAGAAAATAGAAAGATATACGGATTGTATAGAAAAGCAGAAAGTAGTCAAAAAAGAGTTTGGAAGATTTTTTGGGTTTTGAAAAAAATATTTTTTTTTTGAAAATTTTTTGAAAAATTTCTAGATTTTGGCAAAATTTGAATTTTTCGATGACCTTTCAGTGACATCCCCAGTTTTCGGTGAAGTTCCTAGTTTTCGGCATCCATTTTCTAGAAATTGGTAAACTTCTAGCTAGATTTCAACGAACCTACCTAGATTCCAAAGACAATCCCAGAATTCGGTGAAGGATTCAATTGGTGTTCTTAGGGGTTTAGAGAAAAAAAAGGGAGAGAAAAGGGGAAAAGAGAGTGGAGAAAAGGAAATTTGGTGAAAAAAGACTGAATTCAAGCTTTTATATCAGTCCCAAAATGACGTCATTTTCGTCTTAAATGGTCCCAGGGTCCACATATTTTTCATTTAAGTGACCCAATCCGATTGCAACCTGCTCCATCGACCCACATTTCAACCAATTCCTACAGTTGAGCTGAGACAAGCTACGCCCCTGAGTCACATTTTCAACCCGTTATTTGTGTTTGAAGTCGAGCCGCACTTAGCCGCTCCAACCGAGCCATTTCTATTTTTTATTTATTTATTTTAGTATTTTATTTATGTGTTTATTTTTTTCTTAGTATTTTTGCATGATTAAATTTATGAATAAATAAAACAATAACATATTTTTTGAGAATAAGTATTAATTATCCAATGATGGAATTTATAGAAATTTCAAATGGTAAATTTTTATAAAATTCTTAGGTGAGAAATTTTATCTAAATTTATCCCAAATTTATCTAAATTTTATCTAAATTAATATTTATTTTCATTAAAAAATAAAAAAATAAAAAAGTAAAAAATAAAAATAAAAATAAAAATATTAATAAAAATTTTGTAATTAAATACTAATTACTCAAGGATGAAATTTTTAAAAATTTTAAATGGTAAATTCTTAAGAAATCTCTAGGTAAGAAATTTCTCTAAATTTGTCCCAAATAGTGAAATAATTTAGATGAAATTTCAATAAAAGCAATGGTATTCTTTTCCAAAAAAAAAAATTGGCTGAAAATATTTAATAATTATCCAATAATGAGATTCTTAGAAATTTCAAATTGTAAATTGCCTAAGAAATCTCTAAGTGAGAAATTTATTTAAATTTGTCTTAAATGGTGGAATAATTTAAATAGAATTTCAAGAAAAATAATTGTCATATTATTTTCTTTCAAAAAAAATAATAAAAAGAATTTTTAATAGGCCCAAATAGTGAAAAATTTAGAAATTCAAAAAGAAAAAATACTTCTAATTTGGCCTAAATGTTAGAATAATTAGATATATTTTCAAAAAAAATGATTAAACTTTTTCTGACGACGGAGCATCTTCAAGAAAATAAATGGGATTCTTGAATATACTTGAGGTAAGAAAATATATTTAAGAGTTTTACCAGATTGATGGAGAATCTTTAAAGTTATTTTCAATATTGAATATAAAATTTAAGACCATTAAAATAAAGATTTTAGGATAAATTTAAAATAAAATGATACCATCCTTTAGATGGGCATGTGTGGATATTATAATCTTCATCATATATAACTGAACTCTTAAATCCTATTCTAGTTGTAATCCCAAACCTATTCTTTTCTTAGTTAATCTTAGGAGTTCCTTAAAAGGATAGATTCATTAGGTGATCAATCACACCTAGTTAAAAAAGATTGGTGACGACTCTTTTTATTAAGTCTAGCTATAGATTTACGAATCTATATGGTATGATAGTTTGGTGACTCCGTTAGGAAAGCTATAGAGAGTCAGGCCATAATGTTTTAAATTTACCTTATCTTTTAATCTAATGATTTTAAATTGTAATGATTATGTTATTTGTTTACTAACGTTTTTGTCTTTTATTTTTGGGGCATGAAACTTATATGTTTTTTCACACACACTATCACATGCATTTTCATTACATGAGCTTTATACTTGGGTTCTATCCCTCTTAGGAAGGAGTAAAGTACCTATGCTATTATGAGATGATAATATCTGCAATAGCTAATGAAATACTTCCACTCAAATTGAATTCTTTCTGTTGATAGCCTATGACTGGTAAAGATTGGAATGCCTTACTAGTCTATGATGGACAAGGATGTAAGGAACAATTTGGGAACTTTTAGTCATCAAAGTTACCTAAGCTTGCATATAATCAACACCTAAGAAGCCAGCCCTAAGATAGAGACATTCCTACCCATTGATAGATGTAACCTAAAACTAGGACACAATAAGGAACAATTTGTGTGATATATCGACTTACTAATCATTTTATTTGTTTGGCTTTGTGCATTTGCATTATCATGTCATGTATCATTTTTAGCATCATGTGTAACATTGTGTATCTGCATCATTTTCATATTAGATTTCATCCATGAAAATGTACATTCCATTCATGTATAAAGCATAGCATTTCTAATAACATAATTGTGGTGTTCAAGATTCAAAGATAGCTCCACCAAGCAGGAATCCCATACAACCAACTCACCAATATAATACAAGAGCTTGAGCCGGACAAATGGAACAAAAAAATTCTAATCATCTCGAGAAGATAGAGACAGCTCAAGAGAAGCTCGAAGAGGAGTTGAGTAAGATTTTGGATGCCTTGAACAAGTTAAATAAAGAAAAAGAGATAGAAAAAAATACTAGCTAGTAGGAACATCCATCACAAGAGGTGCATAATCTTTGTACCCTCTTAGTTTTGAGCCGCATCAAGCCAAAGCCATACAAGACCCACCACCACAGTAGTTTATATATCCTATAAGGTACATATACCATGGAATACCATTAGCTTCAAATCCAAGGCATTACTATAGCTATGTGAATCCTGTCTTTACTGAGAAGGTAGTAGAACCAATCTAGATCCTTAATTTAGATGACCTAAAAGAAAAGAAAAAACTAAAACCAAAAGCGAACGAGTCACTAGGAGCCTCAAAAGCTGAATAGAAGATAAACTTATTAAAGAAAAGGTTACAGGCCGTGGAAGGCATTGGTTTTTATGGTTTAGTAGATGTTGTTGGGCTCTGTTTAGTCCTAGATATGATTATCCCTCTAAAGTTCAAGGTCATAGAATTTGAAAAGTATGATGGTACAAATTTTTAAAGACCCATATTACTATGTACTCTAAAAAAATAGCTGTCCATGCTAATAGTGAAAAACTATTAATACACATTTTTTAAGATAATCTTACGAGCTCTGTTGCTAGGTGGTATGTTCAGCTGGATAGGACCTACATTTATTCTTGGAGTGATATGGCCCATGATTTTATTAGTTAGTATCGATATATCATAGACTTAGCCTTTGATTGCCTTTCTTTATAGAATATGAAAAAGAAAGTGACTGAATTATTTAAATAGTATGCCTAGAGGTAGAGGGACATAGCTACTTAGGTGTAGCCTTCTTTAACTGAAAAAAAAGAGCACATTATTATTTGTCAACACTTTAAAATCTCTCTATTGTGAAAAGATAATAGAGAATGCAACAAAGAATTTTATCGATATGGTAATCTTAGGTGAAATTATTGAGAATGCCATTAAATATGACAAGTTGAAAAGAAGGAAAACCAAGAAGACGCCAGAAAAAAAAGAAACCGAAGCTCAAGCCTTGAGTTTTGACAGACAGTTCAGGGGATATCAACCCTATTCCCCATATTATCTTGCTGTTAATAATACCTCATCTTACCCATAATAGCCAGCACCACAACCATCTTACTTATCCATATACCAATCTATTTTTAGCTCTCAAGCTCCTATATATAGTCTTAACATTCAACCTCCCTTAAAACCCTAGATTCATCCTGCTAACTCAACAAGTGGTTCACGAAAGCTATGAACTATATGAGAAAAATTTGTATTTAATCCAATCCTCATGACTTATACAGAGTTATATCGAGAGCTCTATAATAATCACTTGATTGCCCCCAGTCATCTAGAGCCACTTAAGTCACCCTATCCTAAGTGGTATGATCATACAGCTTATTATGACTACCATTATAGAATTACTGGTCATTTTATTAAAAATTACACTTGATTGCCCCCAGTCATTTGGAGCCGTTTAAGCCACCCTATCCCAAGTGGTATGATCCTACAGCCTACTATGACTACCATTATAGAATTGCTGATCATTCCATTAAAAATTGAAATACTCTATAATAATCACTTGATTGCCCTCAGTCATCTGGAGCTGCTTAAGCCACCCATCCCAAGTGGTATGATCCTATAGCCTACTGTGACTACCATTATAGAATTGCTGATCATTTCATTAAAAATTACACTATTTTAAAGCATAAAGTGCAATGTTTGATCAAGGGTGAAATGATAAACTTTGATCAAGGAGGGGTAACAACACCTAATATTAGTGGCAATACATTGCCCAATTACAATGTCAATGTTTCAAGTGAAGATCAAGAACGAGTGTGACTTGAAAAGACTTGGAGAGCTATAACGAATCAGAAGGCAAGATATCAATAAAAATCCTTCACTTGATTATATGGAGGCATAATTTTGAAAAGAAAAAGGATGTTAAGGCTATTTGGATATTGCTTGTCATTATAGGTTTTCTTTCAAAGTAATGTTAGGAATTCTTTTATGCAATAAGATTTTATTTTTTATCATTTCAATAAAAGGCAAGGATAATGCATTTCATTACATTTTCTCTTTCATCCAAGCCATTATTTCATGCTTTTCTATTTGCCGCATCGTTTTATTTCCATGATGAATGTTTAGACAATGATGACAATAATTCTGGGATTTAATTTTGAGAACTCATTTACATTGATCTGAAGAGGCTATTTGAGCAAAAGAAGTCAGCAACTAACAAATGTAAAATTAATATATCTTGAAGATGTGCAATTTTTTATAATGATCCATGAGCTTGTTTTTATTTAATAGATGATCTTAAAAGAAAGCATTCATGTTTGAGATGAAAAATGGTCATTTTTCTTTTACCATTCGAAAAACCATTTATTGCTACCCTTTTAAGCCTATTATGGTTTCTTTTTCTAAAGAACCCCAAACAAGGATTACCCTTTACATTGGGGGGTAATTTTTGAAAAGAAAAAGGTAAAAGATCGTAAAAGGTCTCAAAGATAGAAATAAGAGAAAAAAAGATAAAAAATAAAAAAAAATAAATGAATGCCACATATGAGTTAGGACAAAGTAATGAGAGTCCTTTTATAAGGAATAAGATGAACACAAAAGAAAAAAATTGAAATGATGGGGGGCAAAATGTCAAGTTGCATCAAATGATGAGAAATGATCATTTGATTTTGAACTTTTTAAACATATGTTTTGAGCCTATTTTATCCATGTTTTTCATGATCCTTCACTATGGCCTACGTTACAACTTTTAAAAGTCCATTTTGATAAAGTGTAAATGCTCGAATTGAATGATCATATGTTGGGCTAAGGCATGCTTATGATGGGGTAATGGAATGTGTTTTAGAGATTGATATGTGAAAAAAATCAATAATGAAACAAAGAAAAAAAATAAAGAAAAAATAAAGAAAAAATGAAAAAAATGAAAAAAATAAAAAGATGAAAAAATGAAAAAATGAAAAAAAAGAAAAAAAAGGAAAAAAAGAGAAAAAATGAAAAATGAAAAATGAAAAAATAAAAAATTAAAAAAATAAAAAATGAAAAAATGAAAAAATGAAAAAATGAAAAAATGAAAAAAAAGAAAAGGAGAACTCAAATTGAAAACTCAAAAGGGCGATTTGGGTAGAAAAATCTCTGAGTTGAGAGTTGGATAAATAGTTCACATGGATGGAAGGTAAAAGCCATCTGATGATCTCTTAAAGCTGGGGCAAAGTTCATTGAGCTCAAAATGACTTTGAAAGTCAATGGAATGAGTTTTTGAGAAAGAATTCTAGATTAATGTTAATAATTGTCTGAGTATTCATCGTTTGGATATTGTTACTCCATTTGTTCAATACCATTCTTAAAGACATACTTTGAATTTGTTCCTTTGTCCATTTATTTTTGTACCAGACTCATTTCTCATTGATTACCTTTCTCTCAATTCACCTAGTGCTTTCTTATTGTTACATCCCTAGAATAAATTGAAAAAATGTCTAATTGCGTTATAATTGTAAAAAATTGAAATGATAATGAATGAATGATAATGTGTATAAAAGATTCTTACATTTCTTTGAAAAGAAGTCCAGGATGATAAAGGATAAAAAAAAGTGAAGAGATAGTGGAAACCTGAAAAGATGATTTGAGAGGACACATGGTGTGACCAAGTGATGAATATAGTGATGGATTGGTCAATATAATTTGTGAGATATGATCAAATGATTAGGATCAGTGGATGAAATTTATTCTGGAATAGCTAGTGCTGAGAAGCTTGTAAATTGTGATAAAGTGATGAACATAATGTGGATCAATTGACATAATTTATTTTGAAATTACTAGTGCTGAAAAGCCTGTGAGTTGTGATTAAATGATATAGGGCAATGGACGAAACTTATTTTGAAATAGTCGGTGCTGACAAGCCTGAAAATTATGATTAAGTGATGGAAACAATAAGGATCAGTTAATGAAACTTGTTCTAACATGCTAGGAAGTTAAAAAAGGAAAAAATGAGATGATGGAGTCTTGAGAACGATATTACCACAATTAATTAGAATTTCATGATATTTATCTGCATTACATGCATTATGTTTGCATCATCGTTTGAACAGTACATGCACATAATTCAGTGAATATTTAAAACTTTGTTTGGACATGCATAAGCCAACATACATTTGAATAATGATTTAGGATATGGCATCTTACATTATTGTGAGAATCCAAATTGTTGCATTTGCATCATTGATAATGACATACATTACATACAAAATTTTGATTTTGATAAAAGTTTGAAAGTCATTTAGAAAGTCTTTTAAGACAAGATTGTGAATCTTCAAATGTGAATCTTTGAGTTTTCAAGTGAGAATTTTTGAATTTCAAATAAGAGTCTTTGAATTTCAAATGAGAATTTTTGAATTTTCAAATGAAAATCTTTGAGTTTCAAATGAGAATCTTTGAGATGTGAAACCCTAAAATTTATCGGATGTGAATCTTTAAATTCGAATGAGAAGCTTTGAATTCTTGGATATGAATTTCTAAATGTGAAACTCTAAGATTTATCGAATGTGAATTTTTAAACTCAATTCTTGGATGCGAATCTCTAAATTTTTGAGTAAGAACTTTGAACTTAGATGTGAAACTCTAAGATTTGTCAAATGTGAACATTTGAACTCGAATGGAGGTTTTGAATTTTTGGATGTGAATCTCCAAAATTTGAATAAGAATCTTTAAATGTTGGATGTGAGCCTTACAATTTGCATGTGAATCCCTGAATTAAAAGTTTGGGTGAGAATCTCATAAATGCGAATCTTGAAATCTTGCGAATCTGAATTTTTGCAAAGTTGAAAAATCTTACGAATCTGATCTTAAATTTTTGTGAAACTAAAATTTTGAGAATCAAATTTAGGTGAATTCTTGCGAAGCTAAAAATGTTCTTGCAAATTTGAAAATTCTTGTGAATCTTTGAATCACGAACCTTTAAATTTTGAATTCAAATTATGAATCTTTGAGTTTTCATTTCATTAGACATGATCTATGATTCCTCTGGACATGATTGTCGAGGAACCTTATTTTATTTTTCAAAGTCGTTGAGCCTCTACTTAGAGGAACTTTATTTATTTTTTCAAAGTTGTTGAGCTTCTTCTTAGAGGAGCCTTGTTTATTTTTTTAAAGTCGTTGAGCCTCTGCTTAGAGGAGCTTTATTTATTTTTTACTAAGTCATTGAGCCTTTGCATAGAGGAGCTTGATTTATTTTTTCAAAGTTGTTGGACCTTTGTATAGATGGGCTTTGTTTACTTTTTCAAAGTCATGGAGCCTCTATTTAGAGGAGTTTTTATGTTATGCAAGAAGTCTAAGTAACAAAAAAATGTCGAGTTGATTGGGTTGTGTATGTCTTTGCACAATTCCTATTTCATAGAAAATGTGTAAAGAAGGACAGCTGTAGACACCCTAATCTGTCTAGGGATTTATTAGGATTAATTTTGTTAATAAAAAAATTAATAAAAATAAAAAATAAAAAAACAAAAAATAGGTGGTCGAGTTTGATTAAAGTTAGGTGTTTGAATTTGAACTAAATTTAGGGATTGAACTTGAAATTTAGAGGGAATTGGAATTTCTAATCGGATTAAGAATTCTGTAATTTTAATCCTATAAATACAAACCCAAATCACATATCACAAGACACACAAAAAATAGAGAGATATAGGGATTGCACAGAAAAGCAGAAAATAGTCAAAAAAGGGTTTTCGAGGATTTTATGTGTTTTAAAAAAAAAAGATTTTTTTTCTGGAAATTTTTTGGAAAATTTTCAAATTCTAATGAAATTTTTTAGCGAAATTTGAATTTTCCAGCGACCTTCCGATGACACCTTGTTTTTGACGAAGTTCCCAGTTTTTGACATCCATTTTTTAGAAATAGATGAACTTTCAGCTAGATTCTGGCAAACTTACCTAGATTTCGATGACAATCCCAAAATCTGGTGAAGGATTCAACCAGTGTTCTTAGGGGGTTTAGAGAGAAAGGAAGAGGAAAAAAGGAAGAAAGAGAGGTGAAGAGGAAATCTAGTGAAAAAAGATTGAATTTAGGATTTTATACCGGTCCCAAAACAATGTCATTTTCATCTTAAACGATCCCAAAGGTAGCATGTTTTTCATTCAGATGACCCGACCCAATCGCAACCCGCTCCGTCGACCCACGTTTCAACTAATTCTTTTAGTTTAGCCGAGCTTAGCTACGCCCTTGAGCCATATCTTCAAGCCTCTGTTTGTGTTTGAAGCCAAGCGATACCAAGCTATTCCAGTTGAGCCATTTTTAGTTATTTATTTATTTATTTATTTTATTTAGTATTTTATTTATGTGTTTGTTTTTTTCTTAGTATTTTTGCATGATTAAATTTGAGAAAAAAATATTTTTTGAGAATAAGTATTAATTATCCAATGATGAAATTTATAAAAATTTCAAATGATAAATTTTTATAAAATTCTTAGGTGAAACATTTTATCTAAATTTGTCCCAAAAGGTGGAATAATTTAAATAAAGTTTCAATAACAATAATTAATATGTATTTTCAATAAAAAAATAAAAAAATAAAAAATAAAAAACAAAAAATATTAATAAAAATTTTAGAATTAAATACTAATTACCTAAGGATGAGATTTTTAGAAATTTCAAATGATAAATTCCTATGAAATCTCTAGGCGAGAAATTTCTCTAAATTTGTCCCAAATGGTGGAATAATTTAGATGAAATTGCAATAAAAGTAATGGTATTCTTTTCCAAACAAAATTTTGGTTGAAAATATTTGATAATTATCCAATAATGAGATTCTTAGAAATTTGAAATGGTAAATTTTCTAAAAAATCTCTAGGTGAGAAATTTCTTTTGTCCCTAATGGTGGAAGAATTTAAATGAAATTTCAAGAAAAATAATTGTCATATTATATTCTTTAAAAAAAATAATAAAAAAATTTCTAATAGGCCCAAATGACAAATAATTTAGAAATTCAAAAAGAAAAAATATTTCTAATTTGGCATAAATGGTGGAATAATTAGATATATTTTTAAAAAAAATGATTAAACTTTTTTCGACGACAGAACCTCTTCAAGAAAACAAATGAAATTCTTGAATACTCTTGAAGTGATGGAATATTTGTAAGGGTTCTACTATATTGATAGAGAATCTAAAAGGTTTTTTTCAATATTCAATATAAAATTTAAGACCATTAGAATAAGGACTTTAGGATAAATTTAAAATAAAATGATACCATCATTTGGATGGGTATGTGGGGGTGCTATAATCTTTTCCATATGTAACCGAACTCACGAACCTTATTTCGGTTGTAGACCCGAACCTATTCTTTTAAGAACCCTTAGTCAAGCTTAGGAGTTTCTTAAAATGATATTTTCATTAGGTGACCAATCACACCTAGTTAAAAAGATTGATGGTGACTCCTTTTATTAAGTCTAGTTATAGATTTATGGATTATATGTTATGACAGCCTAGTTTAATGTGAAAGAATGGCCTAGAAGTCTTTTTAAGAAGTAGTGGATGGTATTCTTTTGAAATTTAGAAAGGGATGTAATGATTTGGAAGGTGCCATGGATGCCTCGTGTCTCAATTTTATATGGCTATAGAGATCAACTTTGGGTTTCACTACTTAGAATTTAGGGAGCCATTAGCTATGCACTGTTGATGGTTAGAAGACAGTTTGGGTTTAGCAGTTCATTTCAATGACTTAAAGGCTATATCAGATTGAATTCGACTATGGTATGAAAGGTTGTATAGCTAAAGTGCAGTTTTACAAAGGCTTGGGGGCAAACATTCAGATTAGAATTAGAAAGATATACAGATGAGTTTGAAAGGCTAAGTGAGTCAACAATTTAGTGCTACCATTAGATTGGGAGTTAGTCCAACAAGTCAACCCATGGGCTAAGCCACCACTATCAGAATTAGAGATCGTTAGGTTTGAGTTTGTGGTAGAGATGGAGAAAAAGAAAAAAAAAATTAGAGATTGCAAGGAAAGATAGGTTAATTGAAGGTATAAGGAGAGTACACAAAAAGACAAGTTAGAGAAAGTGACAAAAGAGAAAGACTTGGCTCTGAATGATATCAAGAAATTACATTTGGAAAACCAAAGACAAAAGGCTCAACTAAAGGATAAAGGAAAAGAAAGTAAATGTTAGGAAGAGATAGAGCAACTTAAGGAGGAGGATTCTAGAAACCTAAGGTTGTGAGAATAAAGATAAGATTGTTCTAATAGTGCAATAAAAGAAAGATGTACATAAAGCCTTTGCTGTAAAAAAAAAAAAGCTAAGTAAGAGCCAATAAGAGAATGAAGAACTAAATGAAGAGTTAAAAAGTGAAAAATAGAGGCATTTGGATACTTAAGGAGAGAAAGATGTACTCTAAATAGAGATTAAAGCTTTGGAACTGTAACTACAAGCAAACAAAGACCACATTACCCTTTTACACAAAGAATGGCAAGAAAGAGAGGTAGAACGAAAATAAGTGTGCTACCAAATGATAGAAACTCGAAAGCAATGAAAGACTAAAAGTCAAGGGAGATAAATGTATATTGACTACCTTAGTACTCAGATCTAAAAAGCAATAAGATAGGTCGAGGTGATGATAGAAAGGGCTAAGTCCCTTAGATAAATAGAAATTCCCACCAGTAATCACAGTCCATTTCTTTTGGATTTTTTAGATAAGGCAAAGGGGCAATATGAGCAAATTCAACACTTTTATAGCTCTAGCTTTAAAAAGGTTCATTATATATAAAATTTGAAATTTTTGGAATGAATGAAAACTTCTTTTGATTTGAATTATCTATAAATAAATGTCTCTATTTATATCTTAAAAGTATGCTTAAATGTGCTTATGAAAAATGATGATCATTGTAATATACTTTCATCATACTTTTAAGGCCAGAATATAGAGGGAGATTTAAATTGCTTTTCAACAATAATAAAATTTAGCTTGTATTTCATGCTTCATCTATTTGAACATTGTTTTTCATGCCAACTAAGGATAAAGAATGGTAATTATAAGTATACTTTCATCAAACCTATGAAGCAAAGAGATACTTTCAAAAGTCTTACCTAAATATTGAAAGATTTTTAAATATCTTTTAAAGCCAATAAGAAAGATTCACATCATGCATTCTGACTTTTGGGAATCAATAAAAGGTTCAAGGATAGCACGTCCTAAAAATTAAGATCAGTTAGTCCCTCACACTTATAATATGTGAGATCACTAAAATATCATAGAGAATGAAAGTGCCAACTGGATTGATAGAATTAAAAAAGCCCAGGAAGAAATTAGACAAATGATTATGAGGATGCAACAGAATATGGACAGGTAGTTTTGTAAAATTAAAATAGATATTAGCAGGGTTATCTAAAGGAAAAAGGATTGTTAAAACACATGATGCAAATGAAGAAATAGTAGGAGAAGAACTGGTGTATACATGGTTTACATATCCTTATCCTCATGTTAGTTAAGTTCCACTGGTAACTCATCAACATTATGTTGGTACTTCTGTCAGGCCATCATCGATCTAAATAAATGTTAATCTTGGATCCACTCCTTTAGGCCCTATTACTAAGCTAAATCTTGATAATTCCAAGAACAAAAGAAACTGAAAGAGGTATCTAAGTCCACGAAAAACACTAAAATGAAGAAAAATATGATATGTTAGAAGGCAGACTGAAGGTAATAGAAGGTCACGATGCATATAAGAGTGTTGATACTAGTGAACTAAGCTTGGTACCCAATCTTGTTATTCCATCCAAGTTTAAGATCCTATATTTTAAGAAATATGATGAAACAAAGTGCCTTTCAGCATACATTATAATGTTCTACAGAAAGATGATCGACTATATACATAATGATAAGTTGTTAATCCACTATTTTCAGGATAGGCTCATTAGATCTACTATAAGGTGATACATTTAACTAGATTGAAGCAATATTCTCTCTTGAAAGGATCTGGCAAGAGCCTTCATAGCATAATATAAGGCTGTTGAAGATATGGTGCCAAATAGGTTGTCCTTGCAGAATGTAAAAAAAAGGGCCACAGAAACTTTCAAAAAATATGCACATAGATGGATGATATAGCTACATAAGTCCAATTACCATTGATAGAAAAGAAAAACATGGTATTATTTGTTAGCACTTTAAGAGCCCCTTATTATGATAAATTGATAGGCAATGCCACCAAAAATTTTACCAATATGGTGATATTGTAGGAAATGATCGATAATGTAATAAAATGACAAAATTGACGGATAAGAGGCTTCAAGTGCAAAGAAGATCCCAGCTGCAAGAATGAAAGAATTTAAACCTATGCAGTAGCAGTTTTAAGCTCATCATCTAGACCTTTCATTCTCTACCACCTATATCCCATTTACTCACCTTATTACCTATTTGTAAACCAGATATCCCAAACACTATACTCTTATAGACCACCACCACAGCCTATGTACCAACCTAGTTTTTGACCAAGAGCTCTCTAATACACTTTAACACCGACCATACAACCATTTTTCTGACCAAACAACCTAACTCAAGAATTAAAAAATTCCCACACCACGATACCAGAGAAAAATCCTTATCAATCTAATACCCATATCTTGCATAAACTTTTACCTATAACTCCTAAAAGGCTATCTTATCACCTCTGCCCCTATTAAGCCTCTCAAACCAACATATCTCAAATGGTACAACCTCAATACCCAATGTGAGTACTATTATAGCACTGTAGGTCATTCATTGAAAGATTATAAGACCTTGAAATACAAGGTGCAAGCATTGGTGAAGGTCGAGCAATTAAATTTTAAAACTCGAATGAAGCCAAATGTTAGAGAAAACTTATTATCCAATCATGTTAAGGGTATATCTAATGCAAATAGAGAAGGGTAAAAGAGTCAAAAGGTGAATAAAAGAGGTGAAAACTCCTCTAGAAATGGTGTACGATTGTTTGGTTAAAATTGACATAATTTAGCCAAGAATCTGTGAGAAAGTCGACAGTCATCAAGGTTTGGGTATAATCTATAAGTATCATAGAATGATAAAAGGTCATTTAATTCAAAATTATGAGAAATTCAAGTAGATAGTACAAAGGTTGATGGATACTGGGATAATTAAATTTTATATTGAAAAGAAAGATGGCGAGGTAAACATGTCAGGAAGTAAAAAATTAGGTTGATTGTTTATCCCAAAGCCCTTAACTATTTTTAATAATGAACCAAAACAGTTGGCAAATGAATCAACTTTTTACTCTACAATAACTATGACTGTTTATGTACCCAGTGCAAATCCTTACAAAAGTAATAAAGCGATTGGTTGAAAGTACAATGTGATGTAGTGATCCAAGGATTTAACATCAGCGATGCTATGAATAATTCAAAAGTTAGGGATGTAACCAATATATCGAGATTGGAGGAATAACTCGGAGTGGCAATGCTATGCTTTTGATATGATTGAGCAAGCAAAGAAAAAGAAAGTAAAAAAAGTAAAAAGAAAAAACATGAGTAAAAAACTCCTGTTCTATGAACCCAACAGCATAGTATAAAAAACCAATAACAAAAAAAGAGGTGCGTGAATTTATGAAGATTATCAGGTATAGTAAATACTATGTAGTGGACTAACTTAATAAAATGCCAACAAGGATCTCGTTGTTATCTTTATTGCTGAATTTTGAGCCCCACAGAATGTAATACTAAAAGTGCTGAGCCAAACTTATATAGACTATAATATTTGGTAAAAAAGGTAGATCATTTGTTGGGAAGTATAGTGGCTCCTAATTTCATTACATACAATGATGATGAAATTATGTTAGAAAGGCGAGGAAATGTGAAGGCTTTGTATATCATAATAAAATGCAAAAGTCATATTATGGAAAAAAATGTTCATTGACAATGGATCCTCTATCAATGTTATGACAATAGCCACTCTAGCAAAGTTGTTGGTCGATCCTTCCTACATGAAAAATAGTCACATGATAGTAGGAACTTTCGATGGGTCAAGGAGGGAAGTGATTGGAGATATAAAAATTTCATTACAATTAAGATCGTGTACTTTTAATGTTGAATTTCAATTCATGGACATTTCACCATCATACAATTATTTGCTAGGGAGATCATGGATTCACACCATTAAAGTTGTACCATCATCTTTGCATCAAAAAGGTGAAATTTATGGTTGATGGTAAACAAGTAGGCATGGATGGTGAGGAAGATCTATTAGTAACTAAGACCCTAACACATGAAAACTATCGAAGAAGTGCTTGAATGTTCTTTTCGTGCCTTTGAAGTTGTTAAAACTATGTATGTGAGAGAAGGCTCAGTCATACCTATCCTTCACCTATCTAAAACTATATAAATGACGGTTAAGCAAATGTTGAGAAAAGGATGGCAACCTAGTTTAGGTTTAGGGTTGACACTATAATGGATGAAAGAAGCACCAGAGTTTGTAGAAAACAAAGAGATATTCAGTTTGAAATACCAACCAACAATTGTTGACAAGAAAAAAGCTATGCAAGAGAAAAAAGAAAAGAGAATGGCTAGCCTCAGAGGGTAATAGTCAGATAGGGGCAAGATGGTATTTCCATACCTTTATGATATTTTTTATTCTAAAAGGTATGTTTACTTGAAAGTGTTAGAGGCAGAAGTACCCGTGAAAGATATTGATGTGGCATTCTCAAGGATAAATCTAAAGACAAAAGAGGATGATGAAACAATGGCAATAAAAGGATTATTTTCTTTTAATAATGGTGGAGTGTATGGACCTGTTTGTTTATTTTCGTTATCTTTGAATTAAAATCCAAGTGCTTGTGCCCAAGGCATGCAAAAAGTTTATATGGGCTTATTTTTTAGCATCATTAATAAAATGTCAAATCTAACGCATTTTTCATCACATATTTTTTTTCTATTTTTTCATTTATTTTATTCATGCCAATATATCTTTTATTCTTGCCCAAATACCATCTATATCCCTACAATCTTAATAATTTTTAAGTTTCTAAATAATAAGCATCATGGATGGTCATGACGATTATTCTGGATTTAATTTTTAAAATTTTGTTGAAGTTAATAAATTTGATGATTGGGGTTTAAAAGACTACAACTTGCCTCCAAATTTGATAAGACTGGTAAAACATGAGGAAAAAATAATAAAATCTCATCAGGAGCCCATTGATATGATTAATCTAAAGGAAGATGAGAATAAAAAAAGAGATCAAAGTGGGTACATCTCTCACACAAAGAGAACAACGGAGATTGGAGGAGTTATTTTAAGAGTATATGGACGTGTTCGCATGGTCATACCAAGACATGCTAGGACTCAACGTAGACATTGTAGAACATAAGTTCACATTGATTTCGGGTTACAAACTAGTACAATAGAAGTTAAGGTGTATGAAATCTGAGATGCTATTGAAGATTAAAGAAAAAGTTAAAAAATAGTTTGATGTCAGCTTCTTAGTTGTGGCCAAATATCCTGAATAGGTTGTTATAGGGATTTGAATAAGGCTAGCTCTAAAGATAATTTTTTATTCCCCTATATTAACATTTTGGTTGAAAACACAACAAAACATTTAGTATTCTCCTTCATGGATGGATTTTATGGTTATAATCAAATTAAGATGGCACAGAATGACATGAAAAGAAATCACATTCATGACAATGTAGGGGATGTTATGTTATAAAGTCATGCCATTTGGATAAAAAAATGCTGGTGCTACTTATTATAGGGTGATGGTTACCTTTTTCCATGATATGATGCAAAAAAAGATTAAGGTTTATATCAATGACATGATTACAAAGTCTCAAAAAAGTGAAGATCATGTAAAGAACCTTAAAAAACTTTTTGAAAAGATGCGCAAGTATCAGCTCAAGTTAAATCTGACAAAGTGCATGTTTAGGGTGAAATAAAAAAAAAAACTACTAGGATTCGTGGTCAGTGAAAGAAGAACTAAAGTAGATCTGGATAAAGTTTCAAAATTAGAAAGCTAGCTCCCTCAAGAACAACAAATAAGGTAAGTAGTTTTTTAGGGAGATTAAATTATATCACTCGATTTATATCTCTATTTATAGCTAAATGTGACCCTATCATTAAGCTATTGAAAAAGTGTAACCCTGGGGAATGGAATGAAGAATGCCATGATGCTTTCAATAAAATCAAAGAATATTTGACAAATCCACTAGTGTTGATACCTCCTATGGCGAGAAAGCTTTTGATTTTGTACTTAACCATGAATAAAGCCTCCATGGAATGTGTATTGGGGTAGATGGATGAGACTGGCAAAAAAGAGTAGGCCATCTATTATTTGAGTAAAAAATTCACTAATTATTAAGTGAAGTGTTCATAGCTTAAAAAAATATGTTGTGCTCTAGTATGGACTACTTATAGGTCCAAACAATACATGATGGGAATATGTGGGACGCATACGAGCACATGATGGTGAAATAAGTAATGAAAGCAGGATACTGTTGGTTGACATTAGAGGGTGATTGTATTAACTATACAAAAAGATGTTATAAGTATCAAATTAGCGCATATAAGATGCTATAAGTGTCAAATTTAAGCAGATAAGATCCATGCTCCTCTAGTACCATTATATGTCCTAGCACCTTTATGGCCTTTTTTAATCTATAGAATGGATGTGATTGGACCCATCACCTTGAAAGCTTCAAATGGGCTAGTTATCTTTGTGGTAATTGATTCTTTTACAAAATGTGTGAAAATAGCAGTTTATGCTAGCATTATCCGATTAGTTGTGTGTAGATTCATAAAAAAAAAAATAATTTACCAATATGGGTCACTAGAGAAAAACATTACTAACAATGCTATCAATCTAAACAATAAGATGATGAAAAAAGTGTGCATTCAGTTCAAGATAAGTCATTATAACTCAACACCCTATAAAGAATGGCATGCGAAGTTGCCATTTGCTTTGCTTACATATAGAATGTTAGCATGTACTTCTACTAGGGAAACTTCTTTTTCTTTGGTAGATGGAATGGAAGCAATTTTACCAATTGAAGTAGAAATTTTTTCTTTAAGGGTCTTGATAGAAGTACAATTGAAGAAAGAAGAATAGGTCTGTAATCGTTATGAACAATTGAATTTGATTGAGGAAAAAAAGCTTGCAGCAGTCAGTCATAAGCAGATGTATCAAAAACAAATGATAAAGGCACGTAATAAGAAGATAAGATCAAGACGCTTTCATAAAGGAAAATTAGTTTTGAAAAGAATTTACCTAAGCAGTATGACAATAGAGGAAAATGGACGTCTAATTGGAAAAGTCTATATAAGGTCAAGAAAACATTATCAGGTGGAGCACTAATTTTAGTGAAAAAGGATGGAGGCAAATTGCCAAATCTTATAAATTTAGATGCTGTCAAAAAGTACTTTGCTTGAAAAAAAAAGAAAGATCCAAGTTAAAATCCTAAAAAAATGGCACTTTGAGTCATAGAGGGAGACACCTGAGTTGAAAACTCAAAAAAATGGCTTAGGTATAATGAAGCAATTACAAAAATGATAGGGCCATAAACTTGAAGTAGAAAGATGTAGGGGTAGTAACATGAAAAAAGAGGAAAATAGATCATTATCATCGAATCGGGAGCATGATTATAGTTCAGTGGGTCAACATAAATCAAAACTGTTAGTATGATAGGATTTTCAAAAAAGATCAGGTGTAAATGATCTAGATCCATCTTGGTGTTCGTAAGGGAAGATACTATTCTCATTTGCTCACTTTTCTTTTACTTTAAATAGTACATTCATTTTCCTCCTTCCAAACAACTTGTGAACCAAGTTAACCAAAATTGCAATGAATACCTTTTGTTTTCTTTGTTCAAATTCTTTTTTTCATCCATTGATTGAAAAAAATGTTGCCTCTAACATAATATTGATGGTAATGATTGATAATTCTCATAACCAAACTTGAAACATGCTTAAAAAAGGCTTTAGGATAACGAAGATAAATAGATAGGGTTGAAAAAAATGAATGAAAAAAAATGAAAAATGAAAAATGAAAAAATGAATGAATGAAATGGATGATAAACTAAACAATGAAAAATGAAAATGATAGAGGATGAAATGATAAATAATGATTAAAGGAAAAAAGAATGAGTGAAGTGAAAAATGAAAAAAACCAAGAAATGGAAAAATAATGATGATAAATGGTGGATGATGATGTTTTGGGCAAAGTTTAAAAGTTAGCTATTGAAAAGATTAAGGCAAAATGATCAGTAAAGAAAGAAAAAAGAAAGAATGTTTGAGTTGAAGAAAGGCAGATGAATATGATTTGATGTTGATGACTTATTCAGAATTGTAAACTTGAAAATAACTGTGGCTATGAAAACCTTGTTTCCAAAATACAAGCGGATGATGTGGACAAAATTGTTTGAATGACATACATTGTGTGCCATGCATCCATTACATACATTGCATGAATTTGATTTTGGAAAAGCAAACATATTATCAAAAAATGAACACATTCAAAGAAAAACCCAAAAAGAAGATACAATCCTCAAAGAAAAATAAATCTTTTTCAAGGTCTCAGACACAACCCAAGCTTTTCTCAAAAGGAAATTTCTAAAGTTCCCTGTCCATGTTCATAAGAGCCTTTTTCAAAAGAAAATTTTTAAAGTTTCCTGCCTATGTTTATACGAGCCTTTTCAATATGTGATTTTTAAAGTTCTCCACCTATGTTTATAGGAGTCCTTTCAAATTGAGATTTTTAAAGTTCCCTACCAAAGTTTATAGGAGCCTTTTCAATGTGTAATTTTAAAGTTCCCTGCCTATATTTATGAAAGCCTTTTTCAAATTAAGATTTTTAAAGTTTTCTGCCTATGTTTGTAAGAGCCTTTTTAAAGAGAGATTTTTAAAGTTCTTTGCCTGTATTGATAAGTGCCTTTTCAACGTGAAATTGTAAAGTTCCTTACCTTTGTTTATATAAACCTTTTCAAGATGAGATTTTTAAAATTTCTTAGCCTTTAGTTTTTTAAAAAGCAAGCAATTGCCCCTTTTAATCCTAGTCCTGAACAAAATTGGTTATTTGGTATTTACATTATTTTTAATTCTCAAAAATATGCAAGGATGGGCAATTATAGATACCTACTCTTGTCCGAGCAAAATCGGGCCAATCGTGAAGCACTTAGAATTTGACCTGATTCAAATATAGTATTTCTTTAATTTGAACTAGTTTTTTAAAGTAAAAAATTGGATTAATTTGACCCAAATGCCTTAATGTCAAACTTAATTAAATCTAGTCAAACAAAGTCAAACTTAGTCTAAACTTAGTCTAAACTGGTCAAAACTGATAAATCGGATAGAATTCAAGTCAAATTTCAAAATTCATGACCATTTGGAATCAATATGGTTTAAAATTGATTCCAAATGGTTTTAAAAATACTTAAAATTTTGATCACATTTTTGAAAAGGCAAAATTATCAAAATACCATTTAGGAATATTTTTATAACTTGACTTTTTTTAAGTCAAATTTTTTTGAAAACTTTCAAATCATGATTAAACATTATTTTATGATTTGTGATTCATTAAAAACCCTGATCATACTTTGAAAGCTATGAAATTACGAAAATATCTTTTAGAGATTTTTTTGTAAATTGACCTTCTCAAGGTTAGATTTTTATGAAAAGTTCTAGATCATGATTTTATATTATTTCATAGTTTTCGGTATATTGAAAACCTTGCTTACACCTTAGAAGGTGTGCAATTATCGAAATATTTTTAAGGGTATTTTTGTAATTTGATCTTTTAGAGATCGATTTTTTGTGAAACATTTCAGATCATGATTTTATATTATTTCATGATTTTTGGTGGATTAAAAACCTTGATTGCACATAAGAAGGAGTGAAATTACTAAAATACCCTATAGGAGTATTTTCATAATTTGACATTCTCAATGTTGATTTTTCATGAAAATTTTCAAATCATGATTTCATATTATTTGAGGATTTTTTGTACCTTAAAATCATAAAAATGATTAAATGATCATGATTTTCCAAGAAAATTGCATGAAAATCGAAAACTTTCTAATTGAGGGTAAAATGGTCTTTTCATTTTGTCCTAGTGGCATTAAAAATGTAAACTTTAGACATGATCATTCTTAATCATGGGATAATCTTGAAGGGCTGGATCTAATAGTGAAATTTTGCTCCTTACAAAGAAAACAAGAGAGAAAGGAAGTTTATTGGATGGAAAATCAATCTAAGGGTTGCATGAATTTTGCATGAGATGTTTATTCTTCATTATAGGCTAGAAGAAAAGGAGGCAGCAGCTGGGGGGTGTGAAACACAATAGAGAAAAGAAAAATAGAAAATTTTTGTGAGCTTGAAGGAGTTATAATTCTTCAACCTTTTTCCTTTGCATTTTCATAAGCGTTCTATAACATTTACCATGTTTTTCATGGCATTTAGCCTTTGATTTTTTATTTTTCTTTTTTGAGAAATTTATAGTTTTTTTTATCTCTTTAAACCAAGCTTGGATCAATATTTCATCAAACTAAGTAATAGTTTGGATTGAAACTAAAAGGATTAAGAAACAAAAAAAAAAAAAATCCACCATTGTTTGCCATTGTGAGGTTGGGCCAAGCTCCAATCTTCCATGGCCAAACCTCTTCTTAGCCATTCTTGCTTTTAATAATGTTTGTGAATGATTTAAATGCTATTTCATCTGTTTAATGCATGAATATTGATTAGTTTACTGGTTTGTATGTGTTGTTTGGCTATATATGAAAGAAAAGCTAACAGCAAGACACAGGAAAAAAGGAAAAAATAGAAAAGGGGAAGAAGTAGAAAAGAAAAAGCTTAGAAATGTAGTATCTTTAACCTTTCTCTTATACTTTTTTTCGTATCCCTTTTTTATGCTTAAGTTGCTAGAATGTAATGGAGCTCAAAACCATATTCCTTCTGTAGTTTTAGCTTCATAGTGGCTGCCATTTATATATTTTTTTCTTGCTTTGTGTTAGTGTTATCTATGCTACTATCTCATTTTGTTGCTTCATGTTCTTTATTTTTGCTGCTAAAATTTCATGGTTTTGGCTTTTATTTTTCTAGATTTTAGCTTAGGTAGTAATTGGTTTGTTCATGTTATCTTTAGCTTGCACTTTTTTTAGTTTGCTAAGGGTTGAAAAATCATCATTTGTAGATTTTTTTTCTCTTTTTTAGTTTTGTTGCATAATTTTTATTTTATGGTATTTAAATTTCAAACACTTAAAATTTTATGTTTTAAATTTTCATACATTTCAATTTCATTCTTATTCATTATTAACATTGCTCATGGACATTTATGCTATATTTATGTTCACTTGTATTTTACTAGTAAGCATGTTACTTGTCACTTGAATTTTGAAATATTTCCTAAGAAAATCAATAAAAATAAAATTTTTTAAGAAAAATGATAAAAAGTGAACTTACTCTAAAAGTCTATCTAGATGTTAGAGATTTTTGGAGAATTTTACCAAAATCATGAAAATCTAAAAATCCTAAATCAAAACCCTAAAACTACCTTAAGCCCTAACTTTAAACCAAAACCTTAAAAATCCTAAACCATAACCCTAAATCGAAACCCTAAAAAACCCTAAAACCAAACCTTAAAAAAACTATAAACCTTAACCTTAAAATACCTTAAACCCTAAAATATCTTAAACCCTAAATTACCCTAAACCCCAAAGTCAAATCTTTAACCTTAAAAGTCAAACTCTAAACACCAAAGTCAAATCCTAAACCTTAAAGTCCAAACCTAACCCAAACCCCAAACCTTGTTTTAACCTAACCCTAATCCAAATCCTAAAGTCAAACCCCTAAATCCTAAGGTCAAACCTTAAATCTTAAAGTCAAACTCCAAACACCAAAGTCAACCATCCAATCCAAGGTCAAACCCTAAATCCTAAAGTCAACCCCCCAATCAAAGGTTAAACTTTAAATCTCATGGTCAAACCCTAAATCACAAAGTCAGACAATTACACCTAAAGTTAACCCAAAATCTTAACCTAAATCTGAAAGTCAACCTAAAACCTCAAAGTTAACCCTAAACTCTAAATCAACCTCAAACCTTAAACCAAAACCTAAAACTCTAAAATTAACCTCAAACCCTAAAACCAACCTCAAACCCCAAACCTAACCTAAAACCCCAAACAAACCCTAAACATAAAAACTAAGCTCAAACCCCAAACTAAAACCTAAAACCCTAAAATCAACCTCAAATCCTAAAACCAACCTCAAACCCCAAACCCTAAACCTTAAAACCTAAAACTAACATCAAATCCTAAACTCTAAACCAATTTTAAACCCTAAAACAAATCCTAAACCAAAAAAACCTAAACCTTAAACCTTAAACCAAAATCCTAAACCCTAACCCTAATGTTAACCCTAAAACCTTAAACCAATTGTCATAACGTACAAGTTTGTGAACTTGACCACTAGACATGGATTTAGGAGTCACTACCATTTTTTTTTGTTTAGGTGTAATTGACTACCTAATTGAATTTGCCCCATTTTAAAGTGAAGTCCCAAACTTGACTCGAGTATTTTTAAAAAACAAATTCTAGTCTATGAAACCAAGTTAGGTTTAGGAGTATAGTTACATATGAAAAATGTTATAACACCTTTATAATGCCATCAAAGGATGATACCAGTTGTTTTCGTGTTATCCATTTAGTCATAAAAATTTACACATATTGGGAATTATTCTTAACTAACTCCAATATTTTGGTAAAAAATTAAGAAAATCTCCCTACCTTAAACGATATAGGAAAATAATTGTTTCTCTTGAAAAAGCTTTTTCATCATATTATTTAACATTTATCCTTTTATGAGATTTTAGAAAATTTTAATTTAAAGGAAAAATTGATATTTCAACTTTTTCCCTAAAATCTTGAAATTATTTTTTGTTTGAGGAAATTTTTCAATTTTTCCTCAATTTTTTATATTATTTTTTTCAAAGAAAAATTGATATTTTAACTTTTTCCTCAATTTTTGAAATTATTTTTGTTTAAGGAAAATTTGATAATTCTATTTTTTTATTAATTTTTGAAATTATTTGTGTTTAAGAAAAATATGATATTTCAACATTTTTTTCTCAATTTTTAAAATTATTTTATTATTTTTTTACAAAAAACTCACAAAAATAAATAAATAAGCAAAAAAATAGGCCTTCGCTCGACTCAATTTGGAAACTGTTGATCAGATGGGTTGGATGGTGATCAGATCAGGTCAAAAAATAGGTGGACACACGGATTGTCAGATGACTTGAACCTTTTTTCTTCCCTAAACGATGTCTTTTTTAACATCTTTAAATACCCCAAATCTTTTTTTGTTAATTTTATTTTTTAGCCTTCTTCCTTTTTCAACCTTTTTTCTCTTTTTCCATTTCTAAGTTTCAAGGTAATGTGCTTATTGTGGGTTGTTTTGGTGTCAAGATAATTGCTTGGTTGGCTTTTGATGGTGAAATATGAACTCATGTATAGATAAGCAATGTGTTTTGGTTAGTTATGTTCTGGCAGTAAGGTGGAATTATGGTTAATGAACACAGAATAGGTTAGAAGGGCAATAGGTTAAGCTTTCACTGTTGATCGCTAATTTTTGGTCGATCCCTTTGTTGTTGATCTTGTTCGATTTATGTAGAGATTAAGTCTCAACAGAGATTAGGTTGAAAATTTGAATTTGTATCTCATTTGATTCAAATGGGTTTAATCTTGATTTTCTCAAATTTTAAAACTTTCTTTATCTCATTTTCAATCTTTCTTATTTCTACCCTATTTCATTTTTATCTTCCCTTTTTACAAAACCAAATGAAATAAAATTAGGCTTTTCGACAACCTAAAACAACATGACCTTGCAAACCAAATTGCAAATGGAGTTGCTTATTGCTTAGCTAGACTAGCTTTGAATAATGCTACGATGATATATGAATTGGGGAATGCCCATCCACCATCCAGGAAATGATTATCACTGAGTTTAATTATCTTTAGTAATACAATTACTGAAGCTTAAAAAAAAATAATGTGGCCCAAAATAAGCCCTAAATGGAACCAAGGCTTAATAAGACAAATAAGGCCCAAAAAGAAGTTAAAAGCCTATGAATCAATAACTAAAAGCTTTAAAATATCATGGACCAAATGGGTGTCTACACTAACCCTAAACCAGATACCAAACCCTAAACCCTAAATCTAACCTCTAACACTAAATCTGACTCAAACCCTAAATCCAACCAAAAATCTTAAATTGTTCAAACTTTGAAACTACTCTAATTTTAAAAAACCTTGACTTATGCCAACACCCAAAGCCATCCTAAAAATCAAAGAATTCATATCAAAATCTCATATAAAGTAATTTATTTTCGAATATCACCTAAAGGATGGGATATTTAGGATATTTTATTTCATTAAGTTTTTTGAACAATTCGTTAATCTAGGATAATAACAAAATTAAACAAAAGAAAAGAAATAAAGACTGGATTTTAGATATAAATAATGGTATCCAGTGGTGGATCTTAATATTTGATTTTGAGATGGCCAATTAAAATTATATAGATTTTTTCATTTACCATGTTACTTAAAATCTGGAAAGAGTGTTAAATATATATAGGTATTTAACATAAATATATATTTTTTTAATTTTTTTTCATATATTTGGATTTTCCAACTTTCATTATCACATTTATCATATATGTATTGAACACGAGTATTTCAAGAAAAAAAATCTAACTGATTAACATAGTTAATTTAAGGTTTTATCAAACACAAAATTGAAAACGATCACAAAAATACAAAAAGATAATTATAATAAACTAAAAAAAAAAAAAACACTTTTGGCACTTGATGGAAGATTGAAATCTTATTGAGAAAAGAAGAAAATTTATTTTTTTTAAGTATACATGAGTGTGATTTTATAGTAATGACAAATTTATTATTTTTAAGAATTTGTGATAATGATTATGGGCACAATAAATGACAAATAATAATATAATTAATTTTTCCTAAATTGCAATGCATAAAATTAAATTAAAGATAAAAAATATAATTAACAAATATCAATTTTAATGAAAGAACCAATTTAATTTGATAGAAATATATAAAACAATTATAGTGTGTAATATATATAATATATGTTAAAGGGATATTGAAACTTTGGGAAGGCCAAAGTCCCCTCTAGCTCTAATTGTAGTCCTCCATTGGTCGTATCTAAACTTAGCTTAGAGTTAGGGAGTTTGGGTGGTCTTTTTATTTTTAAGGACCCAATTCCAAAATCGCACATCATCATCATGCATAGCATCCACTTACATATATTCATCTTTAGATTGTTGTTTGCATTCATTTTACATGTTTATATCTTTTGATTATTATTATTGATTTTTTTGTTAATTGTAATATCATCATTTTTTAAAAATTTTTTTAAGAAAAATATTATTTTAAAAATCTAGTTTTTGAAATAAAACTAAAATAACATTCCAAGGGAAATAATTCTTGGTATTCTGCTTGGATATTGGAGAGTTACTAACAATTATCATTTGCAAAGAATGCTATTTTCATTTTTAAGGAATGTCATAATAAATCTTAGGTGAAAAGAGTTATCTTTAAATTCTATGGAAATGTTGGAGAATTTTAAAGCAATTCTTGAACCCAAAGATTTTCACAATATTCCTAAATAATAACTTTTAATAAAATTGATTTTCTCTTTCAAATAGTGAAAGGAATTATTATTAAATTTCAAATTGAAACTATTTTTATCCAATACAAAAAATAATTTATGATGAATTGGTATCGTTTTTTAAAATGGGCGCTGTGGTGTGTTAATTCTTCCCTATGCATAACCATACTTTGAACTTAGCTCTATTTTCAAAAACTAAAAATATTTTTTTTATAAACCTTAAATTCATTTTTTAGTTTTATTAAAAAGATAAACTTTTTGGGTGATCAATCATACCTAACAAAAAAGATTTGTGGCAACTTCCTTTTTTTTTTCAATTTTCAAAATTTTTACATCTTATGATTGGGTCCGCGGATTTACATGTTGCAACAATAACAATGTTTTGATCTAAATAGCAAGTTTAAATCTTTGTAATCATGCACACTGATAATGGAAGTCTTTTTGCATATTGTAAGAAAGTTGAATTGAGAGAAAAAAATATTATCTGATTGAGTGAAGAGTTAAAGGTAAAGATAAAAAGTCTATGGAAAGCATTTACAAAAGATAAGAACAAATGTTTATATAACTTTGCTCCTTATAATATATGAAAAAAGAAAGTTAGTTGAAAAAAAAAATTACCTAATTGAGTGATGAGTCAAAAGCAAAGATAAAAGGCTAGGGTACATCACCTACAAAATATAAAAATACATGTATTTATGTAACTTTACACATTGTAATATATATATATATATATATATTTATAAAATCAAAGTTAAACACAAAGAGCTTACTGTAAGCACCTTAAAAGGAAAAAAAAAATGCTTCTTCAACTTTCACTTCATAACAAAGAAAGAAAAGAAACTACACACAAAACTGAAGAATAATGGGGAGAAAATATCAAATTGATGTTAAGGAAGATGTTAAAGAATCATCTATAAACTATCAAGAGAGTAAATTTGGTATTTTTAACTAATAAAAGGTTATCAT
The DNA here is from genome assembly GCF_002303985.1 of Durio zibethinus. Next base: position 7,420,314 of record NW_019167949.1, on the reverse strand, counting down.
GAAATCTATTAAGATAAAGTTACATTTGATTTTTTTTAATTTTAAAGATATATATTTAAATTATTAAAAAATTAATTTTAGAAAATAAAAAACATTATTGCCCTGGTTATTATAAAATAAAAGTAAGTAGTGTATTTTTATTGTGAAATTTTGATGAGTACTAAACTTTTAATTATAAAGTGATTATCATTCAACAACTTAATTAGCAAAGTTTTTCAAATTTACAAAGGGATTTAAAAGGTTGATATATAATAATTTATGATATATTTTAAAAATAAATTATTTAATTTGTAAATAAATGTTATAACAATAATATAAATTCATTTTGACTTAGATTAATTAAACTTTATCTCGTGCGACTATAATCCAACTCAATTTATATTGGTTTTATTTGATTGGTTTATTTATTTGTAATTTTTAGTGTGAATATATATTATTTGTGTTGAAAATATTTGACTATATTTATAATTTATACTTGTAATACAACTTTTAAGATATATCTAAAGATATATTTAATAGATAAAGATAATTTTTTTAGTTAAAAGAAAAGCTTTGGATAATTAAAAAATTTTCAAATAAATATATCTTATAAAGAGTTGGATAACCAATTATTTTTTTAAATACATTTATTTTTAATCCTTAAATAAAAAATAAGATTTAATCTTACTTATTTAAATAAAATCTTACAAAAAATAATAATTTATCTATTCAATTATTTTAAATCTAAATTGGTTTTTCATTTAAATTTTGAAAATTTTAGATAATTCAATAATTTTTTTAATATATTTTTGATAAATAATTTAAAATTAAAAAATATATTTTATATCATTGTAAAAAAATTAAAGAATTTCTTTTACTTATGAAAAAATTATCTATATAAACGTTTATATCAATAAATCTTATTTGACAATTATGTATATTATAATATATATATATATATATATATATATACATACTAGAAAAATTACCTAGTTACACCTAGGTGGTAAAATTTTTTATTTTGATGAAATATAAATTTTTTAATTTAATAATAAATTAAAAATTATTTCTTAGTATTTTGTTGGATTTTTATTTTTAGAAAAATATAATCTTTTAAAAAAATAAAAAAAAAATTGATGTTTTAATTATGTCACCTTATTACAATTCAATAAATGTTGGCTTCTATTTTAAATAAAAGAGATTACTTTAAAAAATTATATAGATTAAATTCAAATTCAATAATACATATATGGCAATCTAACCGATTGATACAATATTTATTTATTATCAATATTAATCAATTATCAAATTCAAACCCATTTGCCCATGAAATCAAAGTCCACTAATATCATCACCCATTAAATTTAATTTTTTAAAGAAAAAACCAATAATTTTATTATAGTAGGAAGGGTATTATAATAATTTTGATTAATAATAAGTTGAGGGTATTTTTATAATTATGACTAACGAGAGCATTATAATAATTTTGACTAATTATGATATGGGTATTGCAATAATTATAATAAAAAAGATATTATAATAATTTTAATTAATTATAAAAAAAATTACAATAAATTTGGACACGTGCATTCAATTGTCAAGCAATTGAAAATGTATTATGATTGCTTCAATGAAATTTTGGTTGATTATGAAAAGAGGGACACTACATTAAATTTTTACACATGTCAAGCAATAAGTAAATAATTAGAGGGCCATAATTGTCATTTTCAAATGGGTTTATTTTCATTATATAGTTATAAATTTTCAAATAAAATGATATATGTCAATCTCTTATGAAAAAATTATAAAAATATTTTCATAATTATGATAAATGATATTATAATTATTTTGATCAATTTTGATGGAAAGATATTTTTATAATTATGATAAAAAAATTATAATAATTTTGGTCAATCATGGTAATAGGTGATTTTCATAATTATAGTTGAAAAGATATTATAATAATTTTAACTTAATACGATATGTAAGGTATTTTCATAATTATGATAATGATATTATTCAAAAATAAAAAATATTATAGTAATTTGACATTTATAAGAGAAGGTTTTTTATCATTTAAAAAATAAAAAAATTATAATAATTTATATTTAAATGAGGCGTTTTTTCATCAATTAAATAGGAGGGCATTACCCTTTTTTTTTTTTAAGACAGATGTCAAATCCAAAAATTGAAGGGGTAAAATTGTCATTTCAAAGGTATATATATGTATAAATGATTGATATACTCTATAAAAGAGAATACAAAAAAAATAATATAGTATTATATAAACAGTGATTATTACAAACGGAGAAAGCCAGATGGCATGATCTAACAGGCACACATGTAACTACAGAAAGCAATCACAATTCACAAGAAAAAGCCACTGATCAATACTTCAGGTTATTTGTAGGGTAGTTGCTCGATCACAGCTGACAAACATATAGTCTAACACACACAATTCATAAAAAACATGAAAATTTCCCATTATTAAAGCCTAAAAGCACAGAATTATTATCAGAAGAGGTGATGGTGCTTCTTTCCATGAGCCTCCTCTTCTTCTTTCTTTGCTTCTTTCTTCTCGTGATGCTCGTGGAAAGCAAACCCTCCCGCTCCCACTGCTACGGCTGCTCCAATCTCCTCTTCTATCTTGTGTCTGTGCGCATGCTCCGGATCTTTCTTTGCCTTGTGCTTCTCATGCTGAAATAATCGTACGTGATTAACTATAAAATTTAAATAAAAAAAAAACTAAATATGAAGAAAAAAATTTAACTAGGAAAACTTTACCACTGCAAAAGCTGTAGCTGCGGCAGTCCCTAGCTCGCCAAGGTGCTCACGGTGCTTATGGTGCTTCTCTTCCTTCTTGTAATCAACCTCCGTTTCAGCCTGGCCAGCTCCATAACCAGCAGGGGCATCACTGGAGTAAGCAGTTTCAGAGTAGGCGACGGTTTCAGAGTAGACAGGGTTGTCAACAGGCTTTTCTTCGTCCTTGTGGTGGTGGAAGAGGTGGTGATGGTGCTTCTCCTCAGCCATTTGGGGTGGTGGTTGGCTGAATTTATCTGTTTAAACAAGAATAAATACAAAGAGAGAGTACAGGAAATATATGTCAATGTGCGGTAAAGTGAATTGTGGTGCGATGAAAGGGTTTTGATTATGGGTCTATTTATAAGTGATGGGGGCCGAAATTATGCAACGAAGGCTTCCAAGACTCGGGTTGCAGTTACTCACGATAAATGTTCTGGTGATGGAGGGTGGGGATTTGTGGCTTTCATGATCATGGTCGTACATAAATTTTTTTTGGCAAAATCATGGTCATGTAGTTGATTAATTGAGTTTCCAATTATAGAAATTTATATTGTTATAATATATTAAACATTATAAAATTTGGGTTTTTATTATATTTAACTTAATTCTCACAAAAATTTCTTTTTTGTATTATTACTATTGAAATATATATATATATATATATATGATAATTTTTCAAAAACAGAAAAAAAAATGATACAAATGAGATATTTGAAAGTCTTACCATATTGTATTTTTTTTCATTGCCTTGCATAAATAATGTAAGAAACACTTTAAAAAGAGTCATAATCTTTATATCCTACTAGAACAATCTTAGCTACATGATCGATCCTTTGGGTATATACCTCAAGGAACTTATAATTTTTTTAATATATAGATAAAATCATGAAATAATTTATAGAATAGTTGTTACTTTTACTATATATAAATATATAATATACTTTTTGTCAAATATACATTGGAAGAGTGCGTAATAGATCATTATATATAGATATAGATATAAAGTTATTTATATATATATATATATATATATATATAGAAAAACTTATTAGGTGCAGTTTGGTTTTAAAAATGTCAATTAGTTTGACAATTGGATTTCATATCCATAACTACGAAATGTTCATGTAAGTAACTTGCCGACAGTTGAACATGGCTTAAAATTTGATGATTACGTTTTATTAATAATTAAATATTATTTTTTAAAATAAATCTATAAAAAATAATATTTTATGAAAAAATTATTTATTAATGAAAAATTATTATTTGTTTAATTTTATCAATAAAATGATATTATCAAATTTATTAAAAATATATAAAATTTATATATTAATAATATATCGAATATAAATATTTAAAATAATTGTATAAATTAAATAAATTAAATTTTGAATTGTATTTTTTTCAAATTTAATAATCCTTTGATGGAGAACATATCTAAGATAGGTAGCAAAAGGAGCGGATAAACTAATACTATAACATTGCGACAAAGATAGAATGAAATGGATAATAAATTATATGACAATTCACGAATTAGATAATCCATGTGGCATTAGAAACAAAATAAATTCTATTTATGTCATATAAATGAACCATGTGTATGAATTGATTGCGACTTTGTGGTAGACCAGGGTAATAATTTAGCATCACAGAAGATTTCATTTTTCAACGGGTGATTAATTTTTTTTAAAGCAAAAGGGATGGCCCCATAAAGTTTAATTTTTTTTTAAAGCAAAAGTGATGGTCACATAAAGTTACGGCTGAAATTGCGCCACGAAGAAGATATGTTTGATACTGGTAGCGCTGGATGGCAGTTGGGGACTGGGGATGGTTTGGATTTATGTTTTGTCGGCAAGAGCATATTCCCACCTTATTTCGGATTCCATGGATTCGATTCCATAAAAATTATCACAAAATTTTGAGATATTATAATTAATTATAATCGCAAAACGGTGGGGGTAATTAGGACGGTCAACCCAATTCACTTTCGACGAGCTTTAAATCGATTTAATTTTATAAAAATTAATTTTTTTTTTAAATTAAACTTTGAATTGAGTCAGATAACATTAAAAAAAAATTAAAGTCAAGTTAAGATTCGATTTGATTCGAATTAAGATTATAAAAAAATAATTTTTATTTAATATATTTATATAATTATATATTTAAATATTTATATTTTAAAAAATAATATTTTATTAATTTTGAGTTCGATTAAATCGAATACGATTTATATAATATTAGATCGAGTTTGAATTCGAATATTAAAAAAATAAAAAAATTTAAGTCAGATTCGAATTCAGGTTTAAATTTAACAGGTATAAAATTAGGTCAGATCGAGACGAACAAAAACTCATCCCGACTCGACCTATTGTTATCCCTAAGAGCAATTGATATAATCAAATTCAATTAAGAGAAAAGAGTTATAAATGTGATAATTTAAATTTTTATCAATTGATTATATTTTTTAAAATAATTATATGAAATTATAAATTAATTGAATTAAAATTTGAATTAAAATTTTATTTATATTGTCTCATTTCTTTGTCAATATTTTATTTTCAGACGTCACAAATTAAATTATTTTTATATTTTTTAAAAATATTTATATTAAAAGTCATTAAATTCTAATATTACAACAAAAATGTGGGGAGTAGAAGTAGTATTTTGTTGTCCAGTGGAGTGAAGCATTTGGAAGACTTTATCAGTAGGAGCAGCGGTCGTGCTAAGAAACTAGGTTTGAATTTAGGTTTATGGCCCCATTTAAATCAAATCGTCAAAAGAGAAATAGAAGATAAGAATGGCTCTGTATAGTTTAAAATAATTATGAATTAATGTTGAAAATAATTGATCATGCTGTTGGCAGGTTCCAACATGTCACATTTGTATCTCCACTTCCCATCTATTCTTCAAATGGTTCAAAATTTGCCATTTTGCAACTTTGGCAAATTTTAGTTTTTTTAGACTATATTATAAAGAATAAATTTTAATTATTAAAATTAAAAATATAATATTCCAATGTTTTATGAACGTCATAATTTTTTTAATTGTACTAAGATTTATCTAACGGCGCAAGAACCCTTTACAAATCACAATCAGCAATGCCTAAAACTTGCCTCTTGATAAAAGCTCACTCACAAATTGGCATTCAACGCCACAACAAACATTCCTCAAACCAATTTTAGCCACTCCTTCAAATCTCTGACTTCAGCCTGTAAACTAGATCTGATCAGTTTATCAATCTTATTCAAATTTTGAAAGAGTTTTAAAAATAAAAAATTAAAATTTATTAAATGAATTTGGATATAATTTTTAAATTTATTTAAATTTCAAACAAATTTTAAATAAAAAATTAAAATTTGAATTTGACTTAAATTCACATATTTATATAAATTTTTTATTTTTATATATAAGTGAATTATATATAAATTAATTCATATATATATAAATTAAAAATAAGAATTATATATATTTTATTAAACTTAATTTACATATATAATTTTTAATTTTAATTTTTATATATGTGAATTGAATATAATTTCATTAAACTTAATTTAATCATTTTTTAAAATTTTTTATTATATAAATTAAATTTAATAAATGATTTAAAAATATATTTTTTAATTTGAGTCAAATTTAAAAAAATTTTAAATTAAATTAGATCTGAACAAATATATACACTATTAATATAAAATATGAATTTGATTCGAACTCAATCTGACTGGATCCGTAAACATATCTACTTTAAACTATGTAAATCATCTTCCCTGTATTTTATGCATTTTCTTGAATCTTATTTATTGCAAAAGGAATAAAATTAAGTAAAAAAATACAAATGTGAAATTGTGAAGTAAACCAGATTTGCAGGTCGAGGTTTGGACACGAATTTTTAAGTTTGAATTTAGCTAATTTGATTCAATTTGGAATATTATTTAATTAATAAAAATTATTTAATTTTAATTTAAAAACATATTTTAATATAAAAATATTTTTATTATTTTAATAAATTTTTAAATAATATTGAATTTAAATGGAAGATCACGCTCGAATTTAATATTTAGAGTCATGAATCATTTTATGGTTCAATCTAATTTAATCCGGTTTATGAACAGTTTTAATTAGAAAAAGTACATATCACTTAAGACATGACATTTGTTTAAAACAAAGGAAAAAATTAAATGATTTTGACTGGTTATTAGGCATATTACATCTATACATTCACTATTTTGATTGATTGAATGCCTGTTGCATTGAGCTAACAAATATGAAACTCAATTGCGGTAGAAAATTTAGCTAATTAATTTGATATATGGTGGTACCGTTTGAAGAGCAATTACTGAAAGCATCTATCCAGTAATTTAAAATTAAAATAGTAGTTCATATTGCCAACCATTATCTTTCTTCCTTACATAAAAGAAAACAAGATATATATATATATATATATATATATATATATATATATGAATGCTTTCCTGAGACCGAATCAATTTGATTTTTTAAGGTTCTGTTTTTGGTTTATTAAATTTTTGACGGAAACAAAGATATCTTAAGAATTTTGTTTTGTCATTTTTTGTTGAGGAAAAAAAATTTTCAATATGAAAAATGCCAATGAATATCACTACCAATGGTTTATGAAAATATTGTGTTAAAAAAATTTAAAATTTAATTTAATTAATTTATACAATCAAAGTAACATCCATAATCCGACAAATTTAAAATTTAAATTTTAATATTTATAATTTTTTTAATTTTTAAACTATGATTTTTTTATAAAAAAATTATAACACAAACGTAATAGCCAAACATGTTTTCAGTTTTTATAAATTAAAAATATAAAAAAAGTGAATATAAAACATGAAATAAAAATTTAACAATGTAGAACAAAATTCAAATCTTAAACCTCAATTCTTCTAAAGAAGATAATAATCGTTAGATCCGGTTGAAGTTGTAATAACTTTAATGGCAACAATCACCGCCAAATTACCACAAGCATCATATGTTTATATCTTCCAGGAAAAATTATCAAATGTTTCATTTTGTATTTTAATCGTTCCTCTCCATTTACTAAATTCAGCAGCAACTTTAGGACAACCTTCAAGGTAAGTTTACGATTGGAGGATCATCACATCCAAAATTTTGGAGCCATTAATTCTCTATCTGCAGCAGAACCCTGGGTGGCAAGCTTCTGAATACGAGAAGAGAATTCCTCAGCCTGACATGAATGATTAATACAAAGTCAGAGCTCCAGTTGCTGAAATATAGATCCTAAAAAATCTAGGGGGCATAGGAGAAGTAGATAATTAATAGATCTTGTAATTTTAAACAAAATATGGTGATACAATACGGAAAAAAAAAAAAAAAAAAAAAAAAAGAAATACAATATGATTTAAAATTTTAGTAAAATTCATATGTAGATTTAACAAAAACAAAAAATGTATTTCGTGTTTTACACAAAATAGACACAAATTGAATACATGAATTGTCAGGTCTATTAATTAATATTGTGTAGATTTTCCATTCTCAAGAATTACAAATCTAACAATTGTTTTCCACAACCTACACAATTGAGGAGACCAATAGAGGCCAGAAAAAGATTACTAACCTTCTCATCAACCCACATTAAAGAAGTCAGTTGATTATTCAAGATTCTGACAACCGCATCTAAGGGAGTCATTCCGTCCAGTGCCTCAAGTTCACCACCCTAAACAAATTAGAGGGCAAGTATCATTCTGGTTATGCTGTAAAAGCTAATTAGAGCAAGTCCAATCATAAGACAGAGGGCAGTCACCTGACTAGAGTTTACGGTCTCAATAATAGACTTTATCTGTTCTGTCATGTGCTCCAATTCCCTCTCAACAATTTCGGCCTGCTCATACCTGAAAGGAAAATGAAAGAATAAACCCTACACTTGCAATCAATCAAATATAAATAGAGGTGAAGGGCACAGTTTGAACCCACTCCAGTTTAGCCAAAATAAGGTTTTTCAAATGTATATATGTAAGCAAAGCTGACTTTAGCACAAGGCCAGTTAAAACCAGCTAGTTCTCACATTGCATCTCTTGTTGATGCAGCTTCATCATCTAGAAGCAATCCACGCTCATCCTTGTAAATACGTTCTGCTTCTTCTTCCATACTTTGCAAAGCCTTATCAACCTAAGGAGGAGATACATTATACATACATTTTTTTTTAATTTACAGACATCTTTAAATAGTTAAGATTATATCATTACACAAATATAGGCATGAACAATCCAAAGATCATGATTCAGAAGGCAACTGATAGCTAACACAATCATTATAAGGAGCACTTCTAAAATTTTAAGTTATGGTTGTCTCCATGATCTACACAAAACTTGAAGACTACAAACTATAGTGTTACAATGGAGACAAAATACTTTTCTATGTTTAATTGGAGGAAAACCTTATATTTGAGCATGAATATTAAGGAGACTTTCACTAGAAAAGGATAACTTTGCTCTCAAGTAGCACTTTGAGTGAGCAGACAATCATGGCTGCAGGCATTCTTGCAACATTTACCACCATTATAAGAATCAAAATGTGTTTGTTTCTAGAAACATTACCTGCCATACAAGATATAATAAAAAGTTCCCATATTCTTGAAATATGACCGATAGAGCTAATGGTGCTGAGTTGAATATACACTGTGTGAACTCATTCATGAAAAATATTTAAGCATATTGAACAAGAGAAAAAAAATTAAATGGCATTGACTGTTAAAGTTGGTCAATTTAGAAATGCTCACATTCAAGGTTAAGCATATACAAGCATGATCAGTTATTAAAAATTAGCTGGCTTATTGCTGAAAACCTAAGAGGTGCTCCATAAGATAAGCAAGCAACAATCAAGGTGGTAAAATCATCAATAAGAATAACAAAAGAATCCTGTCAGAACTACAACAACATAGCTAACCAAAGCGAGTAAAAATTTCATGCTGAGTTTAAGCAATATAAATTTCCATCGTTATGCAGAGATTCCTCCAACAAATCAGCACTAGTAACAGTCATATTATCATCAAATCCCAAACTAGGTTATGTTAGAAAGTTAGGAAAACGTATATCAGCAAAAATCTATTGAAATACCTCTTGTTGGTGAGTCTCAATTAACTCAAGTTGTCGCTCCAGGCTAGCTTGGGTCTCAACCACTTTTGCCACTTCAATCTGAATTGATGTTTCAAATTAAGAGGAGAATATACACACACAAATTGCATTGCTATATTTCAGTAAATTTGAGGAAAATATCAAAACCTTGTTAGACATCAATATAAATGCTTTGTCAACAAGGTATACAAATGACACTAATGCTGCCTCAGAAGACAATATAATACCTCAAGTCTAAGAAGAACATCACGATTCTGCAATATTCTCCTGTCCCACTCAGCTATTGCACTGGCCTGCTTTCGAAATTTCCCAGTGCGTTCCTGAAGTTCAGCATTCCATTCCTTGATGATCTTCAGCCAAGAAAGAAAATGAGGTATCTTATTATCTCAATGGCAACCTAAATTTAAATGCAGGTGGGGACGATTCGAAATAGGCATCTTGGATCCACTAAAAAATATTCCTCGTCTTTCTCCCCCCTAAGAAGTGAAATTTGAGAAAAACACAAGAATGAAGATGGTAAGATTTGAAAAAGGCAGATCCATCTGACTTGTTTGCTTTGCATGAGATTGAGATATGTATCCCTCACATTCACACTCCCACTTTTTCCTTCTTTATGCTTCCAGATATTTTGTGAATATTATTTTCCCATTTTCTATTTAATTTGTTTTGGTTTGACCTAAAAACTTATTGGGTAACAATGTCACCGCACAAAGATGACCTACCCTTTCTACTAGCATGATTAGCATTATTGATTGTAGCATTAACTATTTTGGGGGAAAAGTTATGAAGACACATGAAAGAGAAGGATTTTACAAAACAAAAAAAATAAAAATAAAATAGAAATTAAATTACCTCCTCCACTGTCTTTCCTGTTATCTCAGATGGTAATTTTGGGGTAGTAGATACTGCAGCTGTAGCACTTGAACTTGTCCTATAAGAAAAGTAGACAAAAAAGTTACACCATAAACTATTTCATATATTCATTAAGAAATTTCACAATATTTTTATTGAAGATAGCTTAAAGAATATTGAAGAAGATAGGTTTAATCTTCCATAAATTATTTCTCCACATAACGTTTCAGAGACAAAGCACTGGAAGCTAATACTTATGGTTATAAAAGAATTAGAATCTACTATCGACATAAAATGGGATTTGGTTAAAGGAATACCAGCAAAGAGATAAAACATAAAGCCAACAAGAAGAAACCTAAACATACCCGCCACTTGAAGATATAACAAGTGCTGATGATGTTTGGGCAGTAGTAGTAATGGAAGTTGAAGTTGTTGAAGAAGCAGGGAGACCTACAGGAATAGAATTCACATTTGCATGAGGACTTCAACAAATAGTCATGATACTTAATCTAGACACCTTAGCATTCTAAAGAGTAACTGATTACATGATGAAAGAAATATAGATTAAGAACATAAGAATTATTAAAAGACAAAATGACGATGAGAAAACAAAAAGAAGACAATAAGCATTGAAGGAAATAAGTAAACCACGAATATTTTAGCATATACGTAAACAACTCACCAAATACAGGAGTAGAGGTAGTAGATTGTGCTTGTGAGGATGAAGCAGGAGTGGATGGTTTTGTTGATAAAGAAAAGCCAGAGAAAGAACCAGAACTCCCTGCTGTAGCAGCAGCATTTGTCACACCAAATCCACCCAAAGAGCTCACAGCAGCCAATGAAGTATCTGAAACTGAAGATGCAGCTAAGGAAGAAGCCGTAGTAGCAGAAGATGAAGAACCTAAGTTAAACGCAGGGAATGCTGGAGTTGAAGCAGTGGTCGTACTAGCTGCTGAAGTAGAAGCAGTTGCGGTGGTAACTGTTGAAAACAATGGCGCTGATGATGTTCCAAAAGGCAAAGAAGTGGGTTTCGATGCGGCAACGCCAGAGAATGTGGGTGCAGGAGATGATGATGGTGCTATTTTGCCAAATCCAAAGGTAGGTTGAGAGGCTGAAGGTGGAGCAAAAGAGAAGCTTGAAGAGCTTGATGAAGAAGAAGCAGCTGTTAAAGAAGGTGCTGTAGTAGAGGTTACTATTGGCGTTGAACTTGCAGTGCTCTTCGAAAATGGTGAACTACCCCCAAAAGAGAACCCTGCAGTACCTGAGAAAGGCAAAGCAGTGGTTGAATTTGAACCTGAGCTTGATGATAACAAGCTTGGCAATGATGGAGTTGTAATTGTAGTCGTAGAAGCTAAAGCTGAAGATGAACTAAAAGAGCTAGTACCAGTAGTAATAGCCGGCGCTGGTGAAGATGAAACTAGAGGGGAACCACCACTGGCTCCAAAAAAGGATGAAGATGTCCCGAACCTTTCTGAAAATTAGAAATTAAGGAAAAAAGGACAAAGAAGAACTTTGTTAGTTTAAACAGATCAGAGAATAAAAGCAGCAAAGACAACAAAGAAGCAAGTTTTTATGCAGCAGCACCAGAGAATGCGGGTGCTGGTGATGCTGATGAAGTGGCTTTGCCAAATCCAAAGGTAGGTTGAGAGGCTGAAGAAGGTTGGGTAAAAGAGAAGCCTGAAGAGCTTGATGAAGAAGAAGCAGCTGTTAAGGAAGGTGCTGTAGTAGAGGTTGTTGTTGGTGCCGAACTTTCAGTGCTCTTTGGAAATATTGAACTACCCGGGAAGGAGAACCCTGTAGAAGCCGAGAAAGGTGAAGTGGTGTTTGAATTTGAAGCTGAGCTTGACGACATGAAGCTTGCAAACGATGGGGTTGTAGATGAAGATGAAGATGAAGAACCAAAAGAACTAGTAGTGGTAGTCTGCGCTGGTGAAGATGAAAATACAGTGGAACCACTGCTGGCTCCAAAAATAGATGAAGATGAAGATGTCCCGACCCTTTCTGAGAATTAGAAGTTGAAAAAAAAAATTTGTTAGTGTAATGAGATTGACGCAGAGACAAGAAAGAAAGTGGGTTTCCAGGAGGCATTACCAGAGAATGTGGATGCTGGTGATGATGAAGAAGCAGCATTGCCAAATCCAAAGGAAGAAGATGGAGCAATCGAGAAGCCTGAAGAGCTTGAAGAAGCAGAAGGAGATGGGGCAAAAGAGAAGCCTGAAGAGCTTGAAGAAGTAGAAGCAGATGTTAACGAAAGCGCGGTAGTAGAGGTTACTGTTGGGGTCGAACTTGCACTGCTCATCGAAAATGGTGAACCACCCGAGAAAGAGAACCCCATAGAAGCAGAGAAAGGAGAAGCGGTGGCTGAATTTGAAGCTGAGCTTGATGGAATCAAGCTTGAAAACGACGGAGTTGTAACTGTAGTAGCAGTAAATGCTGAAGACGAAGATACAAAACCAAAAGGGCTAGTAGTAGAAGCAGCCGATGAAGATGAAAATGGAGAGGAACCACTGCTGGCTCCAAACAGGGTTGAGGTTGTCCCAAACCCTACAATTAAAAGAACAAAAAAAAAAAATAGACAAAGTAAAATTTTGAAAGTTTGATCAGATCAGAGAACAGTAGAGCATAGACAACAGCGACGATAATGATGATACTTTAAATATGCTCAAAATCAAAGAAACGAACCCGAAGAACTGGAGGGACTTTTGGCCATCGCAATACTCGACCACTGATTCTACACTGCGAATTCAAACATTCAAAGATCAGCAAAAACTCAATATTTGCTCTAAATTAGAGAAAAAAGAAAAGGCTATAACACGAATAAAAGTTAGTCGAAAATAATAACATAAATAAAAAAAATACCCAACAACACGAAACAACAAAGGGTTTAAGAATCTAGGGTTTCGATTCAAAAAGAACTGAACTGATTATTTTTAACTTGGTTTTTTTTCCCTCCCGATTAGGATTGCCCCGGACCCGGTTATAGGGAATCCGGGTCCAACTCAACCTTTTGTTGAAGTTAGGGCTCGAATGGGCTGACATGTACAAATGTTTTGGTTTGGGCTTGTTAGCTTAGCTTGTGTACTTTCCAGAGTTTATTAGGGATTAGGTTTTAAGATTTAGGGTTATATATTAAAGAGATATAAAAAATAATTATGAGACGTAATTTTAAAATTTTATAAAAAATACAATTTTTAGATTTATAAAAAATTAAATTACTTAAAGCTATAAAATAAATATTTGTATTGCCTTTATGTTATCATTTTAAATTCAAAATATACCAAAAGATGAGAATACCCAAACATTCAACTAGCTCCTGTTACATTTCCTACGACTCAAATATAAATCTCTAACAAAAAAATCATTCAATTTCATGGCCAAAAATTTATCGTAAATAAATAACAATAATTATTTTATAACAAAATATTTTATGGGCCAAAAGAAGTCGGATCCAAAATTTTAAAATTTTATACAAGACTCAGGTCAAAAGACTCGTGGACAAGTCTAAAAATATGAGAAAATTGAAGATCAAGGCAATCTTCTTGTGACTTTCACCAACATATCAAGAATAGCAAAGCTTTTTTTATCTTTTTTATTTTATTTTTTCTGTATCAGAGGGTAATTTTTTTCAAGATTTCAACAAGGTTGTACTTGTGAAGATTGGAGAAGGAAATTATAAGAAAAAAAAAAAGAAGAAAAAAGTAAAGTTTTACTTCTTTAGCCAAACGTACACCATTTTGTGGGTCTTCGTGCAAAATGAAAATAAAAACGGGTATTGGATTTTTCAAAATGTTAATTTGTGTCATTGGCATCTACTTTTTAATTACTAATTAATAAACGATACCTTACATTTTCTATCTAGTAATAGTAGCCCCTTATTCTTGAGTTGAAAGCAAATAAAAAATCCCAAAATTACTCTTAATTAGTATATGTAACTAATTTTTTAAAAAATTAAATTTTAATATCTATAATTTACTATACGTTTTATATAATAAAATAAAAGGAAATCATAAAATGACCCATGCTAGCTAAACTAAGACATGAATGCTAATACTATGGACATGGCGCCCGACAGTGTGCCCGATAACCTGAAATATCGGACAGAACTATCATTGTCTCTTTCTTTAGCAAACATCTCAAAAATACTAGCTACAAGATAAGTTTGGAATTCTTAGCATCCATAACATCAGGTCAGGTGACCCGTTAGGTCACCAATGTCATAATCATTACTGCCAAATTCATAAAAATCATATTTGCATAAGATAGATAATGAATAGGATAATAATTATATTATATTATATTATATTTAATTTACATCTAAAAAAATAAAAGAGAATGATAAGAAAAATTAATTATCTTCTTGATATCAAATGATTTAATCCTTCTAAAATAAAAAAAAATTATTGTTAATTCGTGATATTGATTTTACATATTTTATTTATACTCTTAAAAATTACATCAATAATTTAAATTATATAAATTTTGTAAAAAGATAATTTTGATCAATAAATAAATTACATTATTCTAATCCTAACGTATATCAACACAAGATGAGATGATATTATTTAATCTAATCTTATTTATAATATCATCTTATTCTATCCTATTATAATCTTATATAGTAAACAAATCCAAAATCTACTATTTAGCTAAGAGAGATGACCTGCCTTCTTAGAAAACGCAAAACATCATGCAAATTCAAAGCATACAATGTGTCCTCTTATATTATCAGAGTCCCATGAATAGGGGCAAAATTCAATGGCACATACAGAGTCATTTGTATCAAAAAAGTTAAATGGGAACACGAAAGCTCTGTCTATCTCCCTTGTGAGTTGATCACCAGTTTCAATAATCCAATCTAGTAGTTCCATTACATCAGAGTCGAAAACTGAGACGCAGACACGAACATTAAAAAAAGGGGCAGAGATAGATAAGGTAGTGATTCAAATAGGGGCCTGTCAATATGCACACACATCAGTTAAGGGGAGAAAAATCTTAAAAGTAAAACTTCAAAGGCTCACCGGGACTATTGCTTAATACTTAATGAATTTTCAATGCGTTGAATGAGCTGATCAGCGCTCAAGGCACCCTCCTGATGATCAGAACTCAAACATGTCAACAAACATTTCAGATTGAAAAAAAGATTAACTGCAAATGAATGGACAAATAACAAAAATTAATTTGAAGAGGAAATTGAATTTCAGCAATTGCAACACACATAATTGATGCAGTCTATTAGTGGGATTAACTGCCAAGATTACACAAAATGAACCTCTTATGCCTAGCAATGATGTCCACTATATTGCTTAAGAACAAGTAGACTCTATCACAGCCTAGGAAGGAGAAAGTTCCTGGTATAGATTAATTGGGAGAGGGGAAAGAAGGAAAGGTAAAACCTTAAAGGGTCAGGTCTGTAGCTTGAAAGGAAAATATTTGGTTGGTCTGAATTATTCATAATAACTAAATAGGACAAGCATCCCCAGGCACAGAAAGATGAACTGGCACAGGTGTTTTATAAAAGCCTCATTTGAAGGAAGTGCTAAGTTTTTCTAATTTTTTTGGCTGGCAGCTGTCCGACTCCGATCATTCACCTAAGATAAATGCCCCAGAGTTCAATTTATTCAACTACAGCCCATGCCATTGCAAGTGATCAGACTGTTTTCATATTACAAATTTCGGCCTGAATAGCAGCAGCACTCCTCATATAATTGTTCTACATGTTCACCATCATAAACACTGGTTAAGAAATAAAATGTTCAAGTGAGCAGAAGTATACAAAATCAACTTACAAAACGATCAAAGGGCCTCCCATCCTTAAATATGATGAAAGTCGGTAATGCTTGTATTCTGTATTTATCAGCAATGCTAGGGTACTTCTCGGTGTCAATCTTCACAATCTGAATCTTATCTTTCAGGGTAGAACTCACTTGATTGAGGATTGGAACCATGAATTGACAAGGTCCACACCTACAAAACCAGACCCTTTGTTAGAATTTCAAGCCTCAGATAAAAACATAAATTTGCATCAGAACATAAAACCATATTTAACCAGCTAAGCAATTCTATATATTTATCAATTAGGGTTAGCATCCAAGTTAGTTTAAAAAGAAAAGTTACCAGGTTGCATAGAAGTCAACCAACACAGGCTTGTCGGAATTCGACAACAACTCATCAAAGGAGTTAAATATTTGCTTCTTTGCTTCAACCTACAGTAATCATTTGTCAAACCTGTCGTTTCTTAAGCTACAACCTAAAATATACATTCAAAACAGCTACACACTCAAAGAACAGAAAAACCAGATATAGTTTTTTTCATCAAACAAATATAATATTCACCAAAATGGCTAAACCCTAAAGTTTAACAAGATAAATTAATTAAGTAAAGAATCAAATTAAGAAGGCAAGGACAGGAATTGATGATAATAAAGGAGAAAAGTTTAAAAGCATTACTACAAGAGGACGATAGCGAGAGGAAATTGGTCTATCAACGATTCGAATGGGCTGAAATTGAATCGACGATGAGAAAGATAGTTTCGAGGAATAATAATAAGCCGATAGTTTAGCTGAGCTTTTTCGATTCAGAGAAGGAACAGTTGTTGATGCCGCCACAGAAATCGCCATTTCCCCCGAATTCTGAAGAAGCCGATTTCTACCCTTCCAAGGTGATGGCAGGCGCTACGTCAGCTTAGCTTATCTGTTGTTTGGATATAAACGGATCCAAAGGGTGAAAAATGAGAAAAATATCCCTTTGTAAGTGACAAATATGTGAAATTGAGAAACAGGGAATTGATGATTTGGTGGGATGAATTGTTTTTGTTATGCAATGGAAACAGAATTATCGCCGTCACATGGTGAGAATTGGCTTTATTAGTTTGTTTGACTCTGTAATGTTAACTAGATTTGAGTTAGCCAATGGGATGCAAATCACTTTCTGAAGGAAAAGTAGCACCGGATCTCTAATAGGGACTTAATTTTGGTGACGTGGCGCTACACCCACGAAAATTTCTTCACTCGTCGGAGGTACACGCTCGGATATGTTGTTGCATTCTTTTCTTTGGTGTTAAATAAGTGTGAAAATATAAAAAATTATTTGTAATAATTAATATTAGTAGAATAAATATAAAATATATTTTTTTATTTTTATCAAATTTATATATAATTTTATAAAAATTTTAAATGGCATCTAAAAC
The DNA here is from genome assembly GCF_002303985.1 of Durio zibethinus. The sequence continues at coordinate 7,402,382 of NW_019167949.1, read as the reverse complement.
TTTACATCATTCACTTGCACATATTTTTTCTATCATTTTTATAATTATATAATCATATCATGTATAAAATTATCAAATCCATCGAGCAATCAAACCCAAGTGCGTCAATTTCATTTTTTTTTTTTTTTGATCTCCTTTCACCGATTTTCTCAATCTTAAAAAAAAAAAAAAGGAAAATTTCAAATTCCGATGGGGAAATTACAAAATTAGATGTTAAAACATAAATATTTACTAGTTGCTACCTAGTATTATTCTATTCCAGCATTCAAACACCAAAGCATGCAAAGCTTAAACAAATAAATGGAAAGTGAAGACAGCAGTTGATAGAAAAAGATACATTCAGAGTAAGTCTAGCAAGACATTGGCTTGATTAACTAAAAAGTACAAGCAAGTTTCACAGGTAACAGTAACTGGAGCGACTTCTCCAGAAGCCATGACAAGTTCTTGAATTAAATATCAAATTATTCTAAGCAACTCTGATTTCTTTGTGTGTACACTGTGGAAGGCAAAGCCCTTCTCACTGTCATAACAGAGAAATGAAAAGCAAATAGAACTACAAGAGTCCTCGTTGGAGAAGAAACTAAATCATGTAGAATCACTATTATCTCTAACCTCAAAACCATGGTACAACATTATGCCAGGAAAGTCAGCCATCACTTGTCCACGTGAAGGCCAAAACAACAATGGTTAGTGAGAAGAAAATAGTCCCGCAAGCAAACAACCACATAACCTTGCTCGATCCTTTTTTCGGGCTCTCTTGATTCCCCAGTTCAACATCTTTGAGAAGTTCCCGTACTTCATCCATGTCTGAATCCTTGGCTGCTTGGAGTAGTCTACCCTGAATTTTCCCAAGCTTAGTGAGTCTGCTATCTCTAGTTCGATCCTTAGCTGACCAGACAAAACCAGTCATCTTCCACAGGAGAATACCCACATAGATGGCAACAATACAATCTACAGTATAATGGTGGCGCTCTCGTATTTCACGCTGAGCACTGTGCATAACGAGCAGCCATATGAGAGCTGAGCTAAACCCCCCGTGAGCCTCCTGCAATTTAGGATGTGCAAAGGCCAATATGACTTAGTCATTTGTGATTTGACAACAGCCACTAGAAGAAGACACAGCAGAGTTTCTGAAAGTAATAAAAGAATACCGTCCATGCCATAGCAGTCAGTACAGCAACTAGCATGTGGCCACTATATAGAAGGTCATTGCAGCCACCCCCTGCCTTTTTAAGCAGATTGTACCAAGAAGATCCTTCTGATGGGGTGGGTCGCAGAAAATCAATTAGGAAGCTCATTGAACCCCAATCTGGTCGGTAGTCATCAAGGTATTTGCTGGTACCAGCTGGGAAAGAAGAGAAATCTTAAGACCAACTTAAGGAAATAGAGATTAAATTTACCACAGAGGACCTGCCATAATATCAAAATAAATATATAATTAAACTAACCATATGCTATATCCTGTTGTATTACTTGACGAATGGCATTAGCATCTGAAGCATAAGGAACATAATATTTCTGAGCCCAATGATGAGGATGTCCAGGGATGCTAAATCGAGCAGAAGCACACCATGGGCGGGCCGATGGCAGGATTGTAGATACAAAAGTTACAGCACGAAGAAGACGGCCAATTGCCATGGTAAACATGTATCGTGCACCTAACCCAAGGCCAGGAGCTTTTACAGAGTCAAATAGGACAGAGAAGGCCAACATTATAAATAACATCAAGAAATGGTGCAAGCCAATAATGTGAGCTCTCAATATCTCAACAACTGCTTCAGGAAGTTTCTCATTTAATGCCAGGAGCAACCATTGACCAGTATCAGGAAGAGGATGCGTATCACTGTTAAATATTAACAATTCGATCAATGTTTCCATTAAAATTTAAACATATTTGCAGATTAAGTATTTAGGAAATCAAATGTTTTGTCTTAGTTCCCAAGAGAGAATGCAAATCATGCAAAAATTTAACATTATAAGATATATTAAGAAACTGTCAACTCTTATTTATATGTCATGTATACATTTCAAATCATTACACAATGACAAAGATCCTCATTTAAAAAAAAAGTTAATTAAGTTCATATGTACATACCAACTATGTAATTACTATATGATTCATTCATATTGTCCTCAAATTATTCTTCAGAGGCTATTCTTGTAATTCTACCTACTTTCTAGTACATTTTAAATAAGCTGCATAGAATATTGTAAATGAACTAGCTTTGGTTGTCAATTATTCTAGCAACTCAAATAACTTATGCACCAGATCTCTATTAATGTGCCAGAGAACATGTTCTTGTTGAATCACTGAGTCATGCACTTAACACACGCCCATAAAATAAATTATCCAGCAAATAGACTAATTTTATAATTTGACGATATAGATTCTCTAATGAGGTATATGTGGAAGGCATGTGTGAAAAGTTAAAATGACCATGTATCTTGTGTGATTGATATCTTCATAAAAATAAGAACACATACAAGTGAACCATCACTTAAGCAAAGCTCAGTCATAAATTGCCTCCTCCTAGGGTCAGCTTGGTGTCCTACATATGCAACCTTGTCCTGATTCAAATTTCCAATCTCATATGATGTTTCTCAGATCAAATTTCAGGAAAACAGTAACAGAGATGCAATCCTTAATCTCTTTCCTCTGTTAATCCTTCATAGTTTATCAAGTGAGGAATGAAAAGTTTTCAGCTATGAATTAGTGTTGCTATAAATTAACTCGTTTTATGATAGATGATAAAACAAAAGACAGTGGGCCTTGAGTGAACGGAGGAAACTTCGAGAGGAGTTGAGACCATGAGCACCCTGGAAGAAATGAAATAAATGCATTCTAGAAATCCAGAGAACCACTGCTCTTATAAAGGGATACATCATAGCAATTACAGTGAGAATAAACTAGAATATCAGTTCAATACATGCATGCCACTATAGAAAATTTTGGTGCAGGTAAACAACTACAAATGTGATAGCCACTATCCCCACATTACCATTCCCTGCTGTTTTCAAGTGCATCATGACAGAAAGGATACAATACTATAGAAGAGTCGCTTAAAGGAAAACATAAGATAGAATAAGACGAAAGGAAAAGTAAAATTCTCTTTTTAAGCTAAGAAAACCAATATTAATGCGCTTGCAGGAAAATTAGAGATGATGCGCCACTGAAAAAGCCATACATACACATTCATGAATTCTATTCACACAAGATAGCAACCAAATGTGATTCAAAATACTACCTATAAACAAATTGATGACAAATTTGTTTCTGCTTTTTCCTTTTTAAGTTCTGCAAAGTGATGGATTTTGAGGAGTAAAAAAATGTTAGACAATGAATGTATATGTAGGAAGTTTCTGGCATAGAAATGGAATGGACCCAAGTTTCAAATTCCAATTTCATACCATGCTACAGGGTCCTAGTGACAGAAAACAGAGTCCGAGCTGTCCGTGAATAACTTTCTTCCCTATTCAGTCCTTCTAAATATCTGTTTTGTTTTCTTAAAGGTAAATCCTTCTATCTATTTTATCATTCTTTTTGGCTTAAAACGTTCTTTAAGTTAATATCACATGGTGTAAAACACCAATAACGGATGACATGAGACATGAGACATGACACAAGGCAATCTGTTTTGGTACCTCAAACTTTATTTATTACAGACAGGCAAAGATTGCATTTATTTTCGAAATAATCTATGAAAAATTATTGACAAGGCCTATCAGACATGAAAATCAAGTAAAACTAATCATAAATGTCATGCAAGTTGCAACCAACGCCCAAGCTTTGATTGGAAGATGCTTTGCAGCCTGCCAATTATCACTAGCAAGATTCAGACAGTGAGTGGACAAACTAAAAAGGCCAAGAACCAAAGTTTCCAATCCTGCAACATCTGGAGCAAAGCTGATCGGTCTTACCACTCAGCATTTATTCTTAGTAATACCAATCATATAGCTTTCCATAATTAGTACTTGAAACTCTCATTGCAAGAATAAAATCTAGCATTTCTGATCCAAACTACTTTCCTAGTTTCCTAACATGAATCAAAACTAACCCAAATCACAGCCCCTAAGCATAATCCATAAAACTGATAATGAGCCAAAAATTAAAAAAGAAAAAAAAAAACAGAAAACGAAACTCGACCTGCATAATAAAAAGCAAAGAAATACACAAATCAAATAAAATCACATCGAATTTAAGCTGATTCAACATCTGGGTTCCACTTTCAACCCAAAACAAGAAGCAAGTAACTGTACCTGTGCCAATCGAGGCCAAGAACAGCAGTAACGAAACGAACTGAGAGAGCTTCAAAGAGAAGAGCAGAGAGCATGAATATAATTGAAGCAAGGAAAGGGAAAGCAGCTCGAAACTCAGCGTTCCAATGACGGTAAAATGGTACGCGCGTAATGGCAACGAGCGCGAGTAAAGACCAGAGCAAGGGTTGAAGACGCTCGTGCCACATTGGCGACACGTTGCGCAGGTAGTCTACCAACACGTAGATCATGGCCGCCAACCCAAGTCCTCCGCCCCTAGCCGCCGACCACCGCATGGTGCTGGCGGTTTTGGTGAAGACAGAGGAAGAGTAATTTTTGGACAAAGCTTTGGGTTTGGTTTGATTCGTTGCAGGGAGTTAAAAGCGGAGTAGGGTTTAAGGATGTTGGATCTTGGATTTTGAATCAAGTCCTCGATCAGTCATGATAAAGCTAATCTAATTCTTGGATTTCGAATAAGTCTTACAAGACGATTGGTTCGGAAAAAAAATTAGATCATTTTCAAAATTTTTCTCCCTTAATTTGATTTTCACTGGCACCTAATTCTTGAAAATATTTTAAAATTTTCAGCAGCGTTTAAAAGTTAATTTTGTCCTACTTTTAACTTTAATAATACATATTAACTTTAATAATGCATATTTTTTAAATTTTTTCTTAAAAATCAATATAATTACATAATAAATAATAATTTATTCTGACAAATAAAGTTACATTTTAGTAATATGATTAAACAAAGTTGCATTGTTAATCAAATAATTAAAGACCTAACAATGATCCTGTATTTTTTATTGTTAATAACAACATTTTTTAATTATAAAAGTAGTTGAATAATTTTAAAAATAAAATCTTAATAAACCAAAATTTATCATTTACTTATGTTATAAACATAATCATATGTTATAATATTTTATAAAAAATTAATTATAATAAAAGCAAGGTTTTTAAAAAATATATAATAGATTATTTCAAATTTAAGATTTAATTTTTTTATAGTTTCAAAAGCACTACATTTTTAATATATAAAACGTAATTGATCATTTAAAATAATGATAAAATAAATTTTATATTTTCAATACCTACAATATTTTTAATATAGAAACGTAATAATTAATAAAACATAATATTTTTTATATAAAAATATATTTGTTATTTGTAGAGTCGAAAAGTTTATAATTTTTTTAACTATATTTTTATGTAAAAAAATATAATATTTGATAAAATTAAATTTTGATTTATATTTTTCTATGTAGTGATAATAACGTTTTATTCACATATCAATATTATGAATATCAAATGTAATTCATGTATTATAAAAGATAATATAATAAAATACTTCATTAAATAATTTTAATCAAATACAAAAATCTTATATTTCTCAAGTCAATAAAAATTAAACTTGACAATTTCAAACACGACACAATAACATGATAAGAAAATGATACAAATAAATGACACGAAGATAATATGATTTAATAATTTTTTACAAGCAAACAGATGACCAAGCCTCGTTATTAGAAGTTTTCATATTATATTATTATTTAACATTACAATGACCAAGAGTAGTACAATCAGATGAGACAAAAAATTATAAAAATTCATTTCATTGATATATAAAAAATGCATACATGATCATCGAAAAATACAAGATTACAACTTAAAAATGAAAGCCTTATGGGATAGCAGTGATATTTGCCTCACTAACTCTTTCCTACTGAAATTTCATAAGTGAAATATGGTTGACATGTAACAACTGTAAAAGCATTTTCTATGCTTGTTAAGCTTTAATTCCCTAACATCACGCTTCCTTGAGCTATGATTCCAAGAAACTATGATTTTCACATTGAAGCATCATGAGCTGGATCAAAACTCAAAAGGAATTTTTACCTCTTTATTCATAAACATGCGTAGTAGGCAAAAAATCTGTAAAATTGGTATAATCACCATTCCTTCCAACATATTTCCCATCCACCATTAAAGGTGAATAAGGCCAGAGACATGGTAATGGTAATTTTTCCCCTCATTGAAACATTGGTAATCTTTCTTTCTTTTCTTTCCAAGCTTTCGACAACGGTACGAGAGCGGTCACTTTATAACTCCTTTTAGACTTAAAGCGATTGTTACACTTAAGTCAATTGGTCAACGATCTAAGTTTGATCAACATAATTAGGTCCTTGGATTGTGTAAACAAAACATGTCTAAGTAATCACATCACCTATTTTCAGGAGATGATTCACTCTTCACTAAAAGAAGGACTAGCTAAAGGTTTATGCTGATGACAAGCCACATGACCCTAACAGCCATACCCAGCCACGCACCGAAATTCGGATAAAAGTATAGTTTCATTTCCTTTCCCCTATATTTATAAGCAATTGTGTGTTAAAAATAAATGTTCCAAGATAATAGAAAACACAAAAGATCATCAATATGTTCATGTTTCAGGGTCTTGACTATTCATCAGGAGTTTGGCAGTTTGAAGGCTATGGTTTTGTGCCGAATGGAACATCCGGGGCTATCATATCCCAAATCCATGGAGCAGCTTCGGGCGCTACGACTTTGATACTAAGGATCTATGATGGAAATATGAGGTACTACAGAGGAGATTTGGTGGACACCGGTCTTTATGACAAGTGGTTTAGATTAAATGTAATCCATGATGTTGATGGAGGAAAAGTGACAGTATATATTGATGGTGTTAGAAAGTATTCAACTTAGGATAAAGGGCCAGGTGACCTATATTTCAAGTGTGGAGTTTATGCAGCACCTCCTAATATAAGCTACTACATGGAATCAAGATGGAGAGACATCAAAATATATAAGAAGTCAAAGTGAAAGTACTTGAAATAATGTGGTTGTGAAGTGAAAATAAAGCTTTTGTATCTTTTCACTTTATTGTTGTTGAAACTATAAAATAAACGCCTTACATTGTGAACTGCTGTTTGCACTTTCTATCATTTACAATTCCTGAAATATTGGTTCACCGAATTTTTCGAAATCATGACTTTCTTCTCCTTTGGATGATTGATCCATGCCCAACTTTTCCAAGGAGAATATTATGCTGTGATGAAAGAATAAGTCTTGCTTCAGTTAAGGCTAGTGTTATTGCTCTTTCTCGTTGTCCTTCTTCTTCTTCTTTGGTGCTATACGTGCTGGAATATTTATCTCAGAAATTTGGGAAAGAAATGTTAAGATATTTTAAGAAGAGTTAGAATTGATGCATTCTTTAAATACAATCGGAATCTTATCTAGCCTAAAACGCCTTAAACGCTACCATTTTCATATCACGGAAGCTGACAACATTTTTTAATGAAACGCCTAGTACTGTGAAAAACCTATTTTTGTGTAATGACCTAATATAGTATATTATTTGGAAATAGGGCTTATAAATAACTCTTCAGTTTGGACAACAGGAAAACAGCTATTGTTGAAGTAGCCGCGCACCAGTTGGTCATGTTACACACTCTGTATGTCACAACAAACGACCATTAATCCCTGAGAAAATCCATGAATCCTTGGCCGACTGTTTCATTTGATTTGTTTCAACTACTACATACACAATAATACGTAGCAATCCAGCTGAACTCATTATCAGCACTATACTCCTAAACTGGACAACAACAAGAAAACAAGGCCCGTAATTAATTTTCTAGTTTCTAATCAGGCTCCATGTCTGATGTAGCATCAACTGATAATGATTCCAAACATTATTAAGTTATGCATTGTCAGACAAGAAGTTGGTCAAAAACCAACACAAAAATTCTCATTTCTTTTACGATAAACAATCAAATGGAACCGTCCTATACATATATTTTAAGTGCGTAGCAAGGCAACATTTTCGGTCACAGGTTTTATTTTAGGAAGGGTGAGAGATGACCCCTTTTAGAAATTCTGGTTAGTTATAGAGAAGACAAGACTATCACACTCCAAGATCGCTGCAAATACGATTGACCACAATACAATTTTAATCACATTCACAGACAGCCTACCCCAGGTTGCTGCAGAGAATGCAATAAAATTTTGAAAGGAAAAATCAACAGTAACATCACACAGGGGGAAAAAAGTAGAAGAGGAAGAGGAAAATCTGCCCGTTTCATCTTTCAAAATGAATTTCTTGTCATTTGCTTCTAATGGAATTCCCGCAGCCAGAAAGGCCTAGAGCATCTTCCACAGCATCCTGAACCCAGAACCAGTATTGATAATGAAGACTCGGTTTAGAGTCTGCAAGAAAAAAAAAAATATATATATATATATATATATATATCATAGACCAAAATTACCCAAATAATGTCAATGAACGTATCCTAACAAGTACCTTCCACACACGTGGTTCAGAGTCAATGTGATACATGATGTTGGCAAAGGGAAGGTCACAGTCTCCATTGATGGAAAAGAAAAGTTTGCGGTGAACGTTCAGGGGCCAGGTGACCTTTACTTCAAATCTGCTGTTTATGCTGCACCAGCTAACTCTAGTATCTACATGGAATCAAGGTGGGAGAGACATTTTGCTTTTCAAAAAATGATTGTTATTGTTGAAGTGTAATGCAGTATATACAATCAAAGATTAATTCGGTTAAAGTGTAATGCAGTATATATAATTAAAGCTTAATTTGGTTTGAACTAGAGCTTAATTGTTAATTCATATAATCACTCTTAAGAGATGATATCTAACAAATTTAAAATTTAAATCTTAACACCTGCAACCTCTTCCTCTATCTTAAAACTGTGATATCCTTTGTACTGAAAAAGAGATAAATCCAGTTAGAAAAATGGTTATTTATTCGTGTAATGTAATCTGCTATTTATCTTGGTATATTCTCTTGAGCATAACATATATATAATATATATATTCTTACCAGCAATAAGACTGCTTAAAAAGATAGGAAAGTACTTTTGTGG